>CM017327.1:18007767-18052887 GCA_006937295.1 Carpinus fangiana | reverse complement strand
TATATATATATATATATCTTTTACTTAATTTTATTAATACTATTAATACTATTATCTTCTTTTATTAAATATTTATTAATTATTATTATATACCAAGATGTATACCTATATATACAGATATAACTACATATATTTTTATATTAATATATATATTTTTAATGGTTCATTTTCAATATTAACTTAAGCCAACTCCCTTTTTTTTTTTTTTAGGTTTTAGGGTCCATTAAAAATACCCTAAAAAGTTAGGATTGTTACAGTTGTCATGGGGCTGATTTAGAGGAATATGCATGATCATATAACTGCTAATATGATTGATGTTGCAGTCTGATCGAGCGCATGCCTCGTTAGCCCGTGTTTCACGCGTCACCCTAGCCCATCGTTTTCTCGCCCTGTGCCATGGGAGATGTGAGCGGTTACGTACGATCGAGCGTAGGCCCTGTGATTGAGCGCACCTTCTTTATCCAGACAGCTTGCCTTTTCTATAAATAAGACCACTTGAATAATTTTATGGGTGTTACGTTTTCTGAGTGCATTTTCACAGCAGAGGCCACTGTTTGGCTCTGCTAAAACTCTCTAAACATCACCATTTACATTTTCTCTTTAATTAATGTTTAGTTGTAGTTCTATTTCATCTCTCTTTAATATGGGAGGCTAAGGTTGAAGATGAAGCTTCCCCTCTAATTTATGCATGTTTTACATTATGTTCATTAATTTCCGTCGTTTACATACCGCTTAATCGTTTCAATTTGATTTAGTGACAAAGTCATATTGATAGTCGTTTGTGATACGCCGACATCCAACGGTCTTTGTGTTCCAATCTGGAGGTACGTCGGATGGTTGGACGAGACGAGGTATCCACTGTGATCAATGATATAGTGGATGACTCGATCTCAAACCAACATCTGTCCTGACTCTTTATACGGTAAACACATTGAACGGTTTGACTAGCTTCACTAACGACTATAGGGTAAGCATTGAGCGAATTCGATAGACGGATGAGTGAATTTAATGTTTTAACGTGTGTACTTTAGTGGGTGAGGTGGATTCTTTAGCTTTAGTTACCTTCTTTGTTTATTTTACAGCAATTTAATCTAGTTTACGTTTATGTTAAACACAAACACACAACTTGGAACTAGGTTAAGATAACATTAGTCTAGAATTAAAGTTAATTTTAAACACGCACGGTTCCCTGCAGATACGAACACGTACTTGCGCAAACGCTATACGAATAACAGTTCGTACTATTGTGAGTACAAGTAAATTTGTACACCACAGTCCATGAAATTGTGGAGCATGAATTCCAGGATCTTGAGCTTGCCATGAGATGTTTGACTGTTGGCTCCATGTTAGGTTATAGGATCCAAAATAGCTGTCATCCCCCAGTCTAGAGAATGATGTGTTCATATACCCATAAGAATAGTTAGGAAATTGTTCTGTTAAGGGACAATTTCGAACTTGGTGATAAGGGTTATGGCAATATGAACATGGTCCATGGGTTGTCGGAATGTTTCTCCACATGAGAACAAAAACAAAAAGAAATTAAAATAACAAGAGAAAATAAAAAGAAAAACTCACAACTGCCTAAAGTACTGGAACGCAGTTGTTGTCTAGTAGTGCGCTCAATCGCACAGGTTAGTGCGCTCGATCGCACTCGAGGTAGAACTACAAAGTAGAAAGAAAACACAACGTCTTTGGCGTAGCTATCTGACTTCGTGCTTGATAGTCCTGCAGCAGTGCGCTCGATCGCACCGCTGCAGAACAGAATTAAAATTAAAAAAAAAAAAAAGTAACACAAAAATTTAAATAAAATAAAATTAACTAATGAAAAAAAAATTCTAAACAAAATTAAACAATCCCCGGCAACGGCGCCAAAAACTTGGTGTGCCAAATACCACATAAATTAATAGATAATATTTAGTACATTTTAACTCATAAGTACACAAGATCAAAACAATAGTATAATGCAGCAAGTACAAGATCGATCCCACGGAGATTGTTGATTTTATTTAGAATTAATTAAAATACCAAAATTGTCACGAAATTGATACTATGAAAATAAATAAAGATAAGTAAAAGTGTAGGGCTTTGATATCCACCACTAATTATGCTAAATTAATATAACAATATGCCAATGATCCAATTATATCATGAATACCTAATGTTTGCCAACTTAAGGGCATGGAGTAAACTCGTTAAACTATTAATTTCCCTAAGCAACAAATTAGGCATGAGTGTATACTGTAACTCTTTTCTTTCTTAAAAGATTTAGCATGGGTGTATACTAAGTTGTTCTTTAAAAAAGCATAAATATATGAAAATCGACAAACATACGAGGCCTAGGGCATGGGTATATACTCTCGGTTCCCCATGTTGATTAACCCAAGAACCCGGTGTGGATTCATTTTGTTACTCTTATTAAACCCAGGACTCGGTCATCCAAATTGATTTAATTAATTAATCCATACCACATGTATATAATGGCCAATCACATACATATGAGAAATTCAATAGAATAGGCATTAATCAAGTTAAACATCAAAATATGATTATTACAAAGAGGCCAATATTGAAATATAAAAGAACATAATTAGGGCTTCAATCTAGCCCTACAAAATATTTAGTTACACATAATTCAAATAAAACTAAAAAGAAAAGGGAAAGAAAGAACTGAAAATAACTCCTTGTAGTAGCCTCTAATTTCACTCCCCAAAGATTGTGTAATCAAAGATCCCTTTCTAAGAGGCTTAGAGGTCTATTTATAGACTTCCAAGGAAGAATCTAGAAACCCTAAAAACCTTATAAAATTGGTAGGTTTTAGTCTTGGTCCAATTAGGATAGAGAAAACCTAAGTCCAAATCAGAATAGGATTCGTTCAGAATTGTGTTCTTATCTTGCAGGATAATTTTGGCATAGCGGCAGTCTGAATTAGGAAAATGATATTTCACAATGATTTGTATCCTTTTGAGTTTTCTTTCCAATGCCACTGGAATCACCTCAATCCGATATTTGAGCTAAAAGTTATGATCAAAATACCAAAACATGTGCAGAATCCAAATTTGAATCCAATCCGATTTTGACTCCAATTTGAGAAATTCCGATTTAATCATTTCATTTATTTGGTTAAACTTAACCACATCTTCTAGGTCTTCCCAATTTACCTTTTAAGCTTGGAACTTTTCTAGAAATGCTCTCTTTTCGTCCATGACCTAGAAAAACACAAAAAACACAAAAATGAAATAAAATGGAACAAAATAACAAAAACTAAGAAATTAACAAATGTAAATTAAGGGTTAAAATATGAATATTTTGGTTCTTATCTTGTAGATAGTGACGAGGACAGTCTCTCCCAAAAAATGCTTAGGAATAAAAGCTCAAATGAGCAATGCCCTAACCATGTCTAAGATATGTCTGTATTTGCTTTCAACGCTGCCATTCCACCAAGAGATACCATGACAAGAATGATGGGAAATTGTGCCATTTTGTTTGAGAGTGGTAAGAAAGGTAGATTCACGATGCTCCCTGGCATTATCAGCAGGGCTGGCTCAAGCCCTAGGCGAGTTAGGCCCTCACCTAGGGCCCCCAATTTAATAAGGTTCAAAAAATAAAATTTGTTTGGGTAAAAAAATATATATTTTTTGGACCAAAAAAAATTTAAGGCCCAAAAAAATTTTTCATCAAAATTTAAGGAGTCAATTTAATAAGGCCCCAATTAATAAGTCCATTATAAATTCTAAAAATAATTCAAAAAAAATTTATAAAACTAAGCCCAATTAATAAAAATTTATAATTCAAGAAAATAATTTATAAAAATAATTCTAAAAATTAATAAGCCCATTATAAGCCTCAATTCAACTATTTGGTTATTTTAAAACTTATAGTGCAACTAGATTTGCATCTGCTATGATTTCATCTAAAGATATTGCAACCAGAATGAAAATATAACATGTTTTTCATGAAAAACATATAAGTCGTAGAAAGAAACAATTTGATGAGGATGCTAATGACGAGACAACATAATCTGCTAAAGAATCTTTTAGAATTGATTACTTCTTATATATAGTAGATCAAACTATTTTTTCAATTCAAAGTAGGTTTGAAAATTTTCAAATATACGAAATTTTTTTTGGTGTTTTATTTAATTTTAAGAAATTAAAATCACTAGATGATGATAGTTTACAAAGTAAATGTCTTAATATAGAAGGTTTCCTAAAACATGATCTTGATGGTTTAGATTTATTTTCAAAACTAAAAGTTTTTTAAAAAAATTTACAAATAGAAGAAAGTGCTCCAATTGACATATTAAATTATATAAAAAGACTTGATTATTTTTCAAATGCATGTATCGCTTATAGAATTTTATTGACAATACTTGTTATAGTTGCTTTTGCAGAAAGAAGTTTTTCAAAATTAAAATTGATAAAATTCTACCTAAGATCAACAATGTCACAAGAGAGATTAAATGGATTAGTCATATTATCAATTGAAAAAAAGATGTTAGAAAATCTTGAATATAAAAACTTAATCAAAAATTTTGCATCTCAAAAAGAGAGAAGAGTAAATTTTAAATAAATATATATATTTTTTTTGTTACTTAAAAAATAATAATAAAAAAAGGCCAAATTTCAAAGTTTCGCCCAAGGCCCCAAAATACATTGAGCCGGCCCTAATTATCTGAATGAAAACTTTTATATTTCAAGAAAATTATGTTGAACCATTTTCTGAAATTCAGAATAAATTTTTGGAAGTTGAGTCTAATTTGTAAAAGATAAAGCCATATATATAGAGAATAATCATCCACAAAATAATAAAATAGCGGAATCACTCCATAGTGGGAATGGGCACAAGCATCATGATACATTGCTTTTTACTATAGCATGCGCCTCATCTAGTTCTTTATAGCCATTTAGAATGATTTTGAGACTACTGAGGTATCTATTCTGCATTGATCACCTTTTCCATCTATAAAAAATGCTATTGATGAAATAATCTCAAAAGAGGCACGATTCTCCACTAGAGGTAGCTAGCTATTTTATCTCACCAGGGCATTGGTGTTGTACTAGAGTTCCTACAAGATGTGTAAACCTCAGTATAAGAGGGTTAAGGATACGGTAGGTTATGTGGGAACAAGTGAACAACTATGGATTGATAATTCATTTATGCATATCATATTGCACACGTTATTAGCAGGATTTTCTGCCTTAAACTGCAATATGTTGTTATCGAGCTTATGCCTTAAAACCATTTTATAAATGTACTATTTTGTCTCTAATGGCATAATAATGGAGATAATGATATTCGATATAATTTATTTAAATCTCGTACTACTTCTAAAAAACCCAATCTTATTCTTTATTCCAATTAAATTAGGTTCACTATATGGATTAGGTTCCGTTAGCGATTTACTTACTAAGTCTTGAACTTACACAATTACTTTTTTATCTGTAAAATATCCTTGTTTCATAGATTAGTAGGGTTAGCCCAAAAGGGCAGATTAGAGATGTTCACAAGGCTTGAGACACTAAGCGAAGGCTTGTAGAAGCAGATTTATGTATATCATTTGTGTATAGTTTACTTGAAATGGTAATGTGTATTGTAACTTTTTGTACTTGAAAGCTATGGTTGAATTTGATGATACAAAATGACACTAAGGTATTTAGGGCCCGTTCGGTTTGCGGAATAGACCCCTAGAATGGAATGGTTATTCCTACGGAATCGTCATTTTTTGTTTGGTAAGGATCCATTCCTAGGAATAGTTATTCCCGTGGGAATCATTAATCCCTTATACATTTTTTCTTAAATTTTTGACCCTTAAATTTATTTATTATTTATTTTCATTTAAAAAAAAAATGGGAAAACCTATATTTACAAGGGTGGCCAGCCACCCCTGTAATTTTAGGTTTTTTGTTTTTGGTTTTTGGTAATTTTGGTTTAACTCCCATTAAAATACATATGTTATTATCAAACTAAGGAATATAAATATTTATTTCATTCCGCCTTCCTCTATTCCTAGCAATATCTATATTTTTTTTTTCTAATGGAATACCCAATCCGCGAACCAAACAGGCCCTTAGTCTTTCAACTCAAATCAATAGTCAACTTTATGCTGCATTTTATTCTAATATTTATTGTTACAGGTAACACTTTCATTTAATTACATTGGAAGTGCAGTAAGTAACACTCCGAGTTAATTACCATAGTTAATTAATTTTGAGAGCATCGTAGTGGGTCTCTAATACCCCAATCCTACATTCAGAAGATAATTAGCCTACATAAAATGGTTGGATTATAACAATTAATCGGTGCTAAGTTTCACATTAGTTATTTACTAGGTGAGATTGAATTTTATATGTGATTATAGGGAGCTCAAATTGTAACTTGACTATTATTTTTAGAGTGATAGTATATATGTGACTGCCACTTTTCATTCGTTAGCATTCACAATGGGCTCCTCAAACAAAAGCTGAATTTTTAGGAGAAAAGTTCACTTAATCAAATTTGAAGAGCCACTTTTAAAATAAACCAAATATCAAACTCCAAATACCTTTCTCTCATTTATTTAAATATTATTTTTTATTAGTTTTAAACGAACCACTTTAACTACAATATTTCAAGTTGGTTGTAGATTTATTTCTCGTTTTGAGCGATTGAAATTTAAACATAGCTAAAATTAACTGATTTCTCATGAATTGTTTGATTTGCATTGTAATGAGCCACAAACCAAATGACGTTGGGTGAGTATTAATGGATCATTGGTTTAAAACTAATGAATCAACTGATGCACATGTGAGCATTAAAACCAAGGACATTCTTCGAATGCCAGCATTAATTGAAGTAGTGGAGTATTAGAACTAAGAATGGTGGTTGTTAGTTGTTACACACAAATCCATCACTAAAACTTATGGGCCGAAAGCCCAACACCAATGGGAATCCGATAGGCACTCATGGGCTCCACGAGCGTTGTCCATAACGTGATTCATGAAGACGACGTCGTCTCTTGAATGCTCAGTCGACTTACCCAAACTGAGGACATGTTGGACTGAATCTCTTATGCTTAATGACCAGATACGTCTGTTACAATCAGAATACTCTACCATCATATGGACAACTCGCATACGGCAAAATCTTTGGGACGGTTATGGTTCGCTATTAAAGGATTCTCGGCAGTTCATGTCGATAGCGGTTTAATATCAACCATAATGAATGGGGAACAAGAATTAACTCCTCCGGTCATTACACCGAAATCCCAGATCCTCCATCCGGCCATCATAGCTACATCGACACAACCAGTTATAAAAGGATCCCGCTATGAAGGAGACAGGTACACAATTCATACTGAACTACTCTATACGTAGTTTATATAGGCAATGACTTAAGCATAGGAAGAGGTACGACCGGCCACCACTTGGCGCGTCCTTTTAACACGTGCTATTATTTTGCAGGGGTTAAAGAAGTAGCATCCAAACGTCGTTTTATCCTTGGGTTCACCATACCGGAAACTGTATTAACAATGGCATTCTTCTTCATCTTCTCCTCTTTTTTTTTTTTTTTAATTAATTGAATGAGGAGAAACGATTACAAGGGAGGGTTCTTGCCATTCCTGATCCGAATGAAAGAGAAAATAAGGGATCTCATGGGAATGCTTTAAAAAACATAATTGAAAGCGACCCATTTAATTAAAGCATATGTCATAAAATTGGCACATCAAAATTTTTTCAAAGCATTCCAACATTGAAAAGAGGATAAAACTAAACTAATATTTGAAATAAAATTAGCAAAGGACCAAGAATAAAAAAAATAGGCGAATTGTTCACAACCAAAATCACTAGAAGAGCACCTCCTTCCAAAGAAAGACATTCAAAGCTCAAAGAGGCAGGCATTCATTAAGGGGCTATTTAGTTGTTCTTTATAATTTGAACGGTACAGTTGATGTTACATTTAGTATCCAAGCCATAGGCATCATCTTAAATGGGATTGTCGAGAGCTTCTTTATAATTTGAATGTAAACATTTAGTATCCAAGCCATAGACATCATCTTAAATGGGATTGCCAAGAGTTTGGAACGAACGCCATCTCTAATCAATATCTTGCTTAATTTTAGAATGCCAACTGATGCCGGTTTAAAGAAGTTGTGTTTAGAATACAAACCCTAAATTCAAACCATGTTTAAACACCCATTCAAACCAAGATTCATCAACCAAACAAACACTTTTACACAATTTTTTTTTTCCTCTAGATTTTAAAACTGAGAGTAGTTTTAAAATGATAAGTACGTTAAATCCACACTTATTCAACAAAACGCCTATATATACCAAGACATAGTCGACTTTATTGGGGCATTAACAACAATAACTTGCCAACAACAGTATCCTTGATCAGCCTGTACAAACTCTCTCCCTTTGCAACAATGACTGATTTTATTAGTTTTCATCAACTTTTTTTTCTTTTTTTTCCAAAAAATAAATAAGCATCTCTTGATCAGGTTTCCCCAGTGATAGGAGACCTTTTCATAAACTTCGAATATCTAACTCTTACTCCTACCTTTAGTTGTGTGGCATCTTTCCCCCTCTTTTCCAAAGTAAAAGATCCCTTCCATTTTCAGTGATCGCTTCCAAGACAAACAGGTGGCAGATGGAACCAACTAAATAATCAATTAGATATTGACAGCATGTGATAATAAGAATTGAGTATGACATTTGGGTTTTGTACGTGGGAACAGAACAAATCTATGTACAAAATGCACAAATAATGGTAAGAAGAATTCAAATATGCATCTACAAAAAGTCCCATTGCCAATAGACCTTCTCTACAATCCCTCCACCACTCTGGACAGCAAGGTGAAGCGTTTCAGACACAGGAGGAACCCCCCAGAGTAATGGTACTGCAACTGTCATAGTTAGCTTCTCATGTAAACCACCTTTGCTTGCCTTCTGTGCAGCAACAACCTGAACTTCACAAATGATTCAGATTAATGACTAATCCAACATAATCCAAAACATGACCTATTGCACATATTTTAAAGAGGAAGATCTGTAAAGTCCACAAAAATGGAACCCATTGTCAAACACGTAAAGAAACCATTTGAAGAAGTAGACAAGAACCTGTGTGGTTATAAGCTGAACCAGAGGTTGAACCATTGATACATGGTTCCCTTTCACCTATACCGAATAAAAAAATGTTTGAGATCAACATTTTTATAACTAGTGTAATGACTCCATTTTGCGTAAACAGCACCTTAGGGCAACAAATTCTAAACCAGTTTTGTTTGCTCCACATTTCCCGGATATATACTGAAGTCCCAGAGAGCCCAACACATTGCAAAATTTACGGAAACTAAGTAGAGAAACAAATCTGACCCGCCAGCCAAAATGAGGCTGAATCCTAATTCCCATCAACAAGGAGCCAGTTGAGTTCATCCCTCAAAGATGCCGATAAAACTTTAATCTATACAAAGGAAAAGTGATCCAACTAAAACTGCAGCAGTCCAACTGAATCTTCATTCTTGCATAAGTTTTATCTTTGAATAAATAACACTTTGTGAATATGATTGGCAAGTATAAAACATAAGTACAACAAAAAACATGAAGAATTCAAAGATAACTGAAGTGCACTATTGGTGCTACTGTTGAAGAGTAAACCACACAATGCTTACAATCCTAAAATATCTCCTTAAGCTCTTTGGTATAATCTTAAGCCTACTATTGTGAATGTGGCCACATCCAAACTAGGATTATTCTGCACAATGTCTACAACAGTCAAATGAAATATAAAGTTGACTTGAATGTACAATATACATACAAACTCACGGGGAAATATGACATACCTCCCCACCATGCTCCAAGACAGTGTCTTCCACAACATCACTTAGCATCTCGATGGAACGGCAGAAGCCAAAGATACATAGTCTTCTGCCCATATCAAGTCCCTGAATGAAAACTTCAACATTAATAAGAGAGAAGAAAAAGAGCTTGGAACAACCGAGGCAGGTTAAAGAACAGAAAAAAGTACTGCTTACATTTGTAGCCGCAATATCAAAGAGTGCACCCAAACAGAGGCCCTGTTTTGGATCCATGTAATCCCTCTCTTGAAACCGCTGAAATCTTTGAGCAGCTTTTGATCTTCCTTGCTTCTTCTGCGAAGCATACACGTTTATTAGCTAATCCAACAACGCATTCAAAACTTAGATGTGTTGTACGCAATAGCAAATGAAATATAAGCATCCAAGGCAATATACCATCATGCTCAAGAATCCATATCAATGGGGATTTGCAATAGAAGCCACAATACAATGCAAAAGAGGTACCCAATACAATGTACCATTTACAAACAGAACATGTTGCATTTATCAATCAATAAACAACTGATCCCAGACCACCAAAGTTGCAGATGATCTTCCTAAAAAATAAATACAATAAGTTTTATTTTATATTCTTCAAAGTATTACAGTTGCCTAAATAAAAGTGGCATACATCAGAAGAAGAGACACGCCGAGGGACCATGGAGCCTCCAATCTGAATGAGACCATCAGTAGTGAGCAACGTTACTCTCTCCTCAGGAACCCATTGAATTTCTGTATCCCAAGAATTATAAGCCATCAATTTCGTTGGAGTTGTAAAAATTAAGAGAGCAGAAATATATTGTTTTGCCATTTTTGGTCAAACGCAAGCAGAATCAGCTGCCATTGGTGAGTTCTCTACCGTAACCAAAACTTGATTGACCAAAAAAAATCGTTTCAGTTTCTAATCTAATAGATGGAGGTCTTCAAGGTTTGGGATCAAAGCATCCGACAGCCGTGTGATTATAGAAAACAAAATAAAAATAAAATATATGAATTGACTTACCGCTATCACCGTCATTCCATGGGAAGAAGCCAAAAGATTCTTCGGCGAAGGAGTTTCCGGAATCGGAAGCTTTCGCAGCGAAACGGAGGAGACGAGAGGGGCGAGGACGAGAAACTGAGGATTTCGGAGAGGGAGTAAATGCGGGGAGGGAGGAAGAGGGTTCTCTGGAGCGAGAAATCGATGGGACACAAGGGAACGGAGAGAAACTCAGATAGGAAGTTTCCGCCATGAGAGAGAGAGGAGAGATTCTGTAGAGAGAGAAAGAAACGGGATTTTCAGAGACAGAGAAATAGGAGGAGGAATCTGGGAAGGAAAAGTAAAAGGAGGGAAAGATAGGAAAGGGAAAGGAAGAGAATTTGACGCCACATTTGGAGGCTGCCCACGTGTCACAACGGGACATTTTTTGCCAACCAAAAAGACAAAAAAGCCTCTGGAAACGGGTTTGAAACGGTCGGTCTTGGCCTCTTGGGCTTTCTGAACGCTGAGACGGAATATTGTCCTAATTCTGAAGTCTAAAGGTAGATAGATGAAAATGCAAGCCTAGTCATCCGCAATGAAATTGAGAGGAGCCGGCCCGAATATGAGCGGAGTAAAATTGTTTTTCTTTTGACAAAATTGCCCCTCTCATGTAAGGGATCGGCTCGTCCCGAGAATATGTGTAGTATTTCTCTTTGTCATATGAACTCCGTGATCGCAGAAAAATTTCATTATGAGATACGACTTCAACCAACAACAAAGAGTAATGTTATATCTCACTCCATTTTTTTTTTTTTTTTCATCATGTGAAATTGATATGGCATAATTTCTATAATATTTGGTGTATAAAAATTAATTTTTTGATTGGGAGAACAACGCCGTGTTAGTTTTAAGGGATAATGGGAGATAATGAGTAATCTTATATACTATTATTTTATCTTCTTTTATCTTCAAAGTTGATGTGTCTTTTAAAGTCACTGTTCGATTTGATATTGATCATTATTGACTTTTAATTCAATAGTTATTTTAAAATTCAAATCAACTTTGGGGATAAAACNTGTGTAGTATTTCTCTTTGTCATATGAACTCCGTGATCGCAGAAAAATTTCATTATGAGATACGACTTCAACCAACAAAGAGTAATGTTATATCTCACTCCAATTTTTTTTTTTTTTTCATCATGTGAAATTGATATGGCATAATTTCTATAATATTTGGTGTATAAAAATTAATTTTTTGATTGGGAGAACAACGCTGTGTTAGTTTTAAGGGATAATGGGAGATAATGAGTAATCTTATATACTATTATTTTATCTTCTTTTATCTTCAAAGTTGATGTGTCTTTTAAAGTCACCGTTTGATTTGATACCGATCATTATTGACTTTTAATTCAATAGTTATTTTAAAATTCAAATCAAACTTTGGGGATAAAACAATAGTATATAGGATTACTTGGGGATAATGAGGTGATGAATAGAATTACTTTAAGTAGATTGAACATGATGTAGCAGTGAAAATGAGTTCTAAATTTTTATTTTTTATTTTTTTTAGTAAGTGTTGATCTAATGGTTGATTTTCACTTGCACATTATCAAGTTGTATGATAGTAATATAACAATATATTAAATAACATTACTTACCAACAAATTACTAAGATTTTATACCTCGTTTGCATTATCATAATTTTTTTTGGGGGGGTGGGGGAAGAATCATAATTAATTTAATGATTGAGTCTTTTTTTTTTTTTTTTTTAATAAACCACATTGGTAAATTTCATAAATGGATCATTAACAGAGCAATTGCTCTGTCAATAAAATATTTCGGATACAAGAAGGACACTCTTCTAACCATACAATATCATTGGCTAGATTAAGGGCCAATTTTGCTAGTTCATGCGCCATCCTATTTGCCTCAATAAAATAATTGAGTCAATTGAATCTTAACCATAAAATTAAGTACTCCCAACCCTTTAAGGCTAGATTTGTAAACTAAAGGACACACACAACACTTTCTAATCACAAGTACATGAGAAAAATGTTCAAAATGCTTAATTAATAAAGAGAAATGATTGAATTCAATAATAAAAAACATGAAAGGTCATAAACTACAAATCACAATGAATTTTGAAATACTAAATTGTATCTCTCATGTGCATCAAAACGCTTATTCAAAATAGGAAAAATAAAAAATTGTAATGCTTATTCAATTCTATTTAATCTACTATGCATATCTGGCCACCTAGTTACCATCGTCCTAACTTGATGTTGGGGAGATAAATGACTATGAATTTTTTTTCGTAGTACATTAAAATGCATATTTGAACATAATTCAAGCCCAAAAGCTTAAGTTAATGGGCATGAGTCCACTTAGATATATTAAGTATTATTTTTTCTTTGTACTTTCTTAATATGGAATTCAACACTCGTAAGTGCATTCACAATAATCTTCCTCTCACTTGTGAATCTCTAGACTCCATGTACTTTTAGTATCTTTTTTAATCTCTCGGCCCTTCTCCTCAGAAAACAAATTCCTTCCCCTTCTACTCCCCGCACCTACCCTTATGATTTTTATTTTATTTTATTTTATTTCTTTCTTTATGTTTGTAGGTGTTCTTTGACCAAATCAGTAACTTCGGCCTCTCCGCTATACGTCTGTCCACCTTCTACCATATTGTGCCGTTCATCTCCTCCCTGGAAGCTGCTGTTGTTTGCTGGTTGTTTGTTTGTGTTTTTTGTTTTGAATAAGATGATTCTTCTCTTTAGATCTACACTAATGAGCGAGGAAGAATAATTAAGTGTGAGAGGTTATTTCTTACGGCCTAAATAGTTCGTTGTGAGGAGTTATCTCTCACGGCCGGTTTAAATAATTTTTTATAAGAAATTTCGCTACCCATGTCTTAGATCTAGTTTGTTCGGAGCAGATCTACTTTTTAACTATATTTGTACATGAGTTAGCGGAAGATTGAAGTCATAGATAACATTTGATTGTAAGAATTTTTATTTGTATCTATAACATTGTAACCTCATAGCATGTGGCTCGTGATCTTTAAACAATGAATTGCTCAGATTTCCATTTCAAAAAAAAATATCTATTGACCAAACTCTCTCTTGCTTGTGAATCTTTTTATATTTTCAAGGGTGTCCCGCATCAAGAGTTGCTCTGAGGACCACAAAGGGCAACTCCCAAGCTAGATGCGCCGAGACACTCGTCCCAGAAAGCTAGCTATAACTTTAATACCACTTGTTAGAGAGATAAACTGTTCTAGACTTTTTCCAAAACTACAATAATTTACATATTTGAATACAACTCAAGCCCAAAAGCCTAAGCTATGGGCTTGGGTCCACTTAGGTATATTAAGTACTATTTTTCTTTATATTATCTCAATGTATGATTCAACACTCATAAGTACACTTACAACACTTAAAAATAAAAAAATAAAACTAATAAAAAGACTAAATTTTTTCTCTCTCTCCCTCTCCCCCTTCCTTTCTCCCCCTTACTAATCTCCTCCTCCCCCTCTACCTTTTTTTTTTCCTTGTTTTCTTTGTGTTTTTTAAGTGTATTTGGCCATATGCAGCTAGGGGTATTAAGTGAGCGAAGCGTCTCGCGAGCAAGTTCAGGCTCGGCTTGAGCTCGACTCGAATATTAAATGAAGCGTTTCACGAACACGAATCCTGGCTCGAATATTAAACAAAGCAAGCTCGGCTCGACTAGGCTAAGCTCGTGAGTAGCTCGTATAAGGTTCGAATTGGTAGTTGTTCACATAATTGCTCATATTAATATTAAAAATTGATATTTTTTTTTTCTTATAATATGCATCCTTTTATAAAATGATACATATCATCTCTCTTTGAAACCAAATATCTTGTTGTATTGACAAATGCTCCATACTTGCCTAGTTAGACTAAGCAAATGCTCATATGCAAGCTGTCTTCTTGAGCCGTTTAAGAGTATTTAAAGTTTAAATTTATAATACAAAAATTAAATAAATTAAATATAAGAGCTAGCTCACGAACTAGCTCGGCTCGGCTCGACTTATTATGAGCTCGAGTAAAATTTAAACAAGACGAGCCCAAACAAGGGAAGTTCACTCAAGCTCGACTCGTTTACACTCCTATATGCAGCAAGTCCAACCCCTTCCATCCGCCCTCCAAGGTGCTATGCCACCCATCTCATCTATCCGCTCTACCACATGCCAATGTTGGCCAGTGCTCATTATCTCCTCCACTCCGATTGTTGCTATTTTTTATAGTTGTGTTTCTTGTTTTGTTTGTTTTGAATAAGAGTTTTTGTCTTCTTAGATTTGCTCATATGAGCAATCTACGAGGAGAATGATGTAGTTTTCCGACCGTTTTGGGTCGAAGAGGAGTAGATCTAGTCTTTTCGAGAGCAAATCTATGCTTTTTTAGCTATTTTTCTGTGGGGGTTAGGTTTCTCTTTTTTCTGTAATTTTGTTTGAATAAAGATTATCCAGACATTTAGGTTGTGGATTGTTCTGCATCTTTTGAGATTTTGAATAACACAGGTTGTCTCTATAAACTCAGATGGTTCCCCTAAAATACCCAATACAAACAGAAACATCAATAAAAGGGTATAGAATTGAAATGGAAACTTTGTAGAAACACATTAACACTAAGATACAAAGTTACAAACTTTTCGCTAATTATTGAAGAATCCTTAAAAAAGGTTGGAACTTGAATGATTACCACTCATGCTAATGGCGGAATCTAAACTACGTTGCTTCTTGTTGAGTGTTACAACAACATTTCAAACAATAACCATAGAAATGCCGGATATAAAAATGATGCAACCACAAAACAATTAGGATTACATACCACATATGTGCACATTCAAAAGGTGGGCATGGCGGGTTCATCTTATAACCTTGGAGTATAATAAGAAGAGCTATCTCCATAAACTCAAATGGTTCCCCTGAAATATCCAATACAAGCAAATACAAACAGAAACATCAATAAAATGGTATAGAACTGAAATGAAAACTTTGTAGAAACACATTAACACTAAGATACAAAGTTACAAACTTTTCGCTAATTATTTAAGGATCCTAAAAAAAAGGTTGGAACTTGAATAATTACCGCTCATGCTAGTGGCGGAATTAAAACTACGTTGCTTCTCGTTTTTACCGAGTGAGCTCAAAATGCTGCCTGCAGCAAGGTCAGTAGGGCTAAAGTAAATTTGCCTCTTGTCAGACAACTCGCCAGGTCTGTTTCGCGCTCTCATTCTGTCCCTCTTCGTGCCAGGTCGGCTTGGTTCTATAAATTTCTATTTGTGTTCCTTGGGAACAAGACAAAAACACCTGGTCCGGGGGTCCGATCTGCAAAATCTAGGGCTTTTCATGCGAATCATTTGAGGTTTTCTTTTTATCCAATTTTGCTTTGCGAATAAAATGTTTTGCTTTTCATCTAAATTCTCTCTCTCTCTCTCCGGGCATTTTATTAGGGTAGAGAGTAAAATTCAGGAAGATTGGAATAAATGTTATATTGTTGAATTGTTTATAGGTTTTTTGAAGATGTATATTCAGTAAGGTTTTGAAAAAGAAGACACCAGAGATTCATTGATCCAATTATAGTATTGTGGCCATCTCTTTGATGCGCACGCTATGAACATTTTTTTGTTGTCAAAAGGATATTGATGTATAATACTATTTTGCTACACAGGCCATTGAAGTGGCGGGTTTGTATGATCATCAAGGTAAGTGCAACCTCGATATGGAATTTACAAGATACTCATGGAGATTCAAAGTCAATAGATTATTTCAGGGTTTACAAAAGCCCACGATCCAACAGATTCGCCAGCATTTGAAAGAGGTATGTTTTTATCAACTACTAATACTTGGCTTTTGGGAGTATTTTACATTCTTANTTTTTTTTTTTTTTTTTAATAAACCACATTGGTAAATTTCATAAATGGATCATTAACAGAGCAATTGCTCTGTCAATAAAATATTTCGGATACAAGAAGGACACTCTTCTAACCATACAATATCATTGGCTAGATTAAGGGCCAATTTTGCTAGTTCATGCGCCATCCTATTTGCCTCAATAAAATAATTGAGTCAATTGAATCTTAACCATAAAATTAAGTACTCCCAACCCTTTAAGGCTAGATTTGTAAACTAAAGGACACACACAACACTTTCTAATCACAAGTACATGAGAAAAATGTTCAAAATGCTTAATTAATAAAGAGAAATGATTGAATTCAATAATAAAAAACATGAAAGGTCATAAACTACAAATCACAATGAATTTGGAAATACTAAGGCCTTGTTTGTCAAAACCCCATCACACTCCCCAAAGCCTCAAAACACTATAGCCCCAAACCATAAATTAGGTTTTTTTCATGAACAGTGCAACTTGGGGGAACGTGAGGTTGTTTAACAAACTAGCTCTAAATTGTATCTCTCATGTGCATCAAAACGCTTATTCGAAATAGGGAAAAATAAAAAATTGTAATGCTTATTCAATTCTATTTAATCTACTATGCCTATCTGGCCACCTAGTTACCATCGTCCTAACTTGATGTTGGGGAGATAAATGACTATGAATTTTTTTTCATAGTACATTAAAATGCATCTTTGAACACAACTCAAGCCCAAAAGCTTAAGTTAATGGGCATGAGTCCACTTAGATATATTAAGTATTATTTTTTCTTTGTACTTTCTTAATATGGAATTCAACACTCGTAAGTGCATTCACAATAATCTTCCCCTCACTTGTGAATCTCTAGACTCCATGTACTTTTAGTATCTTTTTTAATCTCTCGGCCCTTCTCCTCAGAAAACAAATTCCTTCCCCTTCTACTCCCTGCACCTACCCTTCTGATTTTTATTTTATTTCTTTCTTTATGTTTGTAGGTGTTCTTTGACCAAATTAGTAACTTCGGCCTCTCCGCTATACGTCTGTCCACCTCCTACCATATTGTGCCGTTCATCTCCTCCCCGGAAGCTGCTGTTGTTTGCTGGTTGTTTGTTTGTAATTTTTGTTTTGAATAAGATGTTTCTTCTCTTTAGATCTACACTAATGAGCGAGGAAGAATAATTAAGTGTGAGAGGTTATTTCTCACGGCCTAAATAGTTCGTTGTGAGGAGTTATCTCTCACGGCCGGTTTAAATAATTTTTTATAAGAAATTTCGCTACCCATGTCTTAGATCTAGTCTGTTCGGAGCAGATCTGCTTTTTAACTATATTTGTACATGAGTTAGCGGAAGATTGAAGTCATAGACAGCATTTGATTGTAAGAATTTTTATTTGTATCTATGACTTTGTAACCTCATAGCATGTGGCTCGTGATCTTTAAACAATGAATTCCTCAGATTTCCATTCCAAAAAAAAAAAATCTATTGACCAAACTCTCTCTTGCTTGTGAATCTTTTTATATTTTCAAGGGTGTCCCGCATCAAGAGTTGCTCTGAGGACCACAAAGGGCAACTCCCAAGCTAGATGCGCCGAGACACTCGTCTCAAAAAGCTAGCTATAACTCTAATACCACTTGTTAGAGAGATAAACTGTTCTAGACTTTTTCCAAAACTACAATAATTTACATATTTGAATACAACTCAAGCCCAAAAGCATAAGCTATGGGCTTGGGTCCACTTAAGTATATTAAGTACTATTTTTCTTTATATTATCTCAATGTATGATTCAACACTCATAAGTGCACTTACAACACTTAAAAATAAAAAACTAAAATTTTTTCTCTCTCTCCCTCTCCCCCTTCCTTTCTCCCCCTTACTAATCTCCTCCTCCCCCTCTACCTTTTTTTTTTCCTTGTTTTCTTTGTGTTTTTTAAGTGTATTTGGCCATATGCAGCTAGGGGTATTAAGTGAGCGAAGCGTCTCGCGAGCAAGCTAGGGCTCTGCTTCAGCTCGACTCGAATATTAAATGAAGCATTTCACGAATATGAATCCTGGCTCGAATATTAAACGAAGCAAGCTCGGCTCGACTCGGCTAAGCTCGTGAGCAGCTCCTATAAGGCTTGAATTGGTAGTTGTTTACATAATTGCTCATATTAATATTAAAAATTGATATTTTTTTTCTTATAATATGCATCCTTTTATAAAATGATACATATCATCTCTCTTTGAAACCAAATATCTTGCTGTATTGACAAATGCTCCATACTTGCCTAACTAGACTAAGCAAATGCTCATATGCAAAGCTGTCTTCTTGAGCCGTTTAAGAGTATTTAAAGTTTAAATTTATAATACAAAAATTAAATTAATAAAAAAATTAAATAAATTAAATATAAGAGCTAGCTCGCGAACTAGCTCGGCTCGGCTCGACTTATTATGAGCTCGAGTAAAATTTAAACAAGACGAGCCCAAACAAGGGAAGTTCACTCAAGCTCGGCTCGTTTACACCCCTATATGCAGCAAGTACAACCCCTTCCGTCCGCCCTCCAAGGTGCTATGCCACCCATCTCATCTATCCGCTCTACCACGTGCCAATGTTGGTCAGTGCTCATCATCTCCTCCACTCCGATTGTTGCTATTTTTTATGGTTGTATTTCTTGTTTTGTTTGTTTTGAATAAGAGTTTTTGTCTTCTTAGATTTGCTCATATGAGCAATCTACGAGGAGAATGATGTAGTTTTTCGACCGTTTTGGGTCGAAGAGGAGTAGATCTAGTCTTTTCGAGAGCAAATCTATGCTTTTTAGCTATTTTTCTGTGGGGGCTAGGTTTCTCTTTTTTCTGTAATTTTGTTTGAATAAAGATTGTCAAGACATTTAGGTTGTGGATTGTTCTGCATCTTTTGAGATTCTGAATAACACAGGTTGTTTCTATAAACTCAGATGGTTCCCCTAAAATACCCAATACAAACAGAAACATCAATAAAAGGGTATAGAACTGAAATGGAAACTTTGTAGAAACACATTAACACTAAGATACAAAGTTACAAACTTTTCGCTAATTATTTAAGAATCCTTAAAAAAGGTTGGAACTTGAATGATTACCACTCATGCTAATGGCGGAATCTAAACTACGTTGCTTCTTGTTGAGTGTTACAACAACATTTCAAACAATAACCATAGAAACGCCGGATATAAAAATGATGCAACCACAAAACAATTAGGATTACATACCACATATGTGCACATTCAAAAGGTGGGCATGGCGGGTTCATCTTATAACCTTGGAGTATAATAAGAAGAGCTATCTCCATAAACTCAAATGGTTCCCCTGAAATATCCAATACAAGCAAATACAAACAGAAACATCAATAAAATGGTATAGAATTGAAATGAAAACTTTGTAGAAACACATTAACACTAAGATACAAAGTTACAAACTTTTCGCTAATTATTTAAGGATCCTTAAAAAAAGGTTGGAACTTGAATAATTACCGCTCATGCTAGTGGCGGAATTAAAACTACGTTGCTTCTCGTTTTTACCGAGTGAGCTCAAAATGCTGCCTGCAGCAAGGTCAGTAGGGCTATAGTAAATTTGCCTCTTGTCAGACAACTCGCCAGGTCTGTTTCGCGCTCTCATTCTGTCCCTCTTCGTGCCAGGTCGGCTTGGTTTTATAAATTTCTATTTGTGTTCCTTGGGAACAAGACAAAAACACCTGGTCAGGGGGTCCGATCTGCAAAATCTACGGCTTTTCATGCGAATCATTTGAGGTTTTCTTTTTATCCAATTTTGCTTTGCGAATAAAATGTTTTGCTTTTCATCTAAATTCTCTCTCTCTCTCTCTCTCCGGGCATTTTATTAGGGTAGAGAGTAAAATTTTGGAAGATTGGAATAAATGTTATATTGTTGAATTGTTTATAGGTTTTTTGAAGATGTATATTCAGTAAGGTTTTGAAAAAGAAGATACCAGAGATTCATTGATCCAATTATAGTATTGTGGCCATCTCTTTGATGCGCACGCTATGAACATTTTTTGTTGTCAAAAGGATATTAATGTATAATACTATTTTGCTACACAGGCCATTGAAGTGGCGGGTTTGTATGATCATCAAGGTAAGTGCAACCTCGATATGGAATTTACAAGATACTTGTTGATGCATTTTTCTGTCAACAGTCTCTGATTGGTGTGATCTTCACGCTCTTCGGGCCTTCTCTGATCATCGATCTTTGGATTCCTACAAAATAATAAGAGCGTCAAAGGGGTCTATGGTGGAGTCCCCATAGACCCTCCGATGCTTAAGTTAGCAGTTGTATATGGGGACAAAATGTAGCTGGAACTAGCATTGTATAAGCCGGAGCTTAGTATTGTATTGAGAGAGATGAATCATCCCTGGTGCATTGAGTTCCTTTTTATAGGGCTTTATATCTGTAACTGATTCCTTGATTTTCTCTATTTTAAATGATTGAATGATCATTTAAAATAGTAGAGAGATAATGTTAGGTAGTTGAGATAACATAGAATTTTATAAGATAAATGAGGGTTGCTGAGAGATAGTGGGATCCACTGTGGATTTTATCCCCAACAATACTCATGGAGATTCAAAGTCAATAGATTATTTCAGGGTTTACAAAAGCCCACGATCCAACAGATTCGTCAGCATTTGAAAGAGGTATGTTTTTATCAACTACTAATATTGGCTTTTGGGAGTATTTTACATTCTTAAGATGGAGAATTCTGTGTCTTCTTCGTCTTTTATATTTTAATAAAATTTGTTTTGGAGGTTTTGCGTGGACTCGAAGGGATTATGTACTCTAATGGAATGAGTAATGCTAGAATGAGTGTTTTTTTATTTTTTTTTGTCTCTAATTTAGTGATGTGTCGTATGAACTCCCTAAATTCAGTTGTAGGCTCTGATTTCACTGGTTCATGTGATCTTTTATTGAGTTGTTCATATTAGAAGTCTTCACCTCCATTGTCAACCCGCCTACTCCATTTCCTCGTTCATTTGTTCACCAATTCACCAATTACTTGAACGGACCCACCTGCCACTTGATATAGATGGGTTTTACCACCCAATTAAAAAAACTGTGACATAGTACATGTCTACCCTTTATACTAAACGAGAGTGCAAAATCTTTAAAGAAAATCGTGCTTAAGAAATCTGAATAAAAAAATAAAGAGTATTTTGAATAGGATGTAGTTGCTTCCCTAATAATATCTGTAACACCCTAGACCCCTAGGGTAATTTTACGATTTTTTGGGTATTTTAGTTTTTTAATTTGTTGTGTGGTAGTTGTTTGCACAAAGTTTCATGAGCTTGACTAAAGGAAAAAAGAGAAATCTCACTTGGAGTGAAATCCCAGGTGCCTACTATGTGTAACTCACTAGTAGTAGTAGCAGTCGTATGGCAATTATTGTTTTTGCAGACACAATCGTAGCATGGATTAGTTTGTATGTGGTTTGCCGGTGGTAATGGTACTCGTCTTTGTGTTAGTTGCTACTACTGGTGGGCCTATTCTCCAATAATTAAAGGTTGTTGGACCGGATTAGTTTGCTTGCATCAACTTAGAGTACTTCTTTCCAACACCCATATTTTGCATTTCTTAGTTTCCTTACTGTGCATACATAAAAGAATAATGAAGACCATTTTTAGACACAAAATAAATTAATGATAATTTCAATTGATGGCTGAAATTCTAGTGCGTGCTTTTCTATCCATCTGGTATTCTTTCCTCACCTTTTTTACTCTAGCATTTTAGTAAGTAATGCCTTTTGACCTTTTCATGATTTATGTAGTTAGCCTTGTATATTATTCTACATTTTTCTCATATTACCATGTCTAGTATAAACTGCTTCTATTCTCTCCTGAGACCTTAACACACTTCTCTCCAACTATCTTTCTTAGTTTTCTTTGGTTGTCTGCATTCAAAGGTGCTCAAGCCTATTTATACACATATAACCAATAGAAGTCTCCCACTACCAACGCGCCAACAAAACAATTTGGTGCATCTCTTCACCGCATTTGTTATTTTTCTTTTTTATTTGGGGAAACTTCACAAAGGACACATGAACTTTCACGCGATTTAAAAGAACCTCTCAAATTTTAAAACCTTTCAATTTCATCCTCGGACTTTCAATTTGATGCAATCTATCTCATTCCGTATTCTTTTGGATGTTCAAAGTGATTAAATGACCTTTATACCTCTGAAATTTTTATAAAAATTCAAATTTATCATTAATTTCAAATAGAAAATTAAAAAAATAATAAAAATTGAAGGGTAATTTGGTATTTTTAATGATTTTTGTTAGGGTTTAACAGTAAAAATTGACGGAGGGGGTCAATTGCATCAAATTGAAAGTTTAGGGGTGAAATTGAGAGTTTTTGAAATATAGAGGGTCTTTTCAAAACACATGATAATTCGAGGTCTTAAGTGATGTGATCCTTTTTTATTTTATTGGTTATTGCATGAACATGATCAATTTCAAATGATTTATCTGGATGATATATTTTATTGCTTTAGCTACATGAGCATCATCAATTTCCAATGATTTGTCTGGATTGTATATTTTATAATTACTCGAGTTTTCGTTGGCATCATATCTAATTTCACCGCCCTTTGTTATTTGTAAAGAAATGCGTTAATTCAAACAAAAATAATAGTAGTGATGTTGATGCTATCAATGAGGTCTAGATCAAATGGCCCCTTTTAGTCAATAAGAACAAGATGGAAGGTTAAGTTATGAGTTTGAAACTCATTGGATGTGTTTGCGATTTACTACTAAAAAACATGCTTATGAATTTTTGATGATATTATAACAATAAATTACAAAATAGATAGTTGCTTTTGTTTTACATTTTTTTTAATCCTTACAAGTAGTTATGTATCATTTTATTTCTCTTAGTGAAACAGGAAAATCTTATGATCATGGAAAAGCTGCTTAAACTAGAGGCATGTTCTTCTCTGTCTCAATCTAAAGGAAGCTTTGTAGAGAATAGGAACAAAATCAGCAATCTTCCGACCCATATTGCTCATCACATCCTTTCATTTCTTATGATGGAAGATATTGCACGATTGAGCATTGTGTCAAAGTGGTGGCACGCATTATGCATATCTATTCCGTCCTTGACTGTTGACGACATGCGATATCGAGGCAAGGATTATAAACTAATTCACTTCAAGAATTTTCTTGATAGGTTGATGCTTCGATGCAATGGAATGAAGATGGTGCAATTTTGCGTTCGATGGACTTTTCTTGATTGGTATTTTGATGAATATCGTTTTTTGACATGGTTGCATAATGCAGTAAGGTGTAATGTTGAAGTGCTTTATCTTGACCTTTGTATATTTCTTCCAGGAGCTTTAAAAATGCCACTTTGTGTTTTGCATTGCGAATCGTTGAGGTTTCTAGCAATGAGTTTGCATGGAGGGGTTCTCCAACTGCCGTCCTCAAGTGGGTTCACAAAGCTTCAATCGTTATCGCTAACACGTGTTCAAGTTCTTGACGAGCTTTTTGTGGAATGGGTCTTGTCTTCCTGCAGTTCCCTTGATAAGTTATGCCTTGATGCCATTAATGGGATTAATAACATTAACATCTGGTCCTCGTCTCTAAAATATCTAGAAATTAGGAGTTATGAACATGATGATCTCTTCCATCTTAATGTCTCAGGGGAGCTACTTGAGGAGTTGATAATACACTGGAAATTTACTCCCTCTGGTGTTAGATCACTAGAAATGGCTACTCCCCTTCTAAAATGTTTTACATGGGGCGGATTTGCTCCAGATAACTGTCTTTTTGGGAACTTAAAGTGTTTACATTATTGTGCATTAAGTCTTGAACAGCTTTCTAGCTCATGGAAGCCCCCGTACTTGGAGTTTTTCCGCATTTTAGAACCGATCGAAGAACTAGTGATACATGCACAGTGCCTTAAGGTAAACAACCCCATCATTTCTAACTTAGTAGCTTTAATCATTTTTTTATTGTTATAGTACCTATTAATCATAGGTACCTTTTATTTGTTTTATTTTTTATTTTTTGCTTAGAAAAGCAATAAAAAAGTAGCTATAAGAATTTCGAACTCCTTTAATCTATAAATCTAATTTTGATTAGTACGCCATGCAATTTGATGATGTGGAACTCGTAGCACACATATGCAAGAAAAAGGCCTATTGTGGATAGGCCTTATAGAAAATAGTCTATTCTTTTTTACATGTGGAAGTTACTATTATTGTGATGATGCATTCTCTTTGTTTTAGAAGAAGATATTTAAAGGCACATATTTTCCATAGTATTAAAAGGTTCATTTTAGGAACTTTTGTTATTTTGCAATCAAAAGCTGTCTAAATCTTAATCTTGTTGTGTCAAGATAAAGATTTTCTTCAAGAATACTTTTGGCACCATTGACCTTCTGCTAGAACTTGAATTTTGTATTTATTTGTTTATCTTTAGGCTTATACAAAATTAGAAGATGTGAAATTATTACTCACTATCACGTTTTATTCAATTTAGGTGAAGGTTAGATAAACATGTTGCTTGAGTTGGCAAGATATCTACATGTAAATTTGGAGTTGTTCAGAAATTAGGAGGATATGAAAACAGAAGAATACCATTCAGCTATAGAGGAAAAAAAAATAGGAAAGCTTAATATTCGTGTTTATTGGTTGGGTAGAAATTATTGAGCCAACAATTATATTAAAATAAATTTTGCATCCATGTTCATGCCCAGTTCAGTAATGTTTTCGTGACTAAATGTTTTTAGTTTAATATTCTTTTCTTAACCAAGCATTAGAAAAAAATTAGGTGAAATAAGTTTTTTGCAAGTAACTTATGTACGTTTTAATTTATTCATTTTCCATTATATGTTGGAATGAATATATCAAATAATGTATTTCAGCATTCAATTTTCATAGTCAAATATATTATGAGAAACTGCCTTAAACCTTGGTTATTTATTTGATTGTGTAAATCTATTATCTTCATTATTTTTTCTTTTTTGTAGAAAGGAAATTTGTTCAAATATAATTTTAATAATTGACATTTGTAATGTTGTAGGCATTATTTAAGTCAGACATGCTGCGGATTCCTTTGAAGCATTTACATACTTTGCGTTTAAACCTTAGCTCTTCAAATAGTGTGGATGGCAATGTATATAAAGCAATTGCCTTACTTACAAAAGGAGTGGCTAATGTACTAGGCTTGTTCATAGATGTGAAGCCTAGTCCCAAGAAAAGGTGCCTCAATCGCTCTCTCTCTCTCATGCACATGACCACATACACTTAAATATAGTTTGTAATTCTTGAATTTAATTCTCCAAAATATTCTTGAATAAAGTCATTTGGGTACCATTCAAAGGAGTGTTTCCTCAATCAGGAGGAGGAGCTACTTTTCCATATTCTATAGTCAATGGTTGCAATAAACCCTCTAAAATAGTTAGTTTCGGACTAGATTTATTACCAAAGATTAAAAAAAAAAAATAAAAATAGATTAATAGTAAGATGCAGTCAAAACTAGTGTTTTATCTCCCAAAGTTAATGTGACGAGGTTCTCCCATTGAAAAAAAAAATCTTATTTTCATGCACCACATGCTATAGGGGGACCACGTCAAATTAGCTTTAGGGGATAAAAGGGTAATGTATACCATTACTCATCTGAAAAATATTGTGGGTTATAATAATGTCATTTGTATTGTAGTGTAAAATAAGTGTTTAATTATTTACTGGGGGTTTGCCAACCCAGCAAGTCGTCGGGGGTGGTGTGAGTGGTCGGTTACTCTTTGTTGATCTCTTTCATGTTTTCAATATATATATATATATATACACATATATGCAACAGTGACGATTGTTAGGTTCAAGAGATGGCCATATTGTTTTCTTCTTTTGACATGACTTTGAGAACCAATATTTCTTTGCTTTTGACTTGTCAACCACCATGTGAGTGTTTTCCGTGTCATACTTTAAAGACCCATGCATAAAATCATATATTTCTCTTGATTTAAGATTTGTCACCCAACGTGCAATTGTATTTCTAAAGACTCAAAAGTATTCCTTTAAGAACCACACCCACACCCTAAACCGGCCACAGAGGTAGGTATGTATTGCTTTTCGGAAAAATAGTCTTGTAACTCACTTTTTGTAAGAAAATCATCTTATTTTGTTATAGTAAATATCTATTATTAATCTAAATCTTTACCATTAAAATTAACAGTGATATATATATACATGATCCTCCTCGCAAAGGTCTAGAAATTTATGTTTGCATTTAAAATCATTGCATAGAAGTGAAAGTCTAGAGGTACTAGGATTAGCCTTTAATTAACCTAATGCTAACAAAGTTAAGTTTCATCAATTCAGGTGTGTAAGAGTGCCAGCTAGTCTCTCAAGCTGCTTTATTGAGGTAAGGGAAACTCTTAACCCTTTCCAGACCTTATTTCATTGCACGATTTTATTGTAAAAGCTCTTTATTACCTTATGGAAAATGTTATGTTATGATATTCTAATACTTAATAATTATGTTAACATGAAATGATTTTATAAGAGAGTTTTGAATTCTCAACATTTTTATGTCACTCAAATTAGGATGAGTATAACATTTGATATTCATGAAATTTTTAAGTGAAAGATGACCCATTTTAATGGGGTCCTATGTTTGGAAAGTTTCCAAGAGTTCTTTCTATTTTAATTTAAGACCTTTCATTTATGAAAATTTCTAAATAAGAAAATTTATAGTGAAGTAAAAACCCCTCTACACGTAGTCCTAAGGGATTCATGAGAAGTAAAGGAATGAGAATAAAATGATTATGACAAGGACACGTGTGTGGATGAGGTAATATTGATCCTAGAGAGCTCAATACTGTTGCTCGAGATGGAAGCGCAATTGCTGAAGGACAATGATAAGGCGGCAATCCATCGATATGTTATGTTGAGTGCACCTTGGTTAATTAGCGGACGGGCAAGGTTGCGGCCACAGTCGCTGCCATGGTCACAAGGACCTTGCATCCCTAGTACACATGGCGTAATGGTTACATGGGCTCTATTATGATAAGTTATTTTATAAGCAATTATGCATTTGTTTCAAGTGTTTGGATAATGAAACCCCAAGGGGTTGGCCCAAGTGGTAAGGCCTTGGTCTTGAGGGTTTGCTCCCTTCAAGGTCCAAGGTTCAACACCTCATGGGTGCAAACAATTCTTTGGGGCCACACCCCCTGGTGAAAAGCCAGCGACTTAACCAGTTCCGTGTAGGGAAACTTCCGAGGGTGCGGTGCACGGGACTAGGGTTTACTCTGCAAGGGTGGATCCAAAGGGCCCTGCTTTGGAGAGGTTCCTTGACATCAAAAAAAAAAAAAAGTGTTTGGATAATGACATATTGTTTATGTCTTAAGCTTATAAAAATTGACAAATGTGTTTCAGGAGAATTTTAAGAAAAAGAAAAAAGAAATTCTTTTGATATTGTGTTAAAGAAAATGAATTTTAACTAAATTGTTTTATGGTTGAGGATCTCTTATTGAGCACTTTTTTTTTGCTCACCCTTACCGTTTATTTTTCAGGTTTTGAACAAGTAATCTAGGAGGCCGTGATGGGAACATAGGAAAAGAGTAGTCATTCCCATGAAATATCATTTCAGTAAGTGTACTAGCACATAGCTTGCATTTTTTTTTCGAACTTTAATTTGGTTACTGAATAATTAATGTTGATAAGACCAAATGTTTCCTCATTCAATAAATTTTTGTCATGCATTTATTACCACATTTAGTTAATTGCTCTAGTAACCTTATAATAGTGGGGGCTAAGGAGAGCCTTGATCCAAGAGACAAAATGCAACAGGGAGAGCCTCACCATATCTAGGGGCCACAAGGAATTTCTCCAAATAATCCTAGCAAATGGGCAGCTAAGAAAGATGTGTTGGAGAGATTCTGCCGAACCTTGGCACATAGGGCAGCATAGCAAGTCAGGATCCTGATCAAAGAGAAATTTGAAAGTGTTAGGCCTAATAGGAAAATATTCCAAGAGAGCTTCCACAAAAAATGTTTCCGCCTAAATTTAATTTTTAAACCCCAAAGAAGCTTCCAATATGAGGTACTTAGAGGGGAGGGGGTGGAAAGGGGGGAAGGAGCAGCCACCTCATGAGCTGATTTTACAGAGAACATGTCAGTAGGAGAGGGGGCCCAAGACCAACGATTGGTGGCTGGAGAGAGAGGGATGTGGATATTCTGGGTGAGGTTAGCCAAATGGGTGTCAAAGAGAAAGGCTAGATGGGGTAAATTCCACCTTCTGTGAGGAAAGGTGATAAGATCAGAGACGGTGAGATTGGGAAGGGAGAGGAGGGAAGGGTTAGGGGAGGGCTTGAAACCTTCAATACTGTGTACCCAAGGATCATTCCAAATGTTCACATTAATGCCTGAAGAAATCAACCAACAAGCACATTTTTTAACAATCGATCTGCACTTGAGGATCCCTTTCCACAACCAAGAAGCAAAGGGAGAGGCTGAGGAGTCAAGAAAACCATCCCTACGGAGGTATTTAGCAGACAATGCTTCAACCCATAGCAGATTTTGTTCATTCAGCATTTTCCAACCCAGATTTGCCAATAAGGCTTTATGGCCTTCCATAGCCCTCAAACCGAGGCCCCCTACTGCCTTCGGGGAGCAAATTTTATCCTAACCCAACAAGGTGAGGTTGTGGCTCTTTTCAGCTGGGAAACCCCACCATAATTTTCTCAAGGTAGAATCAATTTTAAGACAAAAGGTTTTTAGGAGAAGGAATAGAGACATTGAGAAGCTAGGGAGGGAGCTTGCTATTGATTTGATGAGGGTGGTACGAGCTACTTGGGATAGGATTTTCAATTTCCAGCCTGAGATTTTGTTAAGGATCTTGGATTTGAGGTCTTCAAAGACTAGTTTTTTATTTCTGTGGAAGAAAAGGGGGAGACCGAGGTGTTTGGCTGTAGGAGGAATATGATTAAGGTTGAGGATAGATTGTATGGAGGCTGAGATGGCTGGGGAACAGTTCTTGCTGAGAATCAAGGAAGATTTAGCGAAGTTCACTTGCTAACCTGACCATGCTGCATACTTATTAAGGCAATTCATAACACAGTTTGCTTCAGAGGAGTTCCTTCTGGTGAAGACCACCAAATCATCTTTGTACAAGAGGCGGGAGATGGTAGGACTGTTGCGGGAGATCTTGATGCCATGGATATTTCCTGATAATTCTTCCATGATGAGCAGTGATCGGTGTCAAATATTGTATATTAGACCCCCCTTAACTTATGTTTGTTAGGCTCTTAGTTTTGTTAATTTCTAATATTTTGTGTTGTTTTAGTGTTTTAGTGTGTTGTAGGTCTTTTGTGCAAATTGTTGTTCAAAAAGGCGGAATTAAGCAAAGATGGAAGTTTAGCCTCTGCAATGCGATCGAGCGCACTTGGTACAATCGAGCGCACTGCGGTTGAATGCATGAGCCACGATCGATCGCAAGCCATGTCAGCTAATGAAGTCTGCGTTGCCCTAGCCGGCCCTATTGTCCATCGCTTCAACACTTGCGTCGTGGGATTTCAGAGCAGTTATATACGATCGAGCGCAGATATTGAGATCGAGCGCATTGCGATCGAGCGCCATGCCTACGATCGAGCACACATGGCACTGCGATGCATTTGCGATCGAAAGCGCGTCAGACGATCTAACGCAGACGGGCCTGCGATCAAGTGCACCCCTGACCTGGCAGCACACTTAATTTTGTCTATAAATAGAATCTCGTTGTTTCCTTTATTTCCTACGTTTGGGAGGTGCCTATATGGCCTCAAACCCTCTGTTTTCCATTGTAAAGCCCTCCTAAATTGTCATTTTAATTTATCTTTTTTTTTTTAATTTTTTTTTTTTATAATTTTGCTTTTATTTAGTCTCTTATTCCCTTCACTATGGATTTGTTTATATATATATATATATATATATATATTCATGTTTAGTTTGTATTATTCTGTCGTTTAATTTTATGTATATTTGTTTCAATACATTTTAGTGACAAAAGTGTGTTGATTGTTGTTTGCGAATTATTAAACGGCCAATATTCGTTGTAATTGAACCAAGAATACATCAGATGATTCTATCGATTTAATTGATTAAATATCCGTTGTGATTCTTTAATGGTAAATACATCGAATGATTCGCCTAGATTTTGTAATAACAATAGGATCTGCGTATGTGCTTTATCGATAGACAGAAATATGAACAATGTGTTAGCGCTCAGAGTATGCTTAGTAGCATAGTCGTTATTGAGTATGGACTAAGCATGATTATATGTTGATTAAATTGTGGTGATGTGGATTAGGGACCTTAGTGTTTTTATTTCTTTATTTTTAAGTATTTAATTTAGTTTTTATTTTCTGTACGCTACATGCTTGATATTGCGATTAGGTTAAGATAGGGTTAGTTTAGGCATAGAATTAATTATCGCAAACACGATTCTTTGTGGGTTTGACACTCGGACTTGCACAACCACTTTATTGCAAACGATTCGTGTAATTGGCAAGTACTTATTTTTGGTACGACCAAAATTTTGGTGCCGTTGCCGGGGAATCGGTGTTTTGTTGAAATTGATTTTATGCTTAAATTAATTTTATCTTTCTACTAGTTATTTTAATTTCAACATTTATTTTATTTATTTCGTGCTTTTGTATAGAACAAAATCCAAAAAAAATTAGTGTTTGGCTAATTTTCTTAGTTTTTTAAGTTTCTGGAAAATCAGGCACTAATAGTGCGATCGCTCGCATCCATGATGCGATCGAGCCCACTTGAGCCTATTCCATCATGTTCGTGTACCTGCGCTCGCTTAGTACGCAGTGCGTGCGAGTGCGCCTTGCTGATTAAACAGTAGTGCAGTGATACGCTCGATTGCACTTCTATTGCGATCAAGCGCACTTGCAGAGACTGCCATATTGAGCTGTTTGAGATCGATCCCATTTTCCTGCGCTCGAGCGCACCTTTGTTGACTGCACCAACATACCCGAGGCAGTGTATGTGTTCAGTTTTCAATTTTTTTTTTGTTTAATTTTTAATTATTTATTTATTCTTCCTGTTTTTATTTGTTTACTTGTTGTTTTTAGTTTTGGTTAGTTTATTTTTATTTTTAATTGTTTAATTAGTTTATTGTTTTGTTAGTTTATTGTTTAGTTATTTGTTTAGTTATTTTATTTTATTTTATTTTTGCTGTTATTGTTTCATGTGAGATATTTTGAACTGTTTGGGTGAAGCATGAGTCTTCCGTTCAATACTTTTGATGTTTTTCCTAGCGGTAAGACACCAAATCCTACCAATTTTCACCCATATGAACCATGTTCACATTGCTCCAGCCCTTACCATGGTTTAGGTAACTGTCCACATTGAGGACAATTTTTCAACTTTTCACATGAGCAGTTGAACACCAGTTTCTCCAGCCCTGGGTTTGAATCAAATTCAATTTTTTATAACCCGGACTAGAGCAACCATTCTGATTTCTTGTGGCATGCTCATGCTACGGGAAATCTTGCTCCCCAATATTATGGACTGCACCATCCTGAATATCTACAGTCCAAAAATCCATTTTCCATTCCTTCATCATTTGACTATTTTCCTGAGAAATCTTCTTTGGAAGAAACTCTTAAGTAATTCATGGAACTAGTCGGCCAACCCTCCATTCCTGCTTCACAAGAACTATCATTGAAAGACACACCTGAGGCGTTTAGGAAAACGATCATCCGACCTTGTCAAGAAATCACAGATGCCACTGTGGAAAACACTAAAGCAATTGCAAGGTTGGAGGGACAATTTCGTCATCTAGTTGCTGAATTCAACAGAATTGAGGAAGAGGAACTTCAAAGTCAGGAGATGGCTAGAGGGCAGTACATGATTGATGAGGATTGCCCCAGCGATCCTCATCATGAGCATGTCCAAGCCACCATCACATGTGGGAGTGAGGAAATTGTTGATGATACTGTAAGTCAGTTTAGCTTAGAGGACCCTAAGATGGAATGTTTCACCCCAGATCACTGTGACCTAGACCTTGATAGGCTAGATGTGCAAGATGGTGTGTTGCATGATTTAACTTTAGAGGATCCTGAGATGGAACACTTCACCCAAGAAGAAGATGACCTAGACCTGGACAGGCTGCTTGATCATGCTGATACTTTTAGTGAGCCTAATCTTTAGGATCCATCGGGAGAGTGTTTTGATCAAATTGAATATAATCTGGATCTTGACAAGTTCCTCAAGCAAGCTGTGATGTTTACAGAGCCAAGTCTGGAGGATCCTTTGGAAGAGAGCTTTGCTCAATTTGAGTTTGATTTGGATCTTGATATGGCACATGAGCAAGCTAAGGCTTTATTGGATCCCACTCCTAAGATGCGAACTGAGAATGGAGAAGAAGAGAACCAGGAGCAGATTGAGCCCTCGCCAATTTCAAATTGGTCAAATGACAAGGAAATGAGTACTGAAGCTCACTCCTTAATCACAATCCCTCTCGAGACACAACAAGTTCCATCTTTCCAATGTCTCGAAGAGCCGTCTTATGTAGAAATCTTTGAGGATTCATGCTCATAAGATCACAAATCTAGGAACCATATTCCTAAGTGGATCCCTCGAAACAAGGACAATTACATAAGATGGCGGAACATCCTTCCAAAGGGATATCTAATTCTTAAGAAGAAAGGATGTAAGGGATTTGTTGGACACCCATATAGGCAGAGAAGGTGCAGTATTTTTCTTTTTTATTTTCCACACTGCATTTTTGATTTATTTTCTTTTTGTTATTTTAATTTTTGTCATTTTATTTTTATTTACATTTTTCTAACAACAATTAACCTTTTGATATTTGTGCTTGAGAAAAAGATTGCTATTAGTTTTTGACAAGTGTTCTGATGTTTAAGTTCTGGGGACGCCTTGACCTTTGCACATCTCAGTTCCTCATCCCACTGTAATGTATTTCTTGTCACATTGGGGATAATGTGTCATTTAAGTTTGGGGGTGTGGACAAACACTTTGTCTGTCTGTTTATTTACTTGTTTTGTTTTCTTTTTGTTTGTATATATTTGCATTTGTGTCTGTATATAAATTTTTTTCTTTTTGTTTGTTGCTATGTTGTTGATTGGGCACAACTTACATCGTAAATGTGGATTACATGTCATTGGTGTGTTTAACTTGTTTGAACATTGCATATCATTAGAAATCCTGGTTTTTGATTCATGTGTTGGATTAGAGAGACTCCACTTGTTTGATCAATATTTCACATACTCACTAGCATTAGGGTCTGTGGGGTATGGGATTTGACTTTGAAGTATGTTTCTTGAGATTTCTAGGTTTGTGATGTGATGATGAAAACCTTGGCTGATTATAATAATAATAAAAAAAATCAGAAAAACATAATAAAGTGAGTTTTTCATTGAGTAACCGGACCTCTTGCCTCATCAAGCATTGAGTGTTCGCGTAAAAAGTTGAGAAATTTCAGCTAAAAATAAATAAAATTGTATGGCTAGTTTAGGCTTCTTCGCTCTTTTGACTTGAGTAATTAAGCCCTAGGGATGCCTCTACATCTAGTGCCCTAAAGCCGCTTGGTTTGGGAGTCACTTGCCCAACACTCGTTACATATGTCATTTAGAAGCTTAAGGGAGTCAAGCATTGCACAGCCCACACAAAAAATTACATCTTTCAATTCAAGCCTTGATTAATTTATCACATTGTTTTCCTTTGAATTTTGGAATACACGTCTTTTGAGAATAATTGAAACCCCATGATCTTGTGTTAGTTCACTTTGCACTTTATGGAGCACGTGTTGTCTCAATTTTTCAACCTTGAGAGAAATGATGTTTAGATGCCTGGATGATGTGGTTTGTATGTTCAACATGTTAAATTTTCTAATGATGTATGAACCATGTGTTTGTGTGAAGGGCTTTATCCATTAATAACATAGTACCAAATAATTGTTTGTGGGTGTCATTCCTGAAAAACCCTCACGAGACTTCACTCATCCACTATGGATGCCAAGGGGTTTAAAAGGCTTGTTGCATACGCTAAATGCAATCATTTCTCCCACGAAAGTGGATTTATGTTTCTTGTTTTCATTGTGTTTTCAATTTTTGTTTTGCTAAGGGACTAGCAAAATATAAGTTTGGGGGTATTTGATCAGTGTCAAATATTGTATATTGGACCCCCCTTAACTTATGTTTGTTAGGCTCTTAGTTTTGTTAATATCTAATATTTTGTGTTGTTTTAGTGTTTTAGTGTGTTGTAGGTCCTTTATGCAAATTGTGGTTCAAAAGGGCGGAATTAACCAAAGATGGAAGTTTAGCCTTTGCAGTGCGATCGAGCGCACTCGGTGCGATCGAGCACACTGCGGTCGAACGCATGAGCCAATCGATCGCAAACCATGTCAGCCCGTGGAGTCCGCGTTGCCCTAGCCGGCCCTATCGTCCATCGCTTCAACACTTGCGCCGTGAGATTTCAGAGCAGTTATATGCGATCGAGCGCAGATATTGAGATTGAGCGCACTGCGATCGAGCTTGATGCCTACGATCGAGCACACATGGCACTACGATGCATTTGCGGTCGAACGCGTGTCAGATGATAGAACGCAGATGGGCCTGCGATCGAGCGCACCTCTTGCGCTCGAGCGCACCCCTGACCTAGCAGCACATTTAATTTTGTCTATAAATAGAATCTCGTTGTTTCCTTTATTTCCTACGTTTAGGAGGTGCCTCTAGGGCCTCAAACCCTCTATTTTCCACTGTAAAGCCTTCATAAATTGTCATTTTAATTTATCTTTTTTAATTTTTAATTTTTTTTAATTTTGCTTTTATTTAGTCTCTTATTCCCTTCACTATGGATTTGTTTATATATATATATATATATATATTCATGTTTAGTTTGTATTATTATGTCATTTAATTTTATATATATTCGTTTCAATACATTTTAGTGACAAAAGTGTGTTGATTTTTGTTTGCGAATCATTAAACGGCCAATATCCGTTGTGATTGAACCGGGGATATATCGGATGATTTTATCGATTTAATCGATTAAATATCTGTTGTGATTCTTTAACAGTAAATACATTGGATGATTCGCCTAGATTTTGTAATAACAATAGGATATGCATATGTGCTTTATTGATAGACGGAAATATGAATAATGTGTTAGCGCTCAGAGTATGCCTAGTAGCATAGTTGTTATTGAGTATGGACTAAGCATGATTATATGTTGATTAAATTGTGATGAGGTGGATTAGGGACCTTAGTGTTTTTATTTCTTTATTTTTAAGCATTTAATTTAGTTTTTATTTTCTACACGCCACATGTTTGATATTGAGACTAGGTTAAGATAGGGTTAGTTTAGGCATAGAATTAATTATCGCAAACACGATTCTCTGTGGGTTCGACACTCGCACTTGCACAATCACTTTATTGCAAATGATTCGTGTAATTGGCGAGTACTTATTTTTGGTACGATCAAGCAGCCTAGAAAGAGCTTCAATACCCAAAATAAATAGGAAAGGGGAGAAAGGGTCCCCTTGCCTGAGACCACGATGAGGGTAAAATCTTCCAAAAGGGATGCCATTAATAAGGATGGAGAAGGACACTATGGAGATGCATTGGCTGATCATTTGGACCCATTTGTGATTGAAACCAAGAGAGGAGAGGATATTGGTGATGCAGCTCCATTTCATTCTGTCAAAAGCTTTTTTCCATGTCTAATTTGAGAGCCATAAGACCCCCTCTGCCCCTTTTCTGCTTCAAAGTGTGAAAAATCTCGTGCACAAGGATGGAGTTATCATGAATGGACTTGCCTTGATGAAAAGCAGATTGGTTTGGAGACACTATTTTTTGAAGCATAGGTTTGAGCCAATTAGACAAAATCTTAGAGATAATCTTATAAGCAAAATTGGTGAGGCTGATTGGTCTAAAGTCAGTGACCTTGGAGGGGTTATCTTTCTTGGGGATAAAGGTTAAATGGGTATGATTAAATTCTTTAAGAATGAAGCTATTGAGGAAAAACCTTTGAACAAAGTTTATGACACTAATACAAGTGGTATTCTAGTAGGTTTTGAAAAAGAGGCTAGTAAAGCTGTCTGGTCCAGGAGCCTTGGTTAGGCCAAGCTGGGAGATGGCTTGCAAGATTACAGGCTCAGAGGAGGTGCTACAAATAGCCTCATTTTTGGCATTAGTGATAATGGGAGGGGGGGGGGAATAGAGAGGTGAGGTCATTATTTAAAATGGGGTTGGAGGTAGTAAAAAGGTTTTGAAAATAATTTATAAAATGCCAGCCAATATCTTTTCTATTTTCCAAAAAAGAACCATTTTCAAGCTTAATAGAGTTGATAGAATTATACCTGCGCCGGATGGATATGGAAGCATGGAAAAATTTGGTATTCAGGTCTGAACCTGTGAGCCAAAGTTCCCGGGAATTCTGTTTCCATAGACTCTCCTCTCTGATGAGCTCCTCTTGAAGAGCTAACTGAAGGCTTTCTTCATGGGCGTGGGAGTTAGGGGAAGGAGGAGCACATTGGAGAGAGTTAATTTTGGCCAAAAGGCTTTTTATTTTTAAATGGATGTTTCCAAAGTGAAGAACATTCCATTTCTTCCGGGCAACTTTAGAAGCTTTGCACTTTGACAAGGGGGCATCATTCTTACCAAGAGCTTTCTTCTTTGTCCATCGAGTTGTCAACACACTATTGGCATTACCTCCCTTAGCTTCCCACTGATGCAAAGTGACTTGGTGGACTGTAGTGAAGAACAACTATAAAGTAGCGGACAACTAATTCCAGATCTTGAATCTATCAATGATCTAAGAATTCTTCTTAAAATATAGAGTCTATCTATGATTTCAATGAAAAATATAAAGAAAACTTACCTATAAGTAATTCTTATTCAAAAAAATCAATAATAAACAACAACTGATTTTCTTGGAGGCTATAAACAAATATTTATAGCCTAAAACCCTAAACCTAATAAAATATGACATAATACCCCCATAACCCTAAACCTAATAAAATAACAAAATAAAGATAATTAAAATATGGAATATAGATCCCTAAACCTTATTCAAATAAAAGACTGAAAGATAAGATAGAATAAAAGACTAACAAAGAAACCTAATTCAAATAAAAGACTGAAAGATAAGATAGGTCGTCCTGATCTACATCATCTTCCCCAAGTTGGAGAGAATTCGTCCCAAATTTGAACTGTCTTTTTCACGGTCCTTCGGTTGTCTTGTCAACTCATTCCAATCTCCTCTTCTCAAAATCAAGACAAGGCAACACCCCAAAATACACTTGATGCTCCTAATCATCGGGAGGGGGTGATGATAATCTTGATTGCCCCGCACATTAGTTTGCCGAAAGTCAAGCTTGTCAACGTTGTCGTGCTCTTCTTGTCTCTCTCCCGCCATACAGATCTCATCACCAATTTGGTTAGAAGAATTCGACAAAATAACATCCACCCCGATGAAATCAACATAGTTAATTGGTGCTACACTCTAATCAAAGGCTTTATCTTTGAGGATCTTATCAAACACCTGGTGTGTATCCAAGAGATTTACCTTTTCTAACGACTCCTTTTCATCGGGATAAATGTCATAGATTGGTGGAGAGGTCTAATATATCGAGCAATATTCCGCAATAAAGCCATCTTCCTCCTTCACGACCGATTGATGCATAATCTCTGCTGCCTCTCTAAGCCTTCTCCGCCACCTTCCTAGGTACTTCTTTTTGTGAAAATTTTCTATTTTTCTTTATTACCATGAACTCTTTCGGTTGCAAGCAACCTTGGAATTCCGGTGTATTGAGTTTGAACCTATTCACCCGCCGATTGGCTTGAGCTTGCTCAAGGTGCTGATGTCCCTACTTTCGGTGCTCTGTAAACGGGTTTCTAGATCCAATCCCATTGTGACCACACAAGTTGGATATTTGGGTAGTAAGGGTTTCAAGTTGATCCTCCAATGCCGCAAATTGCTCCTTGATAAGCGCCGAATGTTGCACATTCAAGCCCTTTAACTTGCATATGTTAATCCCTTAGCATTGTTATTTGCTTGATTTTTGTTTTGTTTTGTGTTTCAGGTCAATTACATGAGCTCCGTTGGAAATTGGACAAAAAAGGCAGAGAAGCAACCTTACTGTGCTGGCGAATGATCGCCCACACCCTGTGAACGTGCGCTGGGCGCACGATCGCCCACACCCTGCGAACGTGCGCATTCGGGCTGTACTTAACCCGGCAGGCGCGTTGGACAAGTCTCCTAATTGAAGTGGGAAACTAACCTACGGCCGTGATTAGGGTTTCTAGGGTTTCCTAGGGTTTATAAATAGGCCATTATACAATGTAAAAGGATCCGGGTTTTTCTTAGTGCGAAAATTACACAAGTTTCTTGGAGTTTATTCGTCAGCATGAGCGGCTAAACCCCCATTGTGGGGTTCCAATGTAACCCTTTCCAAGCACAATGGTGATTGTATTTGATTTCAGTTAATTCATATTATTTATGTTGATTGCATAACTGTGAGGATTGCAATCCTGGAATTCTGTTCTTAATTTTAATGCAATTGTTCTTTAATTCTAAAATCAATACTTGCGAAATTCTTATCTTGTCTTAGAATTTATTTTGCCTGTATTGAACTCAATCAATTTTATTTTATGTGATCATAAAATTGATGGTTATGCAATGGGTTTAATATGTAGATGATTAATAGGATTAGATAGACCATGCTTAGGAAAGACGGGTCGTACTACGCCATAGTTTAGAGTAGACGATCTGTGCCAACCGAATATGGGTTATACAATTCCGTTAATCATATAAAACTTATTAAAGGATTTTATAGTTTATTCCTAGGGAAGACGGGTCGTGCCGCATCTTAGTGGTTAGGCGGACGATCCGTGCTAACCACAGATGAATTATTATTACCCTTTAATATGTAATTTCTTGTCTTTTATAACATACATGATTATGAGTTTCTAGAATCGAATTACGGTTACCATAGTTGTGCGGATTGTGGTGAAGTCGGTACCTTACTCTCTCTCTCTGTGATATTATTTCTTTTAATACTGCATTTAATTTTATGCATTTCAAATTACAACAATCAAATCTCGTTTTCTCAATTAGGTTAAATTTAGTAACGAAACCCTACAGTCCTTGAGGTTCGACACCCTCAATATAGTCCTATCCTACGGGATTCGTTCTATTGCGAGTAGTAATTTTATTATTGATAAATTTGATCACAAACATACCACATCACTCCTCCATGTGTTGTCGAGTTTTAGCGATAAATTTGCCTTTCGCCTCTGCAAATCGCAGTATTGGTTGGCGACGACAATCGTTCAGCCTACCACCCATGTGCCATAAACGAATTGTCGGTTGCTCCTTACGTACTGTCTCCATGTGCACGTACACCTCATTCATGTCTACAAAGCGGTTGCTCCTCCCCATTCATAGAAAGAAACTTGAGCTCTGATACCAATCGTTGCAGCGTGACTTGGTGGGTTACAGCGAAGAACAACAATAAAGTAGTGGAGAACTAATTCTAGATCTTGAGTCTATCAATGATCTAAGAATTCTTCTTAAAATATAGAGTCTATCTATGATTTCAAGAAGAATTCTTAGATCATTGATAGACTCAAAATCTAGAATTAGTTCTCCGCTACTTTATTGTTGTTCTTCACTACAGCTCACCAAGTCACGTTGCATCAGTTGGTATCAGAGCTCAATTTACTTTCTATGAATGGGGAGGAGCAACCGCTTTGCAGACATGAACGAGGTGTACGTGCACATGGAGACAACACATAAGGAGCAACCGGCAATTCGCTTGTGACACACGGGTAGTGGGCCGAACGATTTGTCTTCGCCAACTAATACTGCAATTTGCAGAGGCAGAAGGCAAATTTATCGCTGAAACTCGACAACACATGGACGAGCAATTTGCTGCATTAGAGGATCAACTTGAAACCCTCGCTACCCAAATACCCAACTTGTGTGGCCACAATGGGATTGGATCTAGAAACCCATTTACAGAGCACCAAACGTAGAGATGTTAGCACCTTGCGCAAGTTTATGCTAATTGGCGGGTGAGTAGGTTCAAACTCGATACACCGAAATTCCAAGGTTACTTGCAACCCAAAGAGTTCATGGTAACAGAGAAAAATAGAAAATTTTCACAAAAAGAAGTACCTAAGAAGATGGCAGAGAAGGTGCCTAGAAAGGCAGTAGAGATTATGCATCAATCGGTCATGGAGGAGGAAGATGGCTTTACTGTGGAATATTGCTCAGTAGATTGGACCTCTCCACCAATCTATGACATCTATCTCGATGAAGAGGAGACGTTAGAAAAGGTAAATCTCTTGGATACACATCATGTGTTTGATAAGAGCCACAAAGATAAAGTCTTTGATTTGAGTGTAGCACCAATTAACTATGTCGATTTCATCGGGGTGGATGCTATTTTGTAGCGGATAACTAATTCTACAAAATAGCATCCGGATATTGGTGAGAGCTCGACATGGGCCGACAGTCACAAAATGACTATCTCTAGAATAGTTTTGATCTTCAATTTTCCTTGTCGCACCCTACTTTGCTTCAATTGTTGCCACCACGCAGCAACTCTTCCCCGGAATGTGTGTACCACCAGAGAGACTTGTCGTTCATCGGGCACCCCATTGAACTCAAAAACCTCTTCAACAGCCAACATTCAATCCAAAAATTCTTCAGGTTGCAGATCCTCTTGATTACTTTCCTCCCCATTCATCAATAGCATCCAGATCATTCTCCCATTGTCGGGGAGGATGATGCAGCGTGACTTGGTAGGCTGCAGCGAAGAACAACAATAAAGCAACGGATAACTAATTCTAGATCTTGAGTCTATCAATGATCTAAGAACTCTTCTCAAACTATAGAGTCTATCTATAGCCTAAGGAAAAATAGGAAGAAACCTCACCTATAAGTAATTCTTATTTAGGAGAAAACTGATACATCAACATAAACTGAATTGTCCAAGTAATAAAGATTAGATGCCTTTATATAGGCTAAACATCTCCTAAATTAACAAGGAAAAGGAAAACAAACCTAATTGGAAAAAGAAAACAAATCCTAATAGGAAAAGGAAAACAATTCCTAATAGGAAAGGAAAAACATAATCCTTATTAAAAAAAGAAAATATAATGTAGTATCACAGATTTTAACAGTTCTATTTTGGGAATATTTATTTAATAGTATTAAGTAATAATATTTATTCTTGAGAAATTAATAGAGCATATGAATATTATAGGAATAAATATTGAGCCTATAATGAAGTTTAATGTTATATGGGAGATTATATTCTGATTATTTTATTGGGTGATTTAAGATAATTGATAAATATTAGAACCAGAAGATATGGTCAAGAAGGGAACATAGAAAGATGGAATTGGAATGATGAGAGAATTTGTCATGATGAGTAAGGTTCCAAAACATTCGTGTGAAGCCTTAATGTAGGAAGCTAGCATATAAGTATTCAAAGCTATGAATAGTATAAAATTATGAGTGAGTTAAGGGGAAACAATGATGAAAGAAGAAATGATGATGAAAACATCATCATGAGGGGTGAATAATGCATGTTTTGTTCTTAGATAATAAGCTAACCGACGACTGTCGGCCAAGCTATCTTCATATTTTATACCAGATTTTCTTAATTCATTTAATGAGATAATATTACTATTTCAATATTTATTTTGGTGAGATGTTAATTATTAAGGAAATTACTTGTTAATTTGAAGAGTGATATAATAATTTCCCTGATTTTGTTTGGAGTGTCGGCAGGTCGTGTAAACTTATAGGTTGAATTAAGAAAGTTTAAAAATATCATTTATCTTCCTAACTTTATTGTCTTCCTTTTTCCTTCCTTCAACCACCGAAAGCAACTAAACCCTTTATAATCATATATTATTATGTCTGCTACTTTTCCCCATTTCTCCACACACTTATCTCATCTACCTTTCTTCGTTCATTTCCTGTATTTTCCCCTGCACCATCTCTACCTATTCTGATCTCTGTAAATTGAGATCAAGCAAGAGTCAAGAGACTGAGAGAAAGTTGAGAGAGACAGAAATGGCGATGAGAGAAACGAAAGAATAAAGTGTGGTGGGTTTGTAAGAGAGTGTGAGAGGGCGTGAAGATGTGAGAGGGAGACGGTGGAAAGAGAGGTCGAAAGGGAGATTGAAAGTTCGCTGTTAGTGGGATCGACGGCGTCGGCTGGGTAGAGAGAGAGAGAGTGAGGAGGAGTTGGGAAGTAGTCTGGAGGAAGAAGAAAGAAAAAGAAAAAGAAAAAAAAGAGGGGTTTAATAAGTGGGTGTTTAATGGATCAAATTATTGGGTTCGTATGAGGTAAAACCACTTCCTTGTATTTATGATTAAATTGATTAATTTCAGTTGGAGTTTATGTTAAGTTATTAATTCTGTGATGGATCAACAGAATGGTAGAGTTATCAAGATGATTAAATTGCAGTTGAAAGATTGCTCATAGCTGCAGTCTAGAGGTAAGGGGATATGATCATATTCATGATTTTTTACAAATGTAAATGTTATATTTTCTAATAATGGTTAAAATGATAGCCTTTCTTTGATAGCCCCTTTTATGCATCCAAAAACTATATGTTAGAAAAGGAATCAAATGTAAATGATGATGCATAAAACTATATTTTGGAAATGAATCAAATGGTAAACGGTCTTTATGAAAATGCTTTTGTTATGTTGTACAATGTTATGGTTATGTTATGAAAAAGAATGGAAGGATGGAGAATGACAAGAATAAAGAAAGGAAAGAATGATGAATGAAAGAATGAATGCATGAATGTTTTAAGATACTTAATGGCCTATGTATGAATGAATGATGGTACCAAATTATGAGTGCGGATGGCAGCCATCTTGTATGGTCCGCCAGGTATGGCTCACTTGAGTGCACCATAGTTATCAAGTGAGTGCATATTCCTAATGCGGTTCTACTTGCAGCCATAGGATGGAACCGGGATCCCAGTGATCGCCAACCCTCGCACACAGGGCGTAAATGAGTGTCGGCCACAATGATATTGAACTAATAATTAATGATGTATGAATGATGTGATGCTATTGTTATTTGATGAAAACATTTTTTCTAATATTGTCTAAAGGATATAAATGATGTATTTTTGGAACTAAATTGATGTGAACCCCGTCAAGAATAACGAGACCCAACAACGAAAGGGAACCCAAGATCGTTCTATGGACAGATTCGAATGGAAGATCTCGACCCGTTGTTTATGACAAACAAGAACCTCGGTATAAGGAAGACCCCACAAACGGTGGTGGAGTTTCCGTTTGATAAGTCGAGTTGAATGCCACGGGAAATCCCGATAAGTTCAAGTAGTTCTTCAAAGAACCAAAAAGAATAAACCTCACAAGTTTATCAATAATCAATGTCTCATTTTCCATTGCTTATGCACCTATTTAAAGGACTGATCATTACAAGGGGAAAAAAAAAACCTAACATAGAAAACCTAATTAAAGCCGAAAATGGGTAAGGACAGAAATCCTTACCTTCCTAAAACACACAAGACATATAAGGCAATAAAGGCTGGACGCCCACTCTCCTAATCAAAGCTAAAATAAATCCCTACTTGCTAAAATAAATCATTACAAGAAAAAAGAAGAGCTGGACGCCTAGAGTCATATGGAAGGAAACCAAAAGACAACATAAAACAAAAGAAAGTGGCACCCAGAATAGCCATGCAATCCGATCCTTCTAGAATAAACCCAAAATATTTCTTGCCAATTCTTAGCCTTGACCGGATCCTTCTTGAACTTGAATCAAGGTGACGAATCTTTGTTGCCCACGTGGATCATGCTCAATGGGCCTCCACGAATTTGCTTGAGCCCATAACTCTTGAATGAGTCCGTTGAGTACATCCTTGAACTTCTTTGCTCGTGCTCTCGTAACCGGCCCAATTGGTACCTGAACGAGATCCTTCGAAGTGGTGCCTTGATCTCCATCATTCCCCTCCTCTTGAAAAGGATTTTCCCTCAAATCATCACCTACATCAAAAGGACTCAAATCAGTAACATTAAAAGTGGCACTTACATTGTACTCACTAGGTAAATCTAGCTTGTAAGCGTTGTCATTGATACGCTCGAGGACTTGGAAAGGACCATCTCCTCTTGGGAGCAATTTGGAACGTCTTTCCGCTGGGAATCTTTCTTTTCTCATATGCAGCCAAACCCAATCTCCGGGTTCAAAAACCAGTTGGCGACGTCCCTTGTTGGCTTGTGTGGCATATTGCTCCGTTCTTCGCTCAATGTTGAGTCTTGCTTTCTCATGAATCTGCTTCACAAAGTCAGCTTTCTTTTTGCCATCTAGATTAACGTGCTCCGTCAAAGGTAAAGGAGATAAATCCAATGGAGTTAAAGGATTAAACCCATATACAATTTCAAATGGC
>CM017327.1:17881382-18004658 GCA_006937295.1 Carpinus fangiana | reverse complement strand
CGTTGTTTATGACAAACAAGAACCTCGGTATAAGGAAGATGCCACAAACGGTGGTGGAGTTTCCGTTTGATAAGTCGAGATGAATGCCACGGGAAATCCCAATAAGTTCAAGTAGTTCTTCAAAGAACCAAAGAGAATAAACCTCACAAGTTTATCAATAATCAATGTCTCCTTTTCCATTGCTTATGCACCTATTTAAAGGGCTGATCATTACAAGGAAAAAAAAAACCTAACGTAGAAAACCTAATTAAAGCCGAAAATGGGTAAGGACAGAAATCCTTACCTTCCTAAAACACACAAGACATATAAGGCAATAAAGGTTGGACGCCCACTCTCCTAATCAAAGCTAAAATAAATCCCTACTTGCTAAAATAAATCATTACAAGAAAAAAGAAGAGCTGGACGCCTAGAGTCATATGGAAGGAAACCAAAAGACAACATAAAAGGAAAGAAAGTGGCGCCCAGAATAGCCATGCAATCCGATCCTTCTAGAATAAACCCAAAATATTTCTTGCCAATTCTTAGCCTTGACCGGATCCTTCTAGAACTTGAATCAAGGTGACGAATCTTTGTTGCCCACATGGATCATGCTCAATGGGCCTCCACGAATTTGCTTGAGCCCATAACTCTTGAATGAGTCCGTTGAGTACATCCTTGAACTTCTTTGCTCGTGCTCTCGTAACCGGCCCAATTGGTACTTAAACGAGATCCTTCGAAGTGGTGCCTTGATCTCCATCATAAATACTATTTCAAATTTTGCTTACGGTATGATGTATCTACTTACTGAGTACTCGACTCACCATTTTTGTATGTTTGATGATTTCTAAAACTACCCAGATGAAGTTGTGGATGATGCTACAAGGCAAGGAAATTAGAGGCATAAGCTACCTCTTTATGGGAAAAGGAATAAAGCTTAAGTTTGTTAGCTATGTTGTGATTATGTTATGAGACCCTGATTTTAATAAATAGTTTTGGTTATGGAATTCTTATGACCTCAAGAGAAAAGTATAATATCCACTCTCTACGGGATGAGGGTGTTACATATAATCATAGTGGAAAAGGGAAAACCCAATCCTTATTCTAAAAGGAAAATTAAACAAACTGACAGCTACGCAATCTGCATCATTCTCCCCTTGTTTAAGAGATTTCATCCTTGAATTCGGCCGGTTCTTTCCACGGTCCTTCGGATGCCCTATCAACTCGTTCCACTCACCCTTCCTCAAGATCAAAATAAGACAATACCTCATAATAAGCACCCTTCCTCAAGATCAAAATAAGACAATACCTCATAATAAGCGTGATGCTCCTCATCATCGGAATACCTTGACAGTTGTCGTGACGTCCCCACACACCCCTTTGCTGTGTAGACTTGTTATGCTTCTCTCGTGCCTGTGCTCTTCCCATAAGCTATGAGAATCCCTAAAGAACTCACAAAGACCATTTCAATCTTTGACAGAAAAGCCTTTTCCACCATATAGATCTCATCACAATTTTGGTTTGAATAATTTGACAAAATAGCATTTATCCCAATGAAATCAACTTAGTCAATTGGCTCAACACTAAAATCGAAGACTTTATCTTCAAGGCTCTTATCAGGCATATGATACATAGAATTGTAGCCAAAAAGTGCAAAGCTATCCGAAAGATTTACCTCTTCCAAGGGTTCCTCTTCTTCACTAAAAATTGCAAAACTCTCCGAAAGATTTACCTCTTCCAAGGGTTCCTCTTCTTTATGAAAAATTGCGATACTCCTTGAAAGGTTTACCTCTTCCATTTGTTTCCCTAATTCTTCAAGCTTTTTAGGACTCTTGATGTCATGCAAATGATTAGCAACATTAAACCCCGGCACCAAATCAAGTTGAGGTTGAATGTCTCGCAATGACGGCACCGCTTTCAGTAATTCTGCTCGGACCATGTCGACAAATCTTCCCAACTGCTCCTTTATCGGCACTGGTACCACTCCCTTGATGTCGATTTCCTTGTCTGTCAACTCCTGCTTGGCTACAACGGGTTGACCATCCCCTTGTGAAGGTTTCGGCTCCGCCCATGGGCTATATAGCAACATCAATCTGGTTTTACCCAACATGAAGCTGTATGTGTTCTTTGTTTCATCATGGATAGCAGCTTTATCGTATTTCCATGGCTTTCAGAACAATAGGTGACATGTCTCCATGTTGACCACATCACACCAAACATTATCCCTATACTTAGCTCCAATGGAAAAGGACACTAGACAACGTTTAAAAACCATTACCTCGTTTTCTTTCGTGAGCCATTCCAACTGATAGGGAGTAAGATGTCTCTTGGTCGCAAGCCCCAACTTGTGAACCACTTCCTCTGAGACTATATTCTCATGACTCCTTGGATCAATGATAAGCTTAGCCCCCTTGCCTTCCGTGGTGCATATAGTTTGAAATTATCGGCACGTACCTTTAATGTATTGGGATACCGAATGACGCTTGATCTCTGCCCCTTCCTTAGGCACCATCTCCGCCATCTTCCTAGGTACTTTTTTTGTGTGGAAATTTTCTATTTTTTTCTACTACCATAAACTCTTTGGGTTGCAAGCAACTTTGGAATTTGGGTGTGTTGAGTTTGAACCTACTCACCTGCTGATCAGTATGAGCTTGCGTAAGGTGTTGACGTCCCTGCGTTCGGCGCTCCGTAAACGGGTTTCTAGATCCATTCCCATTGTGGCTACACCAGTTGGATTCTTGGGTAATGAGGTCTTCAATTTGATCCCTCATAGCCCTGAGTCGATCCTCCTTGTATTGCCACCATTCAGGGTTAGATTTGCCTTCGCCACTGTGAATCGTGGTCTTGGTTGGCAACGACAACCATTCGGCCCACTACTCATGTGCCACAAGCGAATTGACGGTTGCTCCTTATGTGCTGTCTTCGTGCGAAGGTACACCTCGTTCATGTCTGTCAGATGGTCGCTCCTTCCCATTCATGGAAAGTAACTTGAGCTATGATATCAACTGATGCAGCGTGACTTGGTGGGCTGCAGCGAAGAACAACAATAAAGCAGCGGATAACTAATTTTAGATTTTGAGTCTATCAATGATCTAAGAACTCTTCTCAAACTATAGAGTCTATCTATAGCTTAAGGAAAAATAGAAAGAAAACTCATCTATGAGTAATTCTTATTTAAGAGAAAACTGATACATCAACATAAACTGAATTGTCCAAGTAATAAAGACTAAATGCGTTTATATAGGCTAAGCATCTCCTAAATTAACAAGGAAAGGGAAAACAAACCTAATTGGAAAAAGAAAACAAATCCTAATAGGAAAAGGAAAACAATTCCTAATAGGAAAGGAAAAACCTAATTCTTATTAAAAAAAGAAAATATAATCCTAATGGAAAAGGGAAAAGGGAGAACCCAATCCTTATTCTAAAAGGAAAATTAAACAAACTGGCGGCTATGCAATCTGCATCATTAATGATGTACATCAGGACGACCTATCTTATCTTTTAGTCTTTTATTTGAATTAGGTTTCTTTATTAGTCTTTTATTCTATCTTATCTTTCGGTCTGTTTAGGGATTTATATTTTGTATTTTAATTATCTTTGTTTTGATATTTTATTAGGTTTAGGGTTATGGGGGTATTTATGTCATATTTTATTAAGTTTAGGGTTTTAGGCTATAAATATATGCTTATAGCCTCCAAGAAAATCAGTTGCTGTTTATTATTGATTTTGTTGAATAAGAATTACTCATAGGTGAGTTTTCTTTATATTTTTCTTTGAAATCATAGATAGACTCTACATTTTAAGAAGAACTCAAGATCTAGAATTAGTTATCCGCTACTTTATTGTTGTTTTTCACTACAGCCCATCAAGTCATGCTATATCAGTTGATATTAGAGCTCAGTTACTTTCCATGAATAGGGAGGAGCAACCGCTTTGCAGACATGAACGAGGTGTACGTGCACACGGAAGTAGGACGTAAGGAGCAACCGGCAATTCATTTGTGGCACATGGGTGGTGGGCCAAACGGTTGTCGTCACCTACCAATATCACGATTTGCAGAGACGGAAGGCAAATTTATCGCTGAAACTCGACAACACATGGAGGAGCAATTTGCGGCATTGGAGGATCAACTTGAAACCTCGCCTACCCAAATATCCAACTTGTGTCGTCATAAGGGGAATGGATCTAGAAACCCTTCTACGGAGCACTGGACGCACGGACGTCAGCACCATGCGCGAGCTCATGCCACTTGGTAGGTGGACAGGTTCAAACTCAATATTCTAAAATTCCAAGGGGATCTAGAACCCGAAGAATTCATGGATCGGGTAGCAGTAGTTGGAGAGGTTCTCAACTTCAAAGAAGTGCTTGAGGATCGACAGGTTTCTTTGGTTGCAACCAAATTGATTGATGAAGATTTATCGGTAGATTGGGCATTTCCACCAATTTATGACATTTATCCTGACGAAGAGGGTCTATTGGAGGAGGTAAATTTAGTTCTTGATACCATAAATATTGTTGAAGGGAATGATGTTCACCTTGTTTTTGAAGAAAGTCCAAAGAGTGAAATATCTCAATAGGGTCTTGAGAAAATTAATTATGTTGATTTTCTTGGGGTTGAAACTTTTCTATCAACTTTTCCTAAACAAAATCTTGACGTTGGTGTTGGCATGGTGGAAGAAATTGGTGTGAATAACTTCAAATATAATACTCGAAGTATGCCGATGATGAAGAGCGTTGTATTTATTGGGGGATGTTGTTTCGTTTTGGTCTTGAGGATGGGCAAGTGGAATGAGTTGACTGGGCATATGAAGGACTGTGGAAAGAACCGGCAGAATTCGAGGATGAATTCTCTCCAACCTGGGGAGGATGATGCAGATCGGCGGTCCAAAAGCCGAAGACTGTCCGAACGGTGATCTAGCCGTCCGGACGCGTAGCTTTCCCAAGAGGGGGTCAGAACGCTCCGTTCACATCCCGCTTGGACGTTATGTTATTTTTATGCTTTATTTATGTTTTGCTTGAGTCCTGTCTGGACGACTAAATGTCCTGTACGGACGCGTAGCCGCCTATGTTTTATTTCATTATCTATATTTAGTTATTTTATTAGGTTTAGAGTTTTTGGGTATTTATGTCATATTTTATTATGTTTAGGGTTTTGGGCTATAAATATATGCATATAGCCTCCAGAAAAAAACGGTTGTTGATTATTATTGATTTTGTTGAATAAGAATTACTCATGTGTGAGTTTTCTTTATATTTTCCTTGAAATAAGAGATAAACTCTATATTTTGAAAAGAACTGAAATATAAGATAAGTCGTCTTGATCTACATCACCCACCAACAAGGGGCATCATTCTCACCAAGAACTTTTTTCCTTGTCCATCATTCTCATCATTCTCACCAAGAGACCTACGGCTGTGAAGTGTGGGTCACGGCCAGACCCACAGGTCTTTTTTTTTTTCAAAAAAAACAAAAAACCAAAAATCAAGAATATTTTGGTTTTTTTAGGTATTGTTGTTAGAACATAAAGACTAAATCTGACAAATGGGTTCAAATTAATTACAATTGAAAGTTCATGGGTCCGAATTGACTATAATTAAAAGTTTATGAATCCAAATTGGCTGCAATTGGGATCTCATTTCAAATTTACTGCAATTGAAAGTTCATGGGTCCCAACCAATATCACCATAGTTCTACACAAACCCGAAAATAACCCAATCAATATCACCATAGTCTACACAGACCCAAAAAATAACCCATAGTTCTAACAAATCTCAACCTTTTAGTGGCTTTGAGCAATCTCCGGCAACAAGAAAATCTCGGCGTAGCTCTGAGTAATACGAACGGTTTTCTATCAATACAGGGGCTGGGGTTAGAACAGGGACTGGGGTGTTTTGTTTGTCAATGCGAACGGTTTCGAATAATAATATGGTGTTTTCAACATCATTCTATATTATGTATTTTTGCTGAAGTGACAGCATATGAATGAATGCCGTAAAGAATGGCTTTTACATCGCATCCAGACTAATTAAAGATTAACTCTTGAAATTAACACAGCTTCAAAGATTCCCCGACAATAAAGTTGGGATGTCCCAATTGCATATATATATGTTGTCACTTGTCCGCTCACTAAACTATGCCGGCCTCCACATTTTTCTTGTTGGATGTTACGTAATGGCCGCTCACTGCCTACGTGCATAAAATAATCTACTTATATTATCCCCCTGCGCACACATTCTTTGTTTTTGATCCAATCTCCCACATTTTCCCACTCCCCAAACACCCCCATCCGATCCATGGCAAAATCCTTCAATCCCAAGACACAAACCTATTCATCTCCACGACCGCCCATCCACCTCCCCGCCAACCCCAACCTCTCCCTCACCTCCTTCCTCTTCCAAAGCACCTCCTCTTTCCCTCACACCGTCGCTCTCATTAACGACGACACCGGTGAAACGTTGACCTTCCACCAGCTCCAACTCCACGTCTCCAAGCTCGCGCAATCTTTGCTCCAGCTCAGCATCGACAAACACGACGTCGTACTCATCGTCGCCCCCAACTCAATCCATTTCCCAGTATGCTTCCTCGCCGTCGTCGCCCTCGGCGCCGTCGTTTCAACCTGTAATCCTTCTTACACCACTTCCGAACTCTCCAAGCAAGTCGCGGACTGTAACCCAAAGCTCGTCATCACCGTCCCTGAGCTCTGGCACAAAATCGAAGAATTTAATTTGCCTTCCATAATGTTAAGTTCCTCAAACTCTATGAAGATAAAGTCAAATTCCAAAATTTGGTACTACACTGAATTGATAAAATCGAACCGGGTTTTTGATTTATCGGCTAAGAATGTCAGACACAGCGACATAGCCGCTCTTCTGTACTCATCAGGCACGACCGGAACGAGCAAGGGAGTGATTCTAACGCATAAGAACTTCATTGCGACGTCGTTGATGGTGACAGCAGACCAGGACCGACACGGCGAGCCGAGGAATGTGTTTCTGTGTTTCATCCCGATGTTTCACGTGTTCGGGCTGTCGGTGATCACGTATTCGCAGCTTCGGAGAGGGAACATGGTGGTTTCGATGGGGAAGTTTGAGCTCCACAAGGTGTTGGGGGCGGTGGAGAAGTACAGGGTGACTCATCTGTACGTTGTTCCGCCGGTGATGATTTTGCTGGCGAAGCATAGTGTGGGGAAGAAATACGACTTGTCGTCGTTGAAGCGGATTGGTTCGGGCGCGGCACCTTTGGGGAAAGATGTTATGGAGGAGATTGCGAGGAATTTCCCTCAGGTTTTGATTACTCAGGTAATTGGTTGCGTTCTTTCAACATTTTTTTCTCAGCTATGTGATATACTAATTCACTTTTAAACCTTTTTATTTTATTTTATTTTTAATTAAAGGATGAATTCAGCATCCTATGTAAGTATATTCTCTTCAAACTAATGATTAATTTGTAACTTGTGTGTCTATATATATATATATTCCACTTTTGCTAATATAAAAGAAAAAAAGAGAGACTTTATTTGATACCTTTGAACCGAGAAAAATCTCCAAATTTAAAAACTCCTAATTTAATTTTATGAACTTTTAATTTGATTCAATTGACCCTACCCGTCAAATTCAGCCATTAACCCTAACAAAAATGCTGAAAAATACCAAAGTACCCTTTATTTTTCATTAAAAAAAAAAAAAAGGAAAAAATGGGTCAACAGACCCACGCCAATGACCCGCATGGGTTAGGTCGTGACCCACAGCAGGTCTCTAGCCAAGGTCACAAGGTGGGTTTTTTTTTTTTTTGTAATAACTTTATTATTATTATTAATTTTTAATTTGAAATTAAGGGTAAATTTATAATTTTAGAAAAGAATTCAGGGGAATAAAAATCATTTTATCACATTTTGCATTTACAATCTGAGAGCATTCCTAGTAGCCTCACCAAATGTTGCTCACCAAAATAACTAAATGTATATTTTTAGTTATTTTAACAACTCACCTTTTTTGAGCACCCACACCAGCTTTACTACTTTAACAATCCACTTTCACTATTTCATTTAAATATTATTTTTTGAGATTTATTTATTCTTTCTTTAACTTTTATATTTTTTTAATGTTTGTTAATGGTCTATTTTAAGAATATTTGTCTTATTCTAACTATAATATTGTTAAAAATTTGTAATATTTCCTCCATTTTCTTAGTTTTAATTTGTATTGAAAAAAGATAATGTTTTTCATTATTGATTTTAGATTGTTAGTCTCATCGGCTTATTTCCACTCTCAAATGAATTTTGGAAAGTTCTTTTTTTTTTTTTGGTTAAAAAAATAAAAAACAGGGATTTTCATCTTTACTATCACATTCAGCAGTAATAATATTTAATGCAATTATATGGCATAATATATACTTTGATTTCATTGAAGATGGACAGAGAAGAAAAAAGAAGGGAGAGAGCTAGGCTGCTGAGAAAAGGGTAAATAAAAAGAAAGAAAAAGAAGAAGAGAGAAACGAAAAGTAAAAAGAAAGAGAGATAAATTAAATTTGCTTAATAATAAGCGAATGAATAGTAAATTTTAAGTTTGATGATTACTGTTCATCTAGTTATTTCTTTTTTTGTTAAAGTATTGAGGCTGCATAGTGACATTTTAACACATTTTGGTTAAATTGTCTTACCAAAATAATCAAAAGTGATTTTGGTAAGGCTGCAAGGAGTGCTCTGATGGAAGGCTTCAATTGAATCAAATTGAAAATTCAAAGAGTTAAATTGAGAGATTTTTAAATTTAAGAATTTTTTCAAAATGCGCGATAATTTAGGAATGTAATTAAAGTAAATAAAAATAATAATAAAAAGCCATAAAACTCTTATTTTATAATTTTTGGCAGAGCATGGGATCTTAAAATGAGAATCTTCCAAGGGATAACCTTTGAAAATAGTTATAAAATTGAAAAATTTGGGCACAGTGGATGCTTTGTTGTGAGGTTGTTTTTGGAGTTTTCAATGGGTAAAGAATTATGCATTATTGGTAGTTGTCCGTAGCGAGAAAGCTTCATGTTGATGTGAAGGGCTTCATGTCTTATCTGGCATGCATGCAGGGATATGGTATGACAGAAACATGTGGAACCATTTAAGCAGAAGATCCAATGGAAGAATCTCCACTCTCTGGATCAACTGGAACACTTTGTACCGGAGTTGAATCCCAGATAGTCAGCACAGAAACATTGAAGCCTCTTCCACCCAATCAACTGGGAGAAATATGGGTTCGAGGACCCAACATTATGCAAGGTAGACTTTTCATTTCATGTCTCCCATTTAGTTTCCCACTTTCTGATAGAACGTCTTCATTATGGAAGTTGTATTTAGACACAGACAACACCGGTTAATATCAAATTATTAGTTATTCCAAAAGTTTAAACCGATAATAAGAAGTAAATTTAATTATTTAACTATTATTTTTATATTGTCTCTCACGTGTGGGTTTAAACTCCCTTTTAATAGGCAAAGCCCAACACGTGAAATATTTATTTTAAATGGGGGCTTGAAGGTTCGATCGCAGGACTTTTGACTCTAATACCATGTTAAATTACCAGTTATCCTAAAAGCTTAAGCTAATAGGAAGATGTAAATTTAATCACTTAAACATTACTTTAATAAAAGAGTGATCTTTGACACAACAACCAAATAAAATCAAATAAACCATATAACAAAGAAAACATAAGATTTTAGTTACAAAGTTAAAACCCTTTGAAGAATTGGCTTGCCAGCCACCCACTGCTAGAAAGCACCCTGAGAACTATTGACACACGCGTTCCGATCGATTTACGGTTGAGGTGGAAAAAGGAGGGAGAAGAATGAAAAAGGGCGGGAGGAGGCAGACAGGAGGGAGTCGTAGCTCCCTCTCCCAATCTACTATGCTCTCTCTACACTACTCTCTCTATGGGGTTTGATAGCTTTAGAGGAATAATGCTGATATAATGTCTTATGATCGAATGCACAATATCAATTTTTTTTTTTGTTTTTATTAAAAATCATGTAAATACAGAGTAATGATAATAAAAATTTCATTAATTACTCTATGTGCAACCAATCACTTGTCTTAAGAACTCGTCGTGACCCATGATGACTACTAATTACTCCGACCTTCTACTTCTTGATTTACATTATATATATATATATATATAGGGAGAAAAATGGTAAGTTTGGAAAACTCAGTATGTGCATACATAAAAAATAAATTAAGATAATCTTTAAAAATCTCACTAATTTGTGGAATACCTCTTGATAAAAACTTATCTCTCTTTGGAAACTGTTAAAATAAGATGTCTCCGAATTTTTTTTTAATTTAAAAGTTTTCGTGATAAAATTTCATCTTCTTTGATAACTCTTAAATAAAAATAACTCTAATTGTAATGCTTTCATAGCAAAAGCTCTCCTTTTTTATTTTTTATTTTTTATTTTTTGTGTGTGTGAGATATAAAATAACTATGAATTATAATGTTTTCATAGAAAAATCTCTTACTATGTGGAATTTCGTAAATAAATAAACTTTTAGTACATGTGGTTTAAAGACTTTATTTTTTACACACCTTGGTTTCTTATTTAATCGTAGATAGTACATTTCTTATGGTTAAAAAAAGAAGATGATACTTCTGTTCAACTTCCATCCATAGAATTAACAGAAATTCAGGTGGCCGTATGCTCATTAAAAATTAAAAATATTTAAAAATTTAAAAACAAGATAACTTCCTTTATCTTGAAAATAATCTTATGTCACTTGGTTTATTATTCATCCTTGTCTTATAGCTTTCACATTTGCTAGTTTGAAAATCTTTTCAGGTTATCATAACAATCCAGAAGCCACAAAGCAAACTATTGATGGAGAAGGATGGGTACACACAGGAGATCTTGGATATTTCAATGAACAAGGACAATTATTTGTTGTAGACCGAATAAAAGATCTCATCAAGTGTTATGCTTTCCAGGTTACTTGTTTCTTCTATATTTTCTATGAATCATCCATCGTCAATGCCATGAACTCTTTCTAGATTCCATTGAAATCATCATGGCAAAACTCTGTTGATTCTTCAACTCATGTGAAGGAATATTCAAGCCTCACAAATGATCACGAATGTTTCTTAGGTGGCACCGGCAGAGCTTGAAGGGCTGCTGCTTTCTCATAATGAAATATTAGATGCTGTTGTGATACCGTAAGTAGATGAATCATTGAATCCTTTTCCCCTGCTGCTATATGAGCAGTCATATGTTGTTCAGTTCGGTCCCCTGCAGCTAATGCCTTTATCTTTGGATTTGTAGATTCCCCGACACTAAAGCTGGTGAGGTCCCAATTGCATATGTTGTTCGCTCACCAAACAGCTCGCTAACAGAAGAAGATGTCCAGAAATTTCTTGCGAAGCAAGTAAGGATGGGGCATAAGTTTTTAGACAAGGAAATAGTAGTCTTTATACGTGAGATGTTGAACACCATTAATTATATGGTAGTCTTTATAAACAATTTTGCAATTATAATTTCAATGTTTAAAAGTTAAAATAAGTTTATTTTCCCTCTTCAGGTTGCGCCATACAAAAGATTAAGGGCAGTAACTTTTGTGAAGAGTGTTCCAAAGTCACCTTCAGGAAAAATTTTGCGAAGAGTTCTCATGGAAAAAGTCCGATCCAACATAGAAAGGTACCAATTAAGCTTCTCACAAGTCCCCCTTCAAGCCTTAACCAAGGCCAGCCTATATATCTTGTCTTCAACAAATGACTAGATCGATAAGGTGAATTATATTAATAAATAATCATGTGTATATATTGTATATATGTTAATATCCGTGGACTCTTATTGTTTTATTGTATATAGGAAAAAATTTACTTTACCCCCTGAAGTTTCAAGAGTTTTTCAATTTGAACCCCAAAGTTTCAAAATTGACAATATACTCCATAATTAAGAGCATCTCCAGCAGTAAGAGATATTTTACATAGCCAAAAAGTACAATTATTTATTTTAGCTACCTATTTTTTAATGTCAACTCCAACAGATTCTTTATTCCATTAGCTACTTGCTTTAAAATATTATTTCTCATTCCTTTTTTTATTATTATATTATTGCCAAGAAAAACAATCACATATATAGAAATCATTCATAAAAGCAAAAATAAACACATGAGGAACATTCTTCTCACATGCAAGTACTAATTCTTAAAATTAATAACAAAAATAAATATATACAATATAAATAATATTCTCCTTAAGATTGGCCATGCAAACTGCAAAAGTAGGAGATTGAATACCCAAAACAAAGAAAAAGCAATATTGGAAATAATATTATATTATATTAGAAATAATTTTAAATAATATTATATTCAATCTAGTGTGTTATAGTGAATAACTACAAATAGCTATTCACTGTAGTGGTTAAGGTATAATAACTAATATGAAGCTATTTTCTTGGAGCAAAAAAAATGACAAAAATAGCTAAATATAGCTAATATCTCACCGTTAGCTACACTGTTGGAGATACTCTAATGTTTCAAATCAGACCTTTTGTTATTAATTTCCGTCTAATTGGACGGATTTTTTTTTTTTAAAAAAAAAAAAATGCATGAGGGTAATTACATAATTTCATAGATTTTCATCCAATTTGACGGAAATTAGTAACAGAAGGTTTAAATTGAAAATTTTTGAAACATTACGGGGGTATTTCGCAAATTTTTAAACTTTGAAGTTTAAATTGAAAGACCCCTGAAAACTTCAAGGGAGTAAAGTGGATTTTCCCCTTGTATATATTTGAAAAAAAAAAAAAAATGACGGTAAAAGAAATACCTATTTTCAACCGACCATACTTTCAATTGTCTATGCAATTGTGGAGTTACCACAATAATATAGGTGGATATGTGATTCCACAAACTTAGTATAATAAGCATTGACTTTAACACTGAGCCAAGTGTTATGCTTACATTATATATATATATATATAGAGAGAGAGAGAGAGAGAGAGGAAAATTCACTTTACGCTACTGAAATTTGAGGTGTTTTTCAATTTGTACCCCAATGTTTAAAAATTTTCAATATATCCCTTAATGTTTCAAAAATTTGTAATTAACACCTTTCGTTACCAATTGTCATCTAATTAGGTGGAAATGACATCACGTGGGTCTCATGTGGAATTTTTATGCTGTGTCTTCCAATTTTGCCCCCAAACTAACTAGTAAAATGAATTAATTGCCTCTTATTAAAAATCAACGCCTGATTTGATTTTTTTCTTGTCAACCCCATTTGAACCCCTTTTGGGTGTTGTGTGGGTGTTAGAGTGAAAAAGAAAAGCAGCAGATGCCTTTCACTAGCTCCAATGCTAGCAATTTCAGTATACTTATACGGCAATTAATAACGGAGGGTATTAATTGCAAATTTTTGAAACATAAAGGGGATATATTGCAAATTTTTGAAACATTAGGAGGGTACATTGCAAATTTTTAAACATTGGGGTTCAAATTGAAAAACAAATCAAACTTTAGGAGGGTAAAGTGAATTTTCCTCATATTTCTACCATGATTTTTATCAAATTGGCTACAATCGGTTTTATCACCAAAATATGTAAATCAATACAGTAAATAGATATAGATATTTTGGTGACGAATTGGAAACCTTTGAAGAACTCTTCAAAAGGAAAAAAATCATTGTTCGACACTCAAACCCAGGAAATTATACACTACATAAAAAGAAGAAATTATAAGTTGTTCATACTTAAAAAATATTTGTAGTTGTCACAGACTTGTCAAGACAAGTGACCTTTCTTTCCTTCTACCGCAGTAGTTGCCCAGAACCTCTGGAAATTTCTTTTATTGATTTCTCATGTCAGAATCTCTGACAGACTTTTTGATTGTTGTTGAAGAACAACTTCTCAAATATGAGTAACACTCTAATAGAAATATAACACTCACACTTTGAATCTCTTAAAAATTCTCTCTTAGCACAATATAAAATTTGCCCCCTTAGTTGCTTGGATAATTCGTGCTCTAAAGAGCCATATATATAGGCAATTAAAAATTAGGTTTCCTTTATGAAAAATGGAACTATAATATAGAAAAAATCAAGGCAGCGTTTGGTCGACTAAAGGTCTTGTTCGAAGGCATCTAGTGTTATACAGAAATTCAAGCTAAAGTTGGAAAACCCTAAAATGGCAACTGATAGCTTTCGCTCAGGCAAACTTGAAACTTGTTTGGACATGGCTAGGTTAAACTTCTTCTCTGACATCTCACGTCTTAACCCTCTGCGAATGGCCTTGTGAACAAAGCTCTTTGAATGCACTAGGTGCAACTCCTGTTTGGACGGCCTTGTGAACACCCAGGGAGTGAAGCTCTCAGGTTTTACTATGAATTGCATCCGTTTGAATGGTTTATCGAACGCCCAGAGAATGAAGTATTTTGCATTCTCTTGTATACCGTTTAGACGCCAGAGAAAACTCTAGCGAATGAGAACTTCTGGAAACATGCAAAGGCTTGCCATATGAACTTTACTGAATGCTCTTGCACACTGAAACTACAAAGAAAGAAAAAGTAACAAAGTTTGAGCACCAAATTAGCCAATATAAATAACTAACACAATTAACTAAATATTGTATAACAGTTCAAAACACAAAAATATCTTTTGGCTTTCCTTAATTCTTCCTTTATATCATATAACCCAGCTATACACATATATGCGTTCTATTATCTATCACAACAAAACACTTGCATGTGATTATATCTAAGCAAGAAAAATATCTCATAAATGTCAATAGAAATCTCATAAATATTCATGCATTGCGTTCTTTCTTATTCATTTTCTTTTAACATCTTTCTTATTTTGACGAGGGGGCATCACTCTCACCAAGAGCTTTCTTCTTTGTCCATCAACACTATGGGCATCACCTCCCCTAGCTTCCCACCGACAAGGGGCATCATTCGCACCAAGAACTTTTTTCCTTGTCAGTCAACTTTCATTACTTATCCTTATCTCAACATCCTTTTCTCATTTTCATTACTATCATAAATAGCTCAATCACATTGAAGCATCTATTTTTAAAATTAACTATCATAAATAGATTGAAGATAATGAACTTACCTTGATTCATGGAATCCATTATTCTTGATGAAGACATGTGTAGTGGAAAACCTTGAGGAAAAAGAACAGATGATTCTTCTAGAGAGAGAAAATTTTGTCAACATGAAGAAGAGATGGATATATATATATATATCTACACACATATATAGACTCTTTTCTCTAGAAACCAACCATTATGACTTTTCATAAAAGTCACTACCCATCAAAGACATCCTTTCATTGATACCCTTTCAATTAATAACTCCCATTAAGACCCATTTAATTAGACTTTAATAATATCACCAAACGTTAATAACCAAATCCTTATAGGTTGACTATTCTTTATGAAAGGATTTTTCATAAAATACACTCTTGGTCAAACTTTCTGCTATAAAATATATTCTCATACCATCAAGATATAATAAGCAAAAAACAAAGAAATGTGACATAAAAACCATTAAAAGGTGTCTCAAAATGCGCTGAAACCTTATGTTCATCACATTTCTCTTTTATGACAAGATATTTCACTTCCATGTGCTTATTTCCATTAGATACCTTGCCATTATTTATTGAGGAAACTACTGCCGCATTAATATCACATTACATTTTTATTGGCCTCCAAATAGAGTCCAAAAATTTTAGTCCCATAATAAAGTTGATGTGGATCAGGTAGCTTCAAAGTTCATGAGGATGAACGGGAATGATGTAAGTGTAAAGACACCCCGGAGAATGGTGACGCGCTCACAAACTCGCAAGACAGGGGAGGACCGTCTGGATGGCCTTTCTACCCGTCCAGACCCGTATCTTTCCAGGAAGGGCCCCGAACGTTCCGTTCGGAGGCCATTCGATCCCTGTCTGGACGGACGGGTTATATTTTCGCATTTTTATTGCTTTTCACGTTTCCCGTCCAGACGGTCACTTAACTTGTTCAGACGCTTAGCCGTGTTTTGGCTTAAACCGACTTTTTATTTACTTTTCCTTCTAGGTTTTGTAATCCTAGTTTATTTCAGTATCCTTTTATGTTTTAACCTCTAGGCCTATAAATACAGGATTAGACCCTCTAGAAAAGACAGTTTATTATATTATTTGATTTCGTTAATAAGAATACTCAGAGTTGAATTTCTTTGTTATTTTCCTTCAAACTATAGATAACATCTATTATTTTAGAGAAGATTTCTTTGTTCTTGTGATAGTCTCACAATCTTAGGAATATTTATCCATTCTACTTGCTGAATTGTTGATTATCACGATCTATCGCTGCATTAGTTGGTATCAGAGCCCAGTCTCTTTCCATGGCGCCAATCACAAGGGGAAGGGGTAACCGCTTTGCACACTTGAAGGACGTGAATAGTCGCGAAGAATCAGTTCGAGAAGAACAACTGGCAGCCTTTCAAGCACACTTGGAGGCACAATTTGTGAGTTTGAGGGAACAAATTGAAGCCCTCACAAAGCAAATGTCCATTGGGAGTGATCAAAACAAACGCTGGCACATACCCACACCGCACGAATCAGAGGAGGAAGATGCACGTGGGGAGGATGAAGACGGAAACCCTTTTGCAAAGCGCGGAGTGCACGAACATCAACCCCTTGTACAAGCTTAGGCCAATCGGTGGGAATCCGGTTTCAAACTCGATATTTCGGAATTCAACGGGGGTCTTCAACCCGAGGGATTCTTGGATTGGATAGCGGTAGTTGAAGAAGTTCTTGAATTCAAGGGGGTACTTGAGGATCAACGAGTTTCTTTGGTCGCAACCAAATTCTGAGGACGAGTTGCAGCGTAGTGGCAGAAATTGAAGCAATCAAGGACTCGGCTAGGCAAATAAAAAATCAACAGATGGGAGAAACTATTGAAACACATGCGGCCGGCCTTCTTGCCATACAATTATACCCGAACCATGTATCAACGGCTGCAGAATGTAAGCCAATGTTCAAAGACCGTGGATGAGTACATGGAAGAGTTCTATAAATACTTGACATGGGTTGATTAAGTCGAGACAAATGATCAATTAGTATCCTGATACATCGGGAGAGGCTGCGACAAAATATTCAAGATTCATTAAATCTTTTTGATCTCGTTAACATGTTTGCAGCTCATCAAAGAACCCTTCTATTGGAGAAAATGGCAGCAAGGGGATCAATGGGTTTCTTTGGGCGTGGCACAAGGGATAGGATGACTCAATACAATGGGCCGTTTACACCTCGAAACACCACCCAATCAACAAATCCAAATCGGGCTCCAATTACAACCGAATCACCTAATCGGGGTGCAATGACGAATGGGCCTAAGTGCTTTAAATGTGGCGAACCGGGCCACAGAATTGCGGATTGCCACAAAGGAGAGAAATATGGTAAGGGTCTACTTATTGACTCAGGAAACGCCTTCGATGAGCAAGGTCAAGAAGAAGAACAAGAAGCAACCTTTGACGACTACGGGGACATTGAGGAAGAATTTATTACTGGGGATAATGGGCCTAGCTTAATGGTACGAAGGATATATTTTACACCCCGAAAGGCGGAAGATGATGACAGACAGTGGCACAACCTTTTTCACTCAACATGTACTATTGGGGGTAAGGTATGCAAGCTAGTCATTGAAGGAGGCAGCTGTGAGAGTGTGGCAGCAGAAGAAGCAGTCCAGAAGCTGGCCCTAGACACAGAGAAACACCCTACACCATATCGCTTGGAGTGGCTCAAGAAGGGAAACGAGGTAATAGTATCAAAACATTGCCTTGTAAATTTTTCAATTGCACTAAATATAAAGATAGAACTTGGTGTGACATGGTGGCCATGGATGCCTGCCACCTATTACTGGGGAGACCGTGGCAATATGATCGAAATGTTCACCATGATGGACGGAAGAATACCTACAGCTTCTTGGTGGATAATGTGGAGCTTACCCTCCTACCTAACCGGGGATCGGCGTACCCAAACCTCTAAAAGAGGTGGGCCAAACACTCATAGCCAAACAAGAATTCATAAGAGAGATGCTCGACATTGATCAAGTGTACCTACTCTACGGCAAGGAATGCAACCCAACGGAGATTGTACCGGAGGCAGTTATGGGTTTGTTAGATGAATTTGCTGATGTATTTCCAAAAGACCTACTGAAGGAGCTACCGCCATTTCGTGACATTCAACACTAAATTGATTTGGTGCTCGGTTCTAGTCTTCCCAACCGATCACACTACTGCATGAGTCCCAAAGAGCATGAAGAATTACGGAGACAAGTGGAGGAATTACTGGCAAAAGGGCACATTAGCGAGAGTTTGAGCCCATGTGCAGTTCCAGCTTTTCTCACACCTAAAAAAGATAGGACTTGGAGGATGTGTGTGGACAGTCGCGCCATCAACAAAATCATGGTATGGTACAGATTTCCCATTCCACCATTAAATGACCTATTGGATCAATTGAGTGGGGAAACTATATTTACCAAACTGGATTTGAAGAGTGGGTTCCACCAGATCTGAGTACAGATTAGTGATGAATGGAAAACCGCGTTTAAAATGTGTGAGGGACTTTATGAGTGGTTGGTGATGCCGTTTGGATTATCTAATGCTCCTAGTACCTTTATGCGAGTAATGAATCAGATATTCCGCCCATTCATCGACAAATTAGTGGTCGTCTACTTTGACGACATCCTCATTTATAGCTCCGACCCTAAGACACACTTTCAACATATACGGGAGGTACTACTTGTGCTATGACGATAGAAATTTTACGTAGCACCGGCCAAGTGTTCTTTCATGACCGATTCAGTGCTTTTCTTTGGTTATGTGGTGTTCAAGGATGGGTTAGTAGTGGATGAATCAAAAGTAGTAGCAGTCCATGATTGGCCTCTTCCTACTACACTACATGAGGTACGCAATTTTCATGGGTTGGTGTCTTTTTATCGTTGCTTCATTAAAAAATTTAGCACCATATTGGCACGAATCACGGAATGCATGAAGGAGGGAAAGTTCTCATGGAATGAGGCAACTACTAACGTTTTCGAGTTGATCAAGGTCAAATTGACCACAGCTCCATTATTAGTCCTTCCAAACTTTGACATACCGTTTGAAGTGCATTGTGATGCATCCAAGATAGTCATTGGAGCGGTACTTAGCCAAATGAGCAAACCAATGGCCTATTTCAGTGAGAAGTTGAAGAGCACACAACTCAATTATAGTACTTACGACATTGAGTTCTACGCATTAGTGTAGTCACTAAAACATTGGAGCTCCTACCTTGCATATAATGACTTCATCTTGTACTTCGACCATGAAGCATTGAAACATTTCAACAATCAAGATAAGTTATCCGCTCGGCATGCTAAATGAGCCGCTTTTGTGCAACAATTTTCTTTCACCATTAAGCATAAGTCGGGGGCATTGAACAAAGTGGCTGACACCCTCAGCCGGTAACTTTTGTATACAGTGTCCCAAAGTCAGCTTCATGAAAGATTTTAAGAGGAGAGCTCATTAAGAAACTCCGATCCAAGATATAAAGATACCACGCTTATGTTACTCCTAGTGAGCTCATAAAGGTCCTACCCGTTGAACATGATCACGTTTATGCAATGCAGAAGTCTACATTAAAGTAGGAAACTCCAAAGTCTTCACCGACTTCAACTCTAATAACGAAGTTAGATGTAAGTGATAAGGATTTAGATAGTTGAATAAACTTTCTTATGTTGTATCTTAGTATATGTCAAACTAGGATATCTGACTCTATAAAAAAATGTGAAGCCCCTGAATATTAGTAAGGAGGAAATATTATTTCCTAAAACCTTTGAATGCCCCCGCACCCCTTCAAGTGTTAGATAAGGCCACACTGATTTCCTTGTCTTCAACGAATGGATTGTATTATAGAGATTCTTGTATGTATATGAAACAATTGCTCACCAAACCCTAAGATTAAGACTACAAATGCAAGTTATAGCATATTACATTTGAAATTTTAGGCTTAAGATGATGTAAACTTCCTCTCATTTTTCATAGTCGGTACTTCTAGAGGAGCTAATACTCTTTAAAGCTTAGAGCATGTTTGAGATTGCGTTAAAAAATAACGTTTTTAAAGCCAAAATGAACTTTTTAGAAATAAATAAATAAACGTGTTTCTTAACTTGTTTCCAAAAATGTGTTTTGGCCTCTCTAGAGTAAAAAATTTAAAGTTCTTTTTGAAGTTTTTTACTAAACATATCAACCCTTTGTTTGACACAATTTGTTGAGTACTAAAGCACCTTTTAAGCTCTCTAAAGCAAGCCCTTAATCTCCTTTTCGTTGTTTGTAGCATGTTTGCATCACTAAGTGAGATGAAACCATGTTGGTAGCTGGTCGTACCAAAAATAGATACTCGCAATAGCACGAATTGTTTTGCAATAAAGTGGTTGTCAAGTGCAAGGTCGAACTCACAGAGAATCATGTTTGTAGAAAAACTAATTTAAAATACCTAAACAAACCTTATCTTAACCTAGTTCCAAATATCAAATAGTTGGCGTGCAATAAATGTAAACTAATATAAAATGTTTAAAAACAAATATATAAAAAGACTAAGGTCTAGAATCCACCTCACCACATTAAAATACACAATTAATTAATACATCCGTCTATCGATTAAAAGCGATGCATGCTCTAGTGTCACGCTAGTTCATACATTCTTACGCCCTATGTATGTCTTATTGTGCCTATTGAAATAATTAAAGCATCCGTCCATTTGACAAAAGACAAAACATAAACGACTAGGTTTAAAGGATCCAATGTGAATGTGATTTAACATGAGCTACAATGGATAAATGAACGTAAATCGAAATATGAAATGTATCCATCGAACTAAACACTATGAATAAACAACTACGGCACAATCAATACAATCTTCTCACAAAATTGAAATGAAACGAACACACATGACAAATAAAAGACGGATTAACGTACAAACTAACTATGAAAGCATATAAATAAATCAATGGTGAGGCTTCATCTTCAACTTTAGTTCAAGATTTAGCCTCCCATGCTAAAGGGAGACACAATCAACAAGAAATAAAAGTAATAAATAAATAAACGACGTTTAGAAGTGTTTACAGTGAAGAACAGGGAGGATTTAGGCCTCTGAGGGCGCCTCAAAACGTCTCCCAAACGTAAAAAATACGAAAATACATAAGGTCCTATTTATAAACAAAAGTTAGTGTGCTGCCAAGTCAGGGGTGCGCTCGATCGCAAGTAGTACGCTCGAGCGTAGGGCCATGTGCGCTCGATCGCAAAGCCGTGTGCGCTCGATCATAAGCATGGCGTTCGATCGTAGTGCCCTCGATCGCAGGATGTGCGCTCGATCGCACGTAATTGCTCTAAATACCCACGGCGTAGGCAATAAAGAGATGGCAGCTAGGGCAACGTTGGATATGCGGCTGACGAGGGGCCAAGCGTAGTGCGCTCGATCGCACTGGCAGGGGCCAAGATTTCATCTTTGCTCAATTCCACCCCTTTAAACCACAATTTGCACTAAAGACCTACAGCACACTAAAACATTAAAATAACACAAAAACATTAAATATTAATGAAACTAAGAGCCTAACAAACACAAGTTAAGGGGGGTCAAATATACAATATTTGGCACCGATCAGTAACAATGAATTAAATGACTTTTTTTCTTCTAGTTGATAACTTGTAGTTGCAGGTCTATTGTAGCGCCCCGACTTTAATTACTTAATGAAAGGCGAAAGTGAAAATCTCCAATCCCCACTAAGCACTACTATCTTTTCCTCAATATCATCAGAGATTATAAGTCTTGCAGCGGAATAACTTTTTTTTTTTATTTTTTTTATTTTTATATATATTGAAATGAGTTGCGAAATGAAAGGAGATGATTATGAGAACAAAAGAATGATTTTAAGAGACATGTTATTGCATACTGTTGAATATTGAGAATAAGAGATAAATTAAATATGAAGTAAGAATGTTTTCCTATGTTAACGGTGAGAGGCGAAGGAGCCTCTCAAGTTAAATAAAAAGCATTTTGTTTTCCTAAAGTTGAATGTAAAATGATGAGGCGTTCTTATGTTAACGGTGAAAGCCGAAAGAGCCTTCCAGGTTAAAATAAGAAGTTAGGTGCTAACCGAGGAGCCGAAAGTATCTCCTGAAAATCGTAAACGAAAGGTTCAAGTTCTTTAGAAAGCCGGAGAGGCTAGAGATTGTATTACATACATTGAATAATGTGATTTTTTATTTATATGTTTTACCTCTTTATATTTATATGCATATTCATTTTATGAGATGCAAGTAAAATGCATATATGTATAAATATAAAGTTGTTTAGAAAAAATAAATGGATTTTATTACAAACAACTCTATGATACTTATTTTATCAGTTGTGGATTATATAAAAATGACTCTATCTGGAAAACTTAACGTAGCTGTTATTATAATTACTATGTTAGAAATATTCTTGAAAAAGATGGCTCATATTGAAAATGTCAGTAATTTTTAAACCTATTGAGGCCGTGGACTCATTAATCCGCCTATGTAAACGTGGTAACCCTCGATTATACCACATTTACATAGATATTGATGCAGATGTAGAGGAGGTCGAAGACGATCCATATGCTTGTCTAGGATATTATGGATAAGGTTTTCTAGTATTCTAGTTTGTTGAAGATGTCTATCTTTTGGAATGTATCTATAGTTAGACATGTTCTAGGTACTTTTAATATACGTTTACTTATGTGTCGTTTGTGACACTTTTGATTAGTTTGTTTTCCTATTGTGTAAAGTACAATGTACAGATTTATTTAATATAGAAGTCTTGTTCTCAGCTCTGGTGTGTTCTGTGAGGATTTTATATATATATATATATATATAAAGTTATTCTGCTGCAAGATTTATAATTTCTGATGATATTGAGGAAGAGATAGTAGTGCTTAGTGGGAATTGGAGATTTTCACTTTTGCCTTTCATTAAGAAAAGTCGGGGCGCTTAATTATGGTATCAGAGCAGTTGGCTCTGAGGACCGTAGGAAAATGGATCTTATTANCTTTAGAAAGCCGGAGAGGCTAGAGATTGTATTACATACATTGAATAATGTGATTTTTTATTTATATGTTTTACCTCTTTATATTTATATGCATATTCATTTTATGAGATGCAAGTAAAATGCATATATGTATAAATATAAAGTTGTTTAGAAAAAATAAATGGATTTTATTACAAACAACTCTATGATACTTATTTTATCAGTTATGGATTATATAAAAATGACTCTATCTGGAAAACTTAACGTAGCTGTTATTATAATTACTATATTAGAAATATTCTTGAAAAAGATGGCTCATATTGAAAATGTCAGTAATTTTTAAACCTATTGAGGCCGTGGACTTATTAATCCGCCTATGTAAACGTGGTAACCCTCGATTATACCACATTTACATAGATATTGATGCAGATGTAGAGGAGGGCGAAGATAATCCATATGCTTGTCTAGGATATTATGGATAAGGTTTTCTAGTATTCTAGTTTGTTGAAGATGTCTATCTTTTGGAATGTATCTATAGTTAGACATGTTCTAGGTACTTTTTATGTACGTTTACTTATGTGTCGTTTGTGACACTTTTGATTAGTTTGTTTTCGTATTGTGTAAAGTACAATGTACAGATTTATTTAATATAGAAGTCTTGTTCTCAGCTCTGGTGTGTTCTGTGAGGATTTTATATATATATATATATATAAAGTTATTCTGCTGCAAGATTTATAATCTCTGATGATATTGAGGAAGAGATAGTAGTGCTTAGTGGGAATTGGAGATTTTCACTTTTGCCTTTCATTAAGAAAAGTCGGGGCGCTAAATTATGGTATCAGAGCAGTTGGCTCTAAGGACCGTAGGAAAATGGATCTTATTAGAAATTAAATCTCTATAATCTATGTTGGTATCAATGCCAGAGCATAGGCTATGATCAGTTCGATAGGTCTAATTGTTAAGTAGGGCAGTCAATCTTGAAAGGTCTAGCAAAAGGTTTAGGTATGCCAATCATTGGCCAACTTGAGGCATGGAAATAAAAATTACTGCATGAGTAGAAGGGCATGATACTGAGTGTCACTTTTGAGGTATAATCATGAAATAGTATTTTTGGAGATATAAATTGTTGAATTTTGATGTTATTACTTTTACAATTTTATGGAATGATAAGATTGATAAATTAAATAAGTACTTTATTACTGCTCCATGAGTATATAGAAGGAAGTTTTCCTACTTCTTTGATTTTCCATAGTGGGAGCAACTTAGGAATCAAGAGATTGAATATTGGGATTTTAATATATGTTTGATAAACTTTAGAGAATTAGAGAGAAATATGTATTGAGGATTGATAATTGGGAATTGGTTTGGTAAATAGGATTTAAATCAATAAGTTATGAAGGTTTCCTATTACACCAAGAGCTTAAGATAAATAATATTAAGAGTTTAGAAATATGATATACTTGGAGTGAGTTTCTCAAAAAGGAATCTGCTATAAGGATAAACAATTTGCCTATCATGGTTGAGGTGTGAATGAAAGCATAGATATGTAAGATTAATAATAGGCATTTCATTATTTTATCTCTTGAGAATTATAGTATCTATACTTAAACAAGACACAAATCAAGGTACCATATAAAAATCAGTACCTATATACATAAATTGAGGAAATATAAGTTTAGATAATTATGTCAACGGTGCATGATCTCGAATATTAAGAGATAGAAAGAAATATATGGAATTGTTACTTTACACCCTTTTTGAAAAAGTTGATTAAAAAGTATTGAGGAATACTAGCACCTGGAAAGATATAGTTATGCTGTTAGGAGCTATAAAAGAAATGATAGTAGGACTTGTAAGAGATAGACAAATATATATGAAGGCATGGATATCGCCTTTTATTATGTATAAAGTACAATCGAATGACATTGAGGTGATGTAAATATTAGATTTACTCACAAAAATTTGGAGTAGAACTCTACTGCAACTAAGGATTTGATTGCTTAGAAATAATGTTTATCTTAGAGATCAGTGCAGAAGGATATATGGGAATTTAAGGCATAAATAGATTATGAATGATCCTCATTAAGTTGTAAGTTAGAATAATGAATTTCCTCATAAGGAGGGGAGTTCTAGGACAACATTGTTTCAAGTAAACTAGTTCCATATGGATTAGTAGGCAAGTTGGCAGTCTGATGAGCACATTAGATTTAAATGATCAACGTAGCATATCGTTTCTGTGGATTGGGAGATAGAAAATAAAGTAGAATGACTATCAGTTAATCTTTGGAAGATGATAACACTATAACCCATGGGGTACTTTAGAGATGAGTCTCTAAAGATGTAATAGGTGTATAGTGAATGACTTGATACACAATATGAAGATACTTGATTGCAATATTGCTAAAGGAATTTTAGTTGTCAAATGCATGTTGCATAAAAATTGGAGACTTTAAATTGTGATACAACAAGGTGATCTCAGATTAAGATCAAGGATAAGATCATTGGACGACAGGAGTCGGTAGAAAATTAATGATATTGTGATATGCTCAAATGGCAGTATCTAGATGGCTTAAACTTCATTAAGACAAGTTTCCGGTAGTTCAAGAAAAGCTTTGTAGCTCAGAATTTTGGAAGACTAAAGCTTCCTGTCATGCCAATCATGAACTATAATCCGAAGGACTCTAAACACATTTAGGTGCATCCATCAACTCGTACAAGATTACTCTGAAGTTTCTCTCGCTGGCAACTCAAGCAATGTATGTAATATTTATGTTTGTAGAAAACAAAAGAGGGAGCATGGAAGTTGCCACGATGCCTTTTTGCAGCTTAGTTTTCAGCTACATTCAAATTCTGGAATTTCAGCTTTAGATAAATACAGACGTGTCATTCACAAGCAATCTTGGTGTCAAAGCTGCTATGGCAGATTGCAAATGCCTCATTAAGTTGTAGATCGAATTAAAGAGCTCATCAAGTGTTATGCTTTCCAGGTCACTTGTTTCTTCTATATTTCTATGAAGCATATCCACTCACTCTATCTACTATCATCTAATTTCCAGGGTTGGGATTCCATTGAAATCATTGCAAAACTCTGTTGATTCTTTTACTTCTGTGGAGGAGTCCAGCCTCACACAAGAGCATGAATGTTTGTTAGGTAGCACCGGCAGAGCTTGAAGGGCTGCTGCTTTCTCATAATGAAATATAAGATGCTGTGGTGATACCGTAAGTAGGAGAATCACAGAATCCTTTTTCCCCTGCTAGCTGCTATTGCCTTTATCTTTGAAATTAACACTGCATCAAACTTATGTCTTAATTTCGATTTGTAGATTCCCCGACACTAAAGCTGGGGAGGTCCCAATTGCATATGTTGTTCGCTGACCAAACAGCTCGCTAACAGAAGAAGATGTCCAGAAATTTATTGCGCAGCAGGTAAGGATGGGGGGCCTGAAAAGCATAAGCTTTTTAGACAAGGAAATAGTAGTCTTTATACGTGAGACGCTGAACACCATTATTGTAGTCTCTTTTGAATTGAGAAAGGGTAATGTTCTAAGGCTTCTTAGAGTCTTCCTAAAGTCATCACAAATGTGACGTGACTTTTAAAATTACCGTTGAATTTGAGATGTGATTTATTGATTTTTTATCCATCAGTAATTTTAAAAGTCAAATTACATTTGTGATGACTCTAGAAAAACTCTAAAAAACCTTATAGCATTACTCATTGAGAAATGATATAGCATATATCTCAACATTTTTTTTTTTTTTTTTTATTTTCATCAACCTTTTATTTAAAAATATTAATTGATTATTGGGTATTTAGAATCCACCTAAATGAAGGTGTGGGTTCTATAGATCTAATAGTTAATTTTTATTTTTGGGAAAAATATAACAAAGCCTCCTAAACTATCAGTCATTTACAATATATATAGTCCCCCAGTGTTCAAAAAGTAATAAGTAGAAACCAAACTATCAAAATGTAACAAAAATGCTACTTATTTTTTTATATTCCTATAATACCCCTATTCTTTTAACAAATAAAATAATAAAATAATTGTAAAAAAAAAATATTTTTTGGAATAAATAAATATTTGCTTTTTTTTACAATTATTTTATTATTTTATTTGTTAAAAGAATAGAGGTATTATAGGAATATAAAAAAATAAGTGGCATTTTTGTTACATTTTGGTAGTTTGGGGGGGCTTTTTTAAATTTTTTTCCTTTTTTTGTTTTTGTTTTTGTTGTAACTTCACTTTAGACCCTTGAATTACTACTCGATTTGAGAAGACCCTCCTCAAAGTTCAAAACCTCTCAATTTGAACCCCTAAACTTTCAATTGCAGTCAATATAAACCATTCCATCATATTTTAAACATTTAAAAGTGAAAGAATGACGTTTATACCCCTGACTTTTTTTATAAAATTCCAAATTTACCCTTAACATTAAAAGTGGGTCTAGCTTCACCCACGGGTCTTTTTTCTTTTTCTTTTTTCTTTTTAAAGAAAAAACAAAAATAGGGATATTTTGGTCTTTTTAGGTATTGCCGTTAACAACTAAATCTGACGGATGAGTTCAAATTGATTGAAATTAAAAGTTCAGAGGTCTAAAGTAAAGCTACAAAAAAAAAAAAAAAAAGATGGAAGAAGAATGAGAGAATACTATGTAGCATTTCTCTTTTGGATTTCTCTTTTGGATTATGGATGCATAATTGTGTGTCCTCTTTTTGACTATATATATATGATTTGTGAATGTTTTAAATGGAAGTATTAAAGAGTATCACAAGTAATTGCTTCAAAATAAGAGAAATGCGATAGTTTTTCATGGTGTTCTCTTAATCTTATGTCGAAAAGCAAGAAAAAGAAAAAAACAACTTAGCCCACCCCACATATATATATTTTTTTAAAAAAGCAATATCTACATGGAATTAGGAGAACACGAGAATAAACCATAACATTCTCCTTAAAATAATGCCGGTTTGTTTATTTCCTATATTGTTTTTTTGTTAGATATTTTGTAGTTAATATATACTATATATAAGGGTGTAAACGAGCTGAGCTTGGGCAAGCTTTGCTTATTCAAGCTCGGCTCATTAAACTTTTACTCGAGCCCGAGCTCAAGCCGAGCCCCAAAACTGTGTTTGAGCTCGGCTCGTATATTAACCGAGTCGAGCCCCAGCTAACTCATGAAGCTTTAAATAAAATTTAAATAATATAAAACAGCTAAATTAGCCGACTTGCACTTGAGTTGCACTTAACCAAGTATTGGCTAGAGCCTTACTTATTGATGCGGGGAGGGTCGCTTGTTTGTTGGTTCTTTGCCATTGAGATTTGCATCCTATTTATAGACAAGGATGAGAGGGAGTTAGCTTAGTCTTCTTGATGTGGAACAAGAATTTGCATTGTTTTATTTATTTATTTAAATGCTGGAAGCTAAATTGGGCCTTAGCCTTAGAGGTCCTTAGACTAAGGATTTGCCTTAAGTCTTATTCGGACTACTCAGTGGGCTTAGCTAATTGGGCATTTTTCATTCACAACCAACAAAATTTTAGTAACTCCACAAGATTTAAATGAATAAAATTATGGGCTAGGCTATCAAATGGTTCAACATATAATCAATTAATTATTGCAATTCTTAATATATATATATATATACACTAGCTTATACTAGTTGATTCACGAGCTTAGCCAAGTTGAGCCGAACTTGCTTCGTTTAATATTCGAGCCATAATTTGTGTTCACGAAACGCTTCATTTAATATTTACATCGAGCACGAGCCGAGCCCGAGTTTGCTCGCGAGACGCTTTGCTCACTTAACTGCCCTAACTATACGTAGGTGTGTTTGAATGGTGATAAAGCATTGCCATCATAGAGTGAATGCTACGGGTCATTTTGTAATTTTGCAAATATAATTTCAAAGTTTAAAAGTTTTGATAAGTTTCTTTAATTTCCCTCTATAGGTTGCGCCATACAAAAGATTAAGGGCAGTAAGTTTTGTGAAGAGTGTTCCAAAGCCAGTTTCAAAAAAGATTTTGCGAAGAGTGCTGATTGAGAAAGTCCGATCCAACATATAAAGGGAAAAGCTTCTCATAAAGCTCCCGTCCCCCTTCGAGCCTTAACCAAGGCCACCCTATCATGTCTAACAAATTACTAGATCGATAAGGTGAATTGATGAGATCTGTATCCTAGCTTTTGGGTCGAGGAGAAACAATTTTGGCATGGGAGTTTTCTACTTTCAGGCCGAAAAATAAGAGCTACCTATGTATTGGAATAAGTCTGTCTGGAGCAGATATCTTGTTATATATGAAGATTAGTCAGGGCCGGCTAGACCACTAGGAGAGTGAGGCGCTCGCCTAGGACCCCCGGATTAATAAGGCCCAAAACAAAACAAAACAAAACAAAACAAAAAAATTGCCCAAAAAGTAATTATTATTTTTTAATTTATGGCCCATTTTTTTTAATAAGGCCCCAAATTTTTTTTAATAAAAACTTAAGGTCTCTAATAATGATAAATAAGTAATTTAAAAAAGGCCTCAATTTAATTAATAAGCCCCGATATAATAAGTCTACGGTAAAATAAGACCAATTAACCCTTAAAAAAGCAAATACGTGTATGGATTTTTTTTCTTGTGAGTTTTTACGGATTTTTTGACAAAAATTGCAATTTTTGATCTGTTGAGTCTTTAGCCCAACGATCGTTCATATATCCTTAGGATTTTCGACATCTGGTTCCAATGATTTATATCAACCCTGCAAAAAAGCAAACTGTCATCAGCGAAAAATAAGTGATTTAATCGAGGCCCCTTCTTGGACGTAGGGACTCCTCTTAGCAGTCCCTTCTGGTCGGCTCAGGTAAGGAGGGCACTGAGAGCTTCTGCACAAATTAGGAAAAGATAAAGGGAAATAGGGTCCCCTTGTCTAATGCCTCGAGTAGGATAAATTCTACCCTTGGGACTCCTGTTAATAAGAATTGCATAATTTGCGGATCGAACATACATCATTATGAGGTTTATCCACCTCCCCGCAAAACCCATCCGCTTCATAACCTTCACTAGAAATTCTCACTCCACCCTATCGTACGCTTTGCTCATATTTAATTTCAACGCCATATATCCCTCCTTACTCAACATCCATTACTGCATAGTATGTATAGTTTCATATGCAGCCAAGATATTATCAGAAATTAAGCGTCCCGGAATAAAAGCACTTTGGGTAGGGGCTATGATGTCGGGGAGAATATTTTTCAAACGATCGGCCAATACCTTTGAAACAATTTTATATAAAACGTTGCAAAGGCTAATTGGTCGAAATTCCGTCACACAAGATGGATTCTTAATTTTTGGTATGAGTGCAATGTAAGTGAAATTTAATTCTTTATTCATGACACTAGAGTTCAAAATAGAAAGAACAAAATTGCAAACCTCTGTTCCCACTGATGCCCAATTTTTTTAAAAAAAAAATCTGCCGTAAAACCATCTAGACTTGGGGCTTTAAAAGGAGCCATCTAATGTACTGCTTGACAAATTTCCTCCCCAGTGAATTCCGCCAAAAGATACTTATTTGCTTCTTCAGAGACCCGGCTAGTCACTGCCCTTGTGCACCGTGATGCTTCATGCGAACCTTCTGACTTGAATAAAATTCTATAGTAGTCCACAAAGGCTTTTCCAATGTCCTTCTGAGATGCCCAACACCTCCCTTCTTCATCTTTGATTGTCTCCTAATGATTTTTACTTTGTTGCTGTTTGGTGCTTGCATGGAAAAATTTAGTATTTTTGTCTCCATATCTAAGCCAGTCCTCTTTTGCTCTCTGACGCCAGATTGGATCCTCCTGATCTTTTAGGACCGTGATCTCCTTTTTTATTTTCTTCGTGGCAGCAACGTCTGGGACCCCTTCTTGGCCTTTTATGTCTTGTAGCAGCTTTGTTTTATCATTTATGGTTCTTTCCATAACACCAACGTGATCTCTCTTCCATTGTGATAGTACTTTTTTGCATTCCTCCATCTTTCCCTTAATATTTCCCCACGTGTCCGCCAGCTTGCCTTTTTCTTTCCAAACCCTTTTGACAAGATTCTTGCATGCTACCTCCTTGCTCCACGTAGCACCGTAGATGAAGCCCCTTTTCTTTTGCTTTCTTAATTGCACCTTGCAGGTAGAAAGAATCAGGGAATTATGGTCCGAGCTCACTACCATTTCTATCGAAACCTTTGCAGTAGGGAACAAAGAACACCGATCCTTGTTAGCAAATACCCGGTCAAGCCTCTCACGAATAAAAAGACCATCTTCCTGGCAATTTGTCCATGTATATTTCAAGCCCTTATACCCCAAATCAGCTATTTCATAGTCGGAGATCACCCTCTGGAAGGCTTCCATCTGTCGTCTCGGTCTTCTGCCCCCACGTTGCTTTTTAGATGCCTCCACTATTTCGTTAAAATCACCCAAAATCATCCATGCATCCGGTTGTGAGTTAGCTAGAAATCTCATCAAACTCCAAGCCTCTTCCCGTTTATTCACATATGGGTGGCCATAGAACCCGGTCATTCTCCAACTTACTCCTTCATCTTGAGAGATTGTGGCGTTGATATGCCTTCTACTATAGCTTTGGATTTCCAGCTTTGTGTCACCTTGCCAAAAAAGAGCCAGGCCTCCACTCTTTCCAACACTGTCAACCCCAAAAGCATTTTGAAAACCCAACTTTACGCGAATAGGCTCCAACTTCTTATTGTTCAGTTTGGTTTCCATAATGAAAACCACTACAGGCTTCTTATCCTTCACCATTCGGCAAAGTTCGCAAACTGTCCAGAGGTTTCCAAACCCCCGGCAGTTCCAACTTAATATTTTCATGACGGTTGGTGGGGCTATTCAACAGCCTCTCTGCCAGTCCCGAACCACCATTTTTGTTTTCCAACTGACCATCCGTAGTATCCCTCAACCACAATCCCTCATGGACTTGTATTTTCTTTTTTCCTCTGGACCCCTCATCTTCCCTTTCTGCACTTGTTCTTTAGCCCATCTGAGTCATACCACTGTTTTTGTAGAAAATTGACCCCCCTCACCTTTCTTTTCCATGTTTGTTTTGGAGTTGTCGTAAAACCCCCTACTACTTGACTTCCCCTCGTCGCCAGTGGTGTGAATCGTAGGCCCAATTCAGCTGGTGGGCTTTTTGCACTTTCTGGCCCAGTCAAAGTCGTCAAAGTCAGGTTAGGCAATTCTCCCTTACCAGCCTTCCTTTTCTTGTTTTTCCACCCTCTTTGACACGTCATTCTCCATTCCCACACTCACTTTAATGCTTCCCCAGAATTTTGGTTCTATTTGGGGAATATCTTCCCCCCTCTCAACTCCCATATCATTCTCCTTATTACCTTTTGGGGTAATGCTCGTGATTTTTTCCTCCTGTCCACGCAACTTATGTTCTGATTTTCCTCCCACATCTCCCTTTCCAGGAATTACCGGAATTTGTGGACTTTCCTTTAGCGCCTCCATCACTTGGTCTGAGGACTCTGCTTATCGTCCATGGGGTTTCAGTGTCGGACGGCGATGACTACTGCTGCTAGTCGTTGCCGTATGTGCATGGGTACCTTGTGAATTTGGTGCGAAGCCTGAGTCGACATGTTCATACATCGGTGTAGCTAGTTCCTGTGTAACCAGCCTCCATTTTGTTGGTGACGGCACACGAAGCCAAGGTCAAAATTGAGGAGCCAATTCCCTATTTTTTGGCTTGTGACGCTTCTCACATCCCCTCTCTCCATGCTGAATCAACCCACACAGGAATAAAAAATGTGGAAGTTGTTGGATCATGAATCAACTCTACAGAACCGGCCCAACAGTTTACTGGGCCCAATAGAAGCCTACGTCATCACAGCCCAAGAGCGTCTCAGGCCTCGAGAGCCCAAGAACGCCTCAGGCCTCGAGAACCCGAGAGCGTCTCGAGCCTCGAGCATCCGAGAATGCCTCAAGCCTTGATCATCCGAGAACGTCTCAGGCCTCGATCACCTGAAGCCTTCAATGCTTTCGAGCCCAAGGCCTCCGAAGCCCTGAAAGTTAGGGATCAGGAAATTGAATTCATAAGACCCGATCTTATCCATTTAATTCAAATGCCAAGCACCTGGAATCACGGAATCAGATACACTATCTGCGAGAATTCGAAATTTAAAAATGCCATAACAACCAAATCCTATCTTCATCTCATCAGATCGTGATATGGATAACTACTCAAATCCCTGATAATAAACTGCCTCACAGAAAATCAAGGAAGAGTCAGTCATTGGTTACGAGACTATCACTCCATGCCTATATAATGCAAGTCACCTTCCCACATTCTGGTAACGCAACTCTAGCACTCTTTACGCTTTTGCCGTTTTCTCATTACTCTCAGAAAACTACTGACTTAGGCATCGGAGTGGCCCCGCCGGCTCACCCCCGGTCTCTTCGATCCTACTGTCTTCTTCATTGTGCAGGCGAATTCGTACCTGAAGTACTTGAACCAGGGATCCAACAAGCGTGCCACGTCACCAATCGGAAAATTGTGCATCAACAGTTTGGAGCCGTCTGTGGGAACGTAGATTCTTCAATCACTTCTCATTCATACAAAATCCGACATGGTGAATACACGCTCTTCACACCAGCCGTAGCCTCGTCCGTTGCAGCCGCCCCCTAGCGCTCTTGGGGCATCCAATAGTCCAGAATTGGCAGAATTTTTGAGGAACATGGCGGAATCAATGGAAGTTCTCAGGAAGCAGAACGAGGAGCTCAACACTCGGCTCACATTGGCTGAGGCACGAAGCAGCCAGAAGGAAAGGGAGCGCGAGGAACGTCGTGAGAAGGAAAGGCGGGATAGAATTCGCAGGGAGAAGCGGCCTGTTAATCCTCACCATGAGGATAACGGGAGCACGGTTCAAGGGGATCGTCGAACAATCCAAGATGAGGAACACCGCGACAAGTCTCGGCGGGTGGAAACCGAGAATGGTGGATCACGCCGAGAAAGATCTCGGCGCGAGAAGTCTCATGATGAAGGATCTCGCCGAGATAGGCACGAGGGAGAGAAGTCTCATCGATCAAAACGACACCATGACAAATCTCACCATGACGAGACTCGGCAAAGCCTCCACGAGACGAAGATGAAGGATCTAGAGGACAAGTACACTAGGATTCTCCGCCGAATTGATGGGGAGGATCCGCATCTCACGGCATGGGACATGCTAGAGGATGAGAGCCTCCCATTCACTGAGCGGGTCAAAACGTATCCTATGCCTGACAAATTCAAAATGCCTCGGATAGAGAAGTATGACGGAAGCGGAGATCCGCAGGCTCACTTGGAAGCATTCCGAGAACACCTCATCTTGCATGGCACTCCCGACGAGATAGCATGCAGAGCTTTCCCCCTAACTCTGAAAGGAGTGGCGAAAGATTGGTTCACTGAACTCCCCTTAAAGTCGGTGGGCACCTTCAAGGAACTAGGACGCTTGTTCCTGACACAGTTTTTGGCAACACGGAAGAGGAAAAAGAGCGTCACTTGCTTGTTGACTCTGCGCCAAGGACGGGAGGAATCCCTGAAGGACTTCACACTTCGTTTTAACAAAGAGAAGCTCGAAGTGGATAGCCCAGACGATAAGACAATGCTCAATGCCTTGATGCAGGGGGTAAGAGCCGAAGGGCAGTTGATGGCGGAAATTGGGAGAAAGAATACCCAGAAGGTTACTCTTCCCTAGTTCATGAAGTTGACCGAGGAGTTCATCCATCAGGAAGAATTGGTTGGAACTCTCCTTAAAGCTCAGACACTAGAAGAGCAGTCCAAGCAGGAAGGCAAAAAGCATTCAGCGGCACCCAAGCCGAAGGAAGAAAAGAATTCCCGGAAGGGGGAAAAGAAGCCTGGACCTCTTTTCATAAAAAGCGAGCCTCGGAAGACAAAACGCCCAACGTTCCAGCCAGAAACCTTCACCCCCTTAAACGCCAGCTTCACCGAAGTGTTCATGGCCATAAAGGGGGATCCAGCATTCAGGTGGCCACCAAAGATGAAAGCAGAACCCTTCAGGCGAAATCCAAATAAGTTTTGTGAATACCATGATGATCATGGGCATTCGACAGAGGATTGCATTTCTCTTCGACGGGAAATTGAGACCTTTGTGCAAAACTGGAAGCTGGTCAGATTCCTTGCGCAGGAATGGGTTCGAGAAGCGAATTAACAAGGATACCAGCCAGCAGAAGGCAATCGAGAAGGCTTCAGACATGCTGGACAGAGGCGACAAGACCAGAATCCGAGAGAGGATAGGTATAATCGAGAAGGGGAGCAGAGGCCTCTCCACAATCAGGAAGTAGTCCGAGAAATCCATACCATCTCGGGCAGAATCGCCGGTGGTGGGGAGTCTAACTCAGCTAGGAAGGCGTACGTGAGAAGTATGGATGGCGAGGTATTTTCCCTACACCGACCTACAAAGACAGCCAAAACAGATCCTGTGGTGTTATCTTTCTCAGAGGAGGATGCTCGAGGGGTTGTAATGCCCCATGATGACGCTTTAGTGGTAACCTTGACAGTTGTCAACCACGGAATCCATCGAATTCTGGTCGATAACGGGAGCTCTGCTGATATTCTGTATTGGCCAGCTTTCCAACAGATGGGAATTGATCGCGACAAGATCAAACCGTTCGGGTCTCCGCTAGTTGGATTTGGCGGGGAGGTAGTATACCCCATAGGGATCATTCCCTTACCGGTAACAGCAGGAACTGCACCGAGTCTATCCACGGTGATGGTAGATTTCTTGGTGATCGACCGACCATCTGCCTACAATGCAATCATGGGTCGACCAGCATTAAATAAGTTGAAAGCTGCTACCTCAACTTACCACCTTATGATGAAGTTCCCAACAGAGGAAGGGGTTGGGGTAGTACGGGGCGATCAACTCGCAGCACGGAAGTGTTACAACACTTCCATGAAGAAGGTCTTGAGCCCAACCACGCTCACTGTGGCCTCGGTGTCCGAGGCCAAGGGAGAACCAGCGGAGCCACTCGAAGAGGTGTCGGTAGGAGAAGGAAGAGTCCTGCAGATAGGAACATGTCTTTTCCAAGAAGCTCAAGAAGGCCTCGTGGATTTCCTCCAAAGAAATTTGGAGATATTCGCTTGGTCGCATGAAGACATGCCAGGAATTAATCCCGAGGAGATAGTCCATGTATTAAATGTGGACCCTGACATGAAGCCAGTAAAGCAGAAGAGAAAAAAATTTGCACCCGAAAGGGTCGAGGCCGTAGCCGTGGAAGTAGAGAAGCTCCTAAAGGAGCAGTTCATCCAAGAGGTCTTTTATCCTGATTGGTTGGCCAATGTAGTCCTGGTGAAAAAATCCAACGGAAAATGGAGGATGTGCGTAGACTTCACTGACCTTAACAAAGCCTGTCCCAAAGACAGCTTCCCTCTCCCACGCATCGACGCGCTGGTTGACTCTACCTCAGGGTACGAACTACTCAGTTTTATGGACGCCTTTTCTGGTTACAATCAGATCCTCATGCACCCAGAAGATCGGGAAAAGACTGCGTTCATCACTGATCAAGGCCTTTACTGTTATAAGGTCACGCCTTTCGGTTTGAAGAACGCAGGCGCCACGTACCAGCGGCTTGTGAACAAGATGTTCCAAGCTCAAATTGGAAGGAACATGGAGGTATACGTGGACGACATGCTGGTGAAAAGCATGGAGTCGGTTGGCCACATCCACGACCTCCAAGAAGCGTTTGAAACACTAAAGGCATACAGAATGAAGTTGAATCCTGCCAAGTGTGCATTCAGGGTATCCTCTGGGAAGTTCTTAGGCTACATGGTCTCGAGCAGAGGAATCGAGGTCAATCCCGAGAAAATTCACGCCATACTAGAGATGCAGTCCCCTAAAACTACGAAACAACTTCAACAGTTGACTGGAAGGCTAACGGCCCTGAATCGGTTTATTTCTCGATCCACTGACAAATGCCTTCCTTTCTTCAAGATCTTAAGGAAGGCCTTTGAGTGGTCTAGTGAATGCGAGAAAGCTTTTTCTCAGCTAAAAAAATATCTAACGAGCTCTCCTCTGCTGAGTCGGACGATCCCAGGTGAGGCATTATACCTATACTTGGTTGTCTCTCCCACAGCAATCAGTGCAGCCCTGATCAGAGAAGATGAAGGGGTACAGAAACATGTATATTTTGTAAGCAAGGCGCTACACGGCGCGAAGGAGAGATACCCTCAAATCGAGAAGCTAGCATTTGCTCTCATTGTGGCCTCGAGGAAGCTCCGGCCATACTTTCAATCTCACACCATCCGAGTCCTCACGGAATACCCGCTCAGAAAGGTAATGCAAAGCTGGATCTATCAGGAAGACTGGCAAATTGGGCTATTAAATTGGGACAGTTTGACATCGAATTCGTCCCGAGGAATGCGATCAAAGGCCAGGCCCTCGTGGATTTTCTGGCTGAATTTACGAACCTGCCAGAAGTAGAAGACTCGGAGATGAAAAGAAAGTGGATCATCTATGTGGACGGTTCGTCGACAAAGAAGAATGGAGGAGCCAGGATAGTGCTCATCACTCCGGAGGGGGAAGAATTGAATGGATCCTTGAGATTGGAGTTCAGAACCACCAACAATGAAGCCGAATATGAAGCTGTCATACCAGGCCTCGGACTGGCCCTCGAACTCGGAGCTGAATCCGTGGAAGTGCGGAGCGACTCTCAAGTCATTGTGGGCCATATCCGAGGAGAATTTGAAGCGAAGGGGGAAAAGATGAAGAAGTATCTGGCGAAGGTACAAGGCATGCAAGTTTCTTTCCAAAGGTTCACCATCACCAAGATCCCCTGCGCGGATAACGAAAAGGCAAACCGCTTGGCCCGCATGGCCTCTGCAGAATACACTGAAGCTGAGGAAAACGCCGATTACATCAAAAGCCTAAGACAATCATTGATATCCGACGAGGCCTCGGTTGTAACATTAATCAAGGAGGCCTCGGATTGGAGGAAGCCAATTATCGACTACTTGCAGAAAGGGAGTCTACCGTCCGAGAAGAGGACGGCCATATAGTTGAGGATGAGGGCTGGAAGGTTCACGATGGTTAACGGTGCGCTCTACAAGAGAGGGTTCACACTGCCTCTCCTAAAATGTGTTTCTCCAGAGGAAGGACACTATATCCTCCGCGAAATTCATGAAGGAATATGCGGAAACAATTCAGGAGCACGAGTGATAGCACACAAGGCGGTAAGAGCGGGGTTCTGTTGGCCTAACATGAGCAAAAACTCAACAGAAATTGTCCGAGATTGTGACAAGTGCCAAAGATTTGCTAACATCACCAAGCAACCCCCAGAAGAGTTGAGTTCAATTTCTTCTCTTTGGCCCTTCTCACAATGGGGGGTCGATATAGTGGGACCACTGCCTCGAGGAAAGGGAGGTGTTCGATTTGCAGTAGTAGCAGTGGACTATTTCACTAAATGGGCAGAAGTCGAGCCCCTAGTAAACATAACGGCCAAAAGCATCGAACGATTTCTATGGAAGAATGTAGTCTGCCGCTACGGTGTGCCTCATGCATTTGTCACTGACAACGGAAAATAGTTCGACTGCGAACCATTCAGAAGGTGGTGTGCCGAACTTCACATAAGAAATTACTTCTCGTCTCCGGGGCATCCTCAAGCAAACGGGCAAGTAGAGGCTACCAACAAAACTATTTTCAAACTTTTGAAAAAAAAGTTGGATAGCAGGAAAGGAGATTGGGCAGACGACCTCCCGGAAGTCCTATGGGCTTATCGAATTACAAGAAAGACCCCTACAGAAGAAACCCCTTATGCTCTAGCATTCGGAACTGAAGCAATCATTCCGGCAGAGCTAGGGTCGAGAAGCTTCAGGGTGGAATTATACAAGGTAGAGACTAACGATGAAGGACTCAAACTTCATTTGGATTTGCTGCAGGAGAAGCGGGATCACGCTCAAATCACTATGTCCGCTTACCAGGAAAGGATGACAAGGTATTTTAACAGGAAGGTGAAGCCTCGGAACTTCAAGATTGAAGATCTGGTTCTGCGCAAGGTTACCCTCGCCACCAAAGACTCATCCGAGGGAAAGCTAGCTCCAAACTGGGAGGGCCCCTACAAGGTGATCGATTGCCAGAGGCCAAGAGCATACTACCTGAAAGATCTAGCAGGAAAAGTCCTTTCGAGGCCATGGAACGCGGAACATCTAAAAAGATATTTTTCTTAAAATGTATTTTCTTTTTGACTAATCATTACTTTGTCATTTCAAGTATGATTTATTTTCAATAAGAGAACTCTCGGAGTTTGTCTTCATAAATGAATGAAACTGATGCAGCTTGACTTAGTGGGCTGCAGCGTAGATCAACAATAAGCAGTGGATATGTAATTCTAGATCGGAGTCTATCGACGATCTAAGAACTCTTCTCAAAATCTAGAGTCTATCTACGATTTTAAGGGAAAAGGGGAAGAAAACTCAACTCTGAGATTCTTATTCAATGGAAACTGATAATAAACAACAACTAGGTTATTTGGAGGCTATAAACATGTATATATAGCCTCAGGTTTAATAAAGAACGAAATAGGGCTTCTAAAACCCTAATAATACTAAAACAGGGAAATTAAAGTCAGTGCAGTAATTAAAAGCGCAGAAAAGTAACATAGTTGCCCGTGTGCGATCGAACGCAGCACAGGTGCGATCGTTCGCAGATGGGCGAACGATCAGGACGTTCGATCGCCGTCACCGTTCGCGTACTTAGTAGCCGCAGCACTATTGGTGATAGTTATGCGATCGATCGCAGATCGGTCGCCCGTCATCGTTCGCTGGCTCAGTAGCCGCAGCACTAATAGTGATAGTTCTGCGATCGATCACAGGGTAGTCTGCGATCGTTCGCAGGCCCAGAGACTTTTGTTGTTGGGCCTCTGTTGCAGCTCTGGTCTGGGAGCGTGTCGCCATCCTTCGGGGTGGATCCACTTCAACGTCTCTCCCCTTCTTCCTCATGTACTCCCAAGCATCCCGGTCTACATCAGAAACTAATCTTAAATGCTCGGACAAATCAGTTCGAGATTTCCAAAGTGTTCGACGTTTCGAGACCTTGTCGAGTATCCGAGACCACGTTCTCGGATAACTCTAAATGGAATCGAGACCCAACACTTAAAATATTTCCAAAGTGTTCGACGTCTCAAGACCCTGTCGAGTGTCCGAGACCACGTTCTCGAACATAACTCTATTTGGAATCGAGACCCAACACTTGAAATATTTTCCAAAATGTTCGACGTCTCGAGACCTTATCGAGTGTCCGAGACCACGTTCTAGGACATAACTCTATTTGGAATCGAGACCCAACACTTAAAATATTTCCAGAGTGTTCGAAGTCTCGAGACCCTGTCGAGTATCCGAGACCACGTTCTCGGACATAACTCTATTTGGAATCGAGACCCAACACTAGAAATATTTTCCAAAATGTTCGACGTCTCGAGACCTTATCGAGTATCCGAGACCACGTTCTCGGACAACTCTATTTGGAATCGAGACCCAACACTTAAAATATTTCTAGAGTGTTCGAAGTCTCGAGACCCTGTCGAGTATCCGAGACCAAGTTCTCGGACATAACTCTATTTGGAATCGAGACCCAACACTAGAAATATTTTCCAAAATGTTCGACGTCTCAAGACCTTATCGAGTATCCGAGACCACGTTCTCGGACACCTCTGTTTGAAATCGATACCCAACACTTAAAATAATTTCCAAGCATTGGACGCCTCGAGGTCTCGTCAAACACACAGAGCCCCCGAGGCACCCTCGAAGTTAAGATGCATCATTTAGAAAAATTTCTAAGTATTTGGAAAAAACCATTCACATTTTACAGTTATAACAACAATACAAAATTTAGAAGAAAGGTATTCATTCACACATTATTAATGAATGTCTGTACAAGAGGAAGTAAATCGTGGGACTTTACAAAGAAATTATGTATACACACTATCTACAGATCCCCCTGGGGAGCGACAGGGATGTCTTGTTCGGCAGAAGAAGCCTCGGCATTCTCAGATGCCTCCTTAGCTTCATCTCCCTCCTGAGCAGCCTCGGGCCCAGGGGCTGGCAGTTGATAGTCGAATTCAGCTATGCCAGCAGCGTTGGGCATCTCTTCTCTTCCCAGGGAGACTAGACGAAGCATGGCCTCGGTGGTGCGGGAATGTTCTCAATATTTACAGAGTTGAGATCCACTCTCTGAGCTGGGTCCCTCCACCAAGTCCTAAACGTCTCGAATCCGAGATAGATTCCGTCGGCCCAGGCGGCATCCCTAATTCTTGAAGCGAAGGACAGCTGATGCAGATAGTCGGCCGCCTTCGCTTGAGCCTTCTTCAGCCAGAGCCTCAACTTCTTGTGCTTGTTAGAGAAGTGTTTGTACCTCTCTTCGGCGACGAGCCTGCCCTCCGTGACCCTTTCGACTAAGGAGCGACTCTCCTGCAGCTGTTCGAGAGTCTCGGCATGCTTCTCCTCGAGCTGCCCCAACTCCTCTTTGAGAATGGAGTGGTCCTCCTAGAGTTCCGCATGCTCAGCCTGCAGGGCGGCATGGCTTTCTTGGAGAGCCGAATGCCTAACTCCCATGCCCTCAAACTCCTCGGACAGGGTGGCAAGCTCGACTTTGGCCCGATCCCTGGCCATGGAGGCCTCGGAAGCCTCGCACTCCATTACCTTCGAGTGCTCCCCGAGAACTCGAAGGTCATCTTCGTGCTTGGCAGCCACCGCCTTAAGCTTGGCGTTCTCCTCTTCAGCCTCTACCAGCTTCTTCCTCAGGTCCTCTGCCCCGCCGTCATTAGCCGAGACCTTCCTGAAGTAGCAGTATAGGATGGTCGACCTGAGAAAGGCCTACGAGTAATAAACACGGTGTTAGACCTAAACAAGCGACATAAATAAAGTACCATGTGAAGAAGTACTTACCAAGAATTGCATGGTCAGCATCTCCTCTGCCATGCCTCGAGCTGAGACGTCACGCCCCATCAATTGGAGCTTCTCGTGGTCAACCATGTCCACCACGGCCTTGAAGGGATTTCCCTTCAAGTCTCCTCCCATCTTGGCCAGCTTCCCTCTAAACGTCCAGTTGGCCCCTTCCGGTTGGACCTCAGTCGTGCTCTCGGAGGACTCAGAAGCCTCGGACGCACCTGAAGCTCGAGGCCTCTTCAGAGCAGAGGCCTCCTCTGCCTCGTTAAAACTCGGGCACCTTGGCCTTTTTGGAGTCGGAGCTCGAGAAGAAGCCCTTTGCTTAGGGATTGGAGACAAGGGCTCATGGGGGGTCCTTAAGGCGACCACCTGAGAAGGCCCCATGTTATCATCCGCTATCCCAACGGAGTCATCAGATTCTGCATATATGTCCTCCATGATATGTTGGATATTTGAGCCCAGGGGTTGATTCGGCTCGGAAGGGATTGGCCCCTCCGGTGCTTGTAAATGCTCCTCAACTTGTCCTACTATGTTCACTGGGACGGCGAGGACAGGCTCATTGGCCAAGAACACAGCTACCTCTTCTACTCGAGGCACGGAAGGAGGAGGCACTCGACTCCTTCGAGCTGCTAAAAAGCCCGCCACATTCTTCGTCTGGGCGGTTGGAACGGCAGTCTCGGCCGCAGGAGCTGCAGGCTCAACCATTGGGGCTGCCGATTCAGCCCCTACTACCAGCTTCCTCTTCTTGACGAGGGGTGCCTCGATCACCTCAATGTTCGACTCCTCGGCAGGGACCTCGGCAGCAGGAGTTGGCCTCTGGATTACCTCGACAGGCTCCTCCCCCTCTGATTCGTCCTCATCAGCCATCCTTAAGGCTCTGGCCACCTTAGAAGGGTCCCTAACCTTCCTCTTCTCCGCCACCGGGCTCTTCCTGAATGGAGGTGCGATTGGTAGGGTTGGTGGAGTGGGAGGCCTTGGCTCCCGAATCTGGAATCGCCCCCCAGTTTGGATGGGGTGGACGACTTTTTTGGGCTTCTCGGGCTCGATCAATACGCCCTTGCCCTTGTCGACCCTTTTACTTTTGCCCTTCTCGGCCTCTTGGGCTGGGTCTTTTCGCGGAGTAGAGCTCCGGGTATTCGCCGCCGGAGGGCTCCGGTTAGCAAGACCCCATAGGTACTCCTCTCTCAGCGCCACCACCACTTGTCCAGCGGGCGCGTAGACCATTTCCATAAGCCTCGAGGTCGTGCCAAGCACGGCGTAGTTTAAACAGGATACGTGTTTTCGAGTCCACTGAAGGACTTCGTTAACCCGAGCCACTTCATTTGGCGTCAGGTGAGGTTCTTGAGAACCCTTCTCGGAAAGTACGTTCACGTCCTGAGGAACTCTGATGTCGGTAGCCTTCTCTGTAGGGGAAAACTCCCACTACCCCGAGGCGAAGAAATACTTGTTCTTCCATCCTCGATTGCTGGAGTACTTGGTCTCCAGAATTATCAGTTTACCCTTCCGGGTCTGAATGTTGTAGACTCCGCCCCCAGGGTTTTTGTGGACACGGTGTAAGAATAGAAACTCCCTCACAGTTAGCTGGCGCTCCTTACCCAATGCGAGGGGCCACAACACCATGCAGCCAAAAAGATACCTCCATGGGTTTGGAGCAAGCTGGTGGGGAGCCAAGTCCAGGTAGTTGAGCAGCTCTCGAACCATGGAAGAAAGGGGAGGCGAAAGCCTACTCGAAACATCGCCTCGTACACACAGACCTCATGGCGGTCTGTACGAACGATGGCGCCGTCATTCTTGTCATCAAACCGCAGTGAGATATACGGTGGGATGAAGCACTCCCTTCGAATCCGACATTCGTCGGCCCTTGATAGTCTGCCTTCCCATGTGGCAGGTGGGAGTCACCAAGTCCGTTAGAGTCCTCACCGCCTCTTGGCATTTTGTTAAGAAGAGTTTGCGAAGAAAGAAGAAGACAAAGGAGAGTAAGAACAGAGGGCTCAGAAGAAACGCAGAAGCTTGCAGGAAAAGAAAATAAACGATGAGAATTTAAGAGTAGAGAATTTATAGATAAAGCAGAGAAGATGAGACGTCGGCGCAGTTTAAGAGGAGGCAGCGAAGAGACGTACCTCGAATCCCTGAAAAAAAGCTTCGAATCCTCGACGGCGATTCAGTTTTAATGATTGACAACTGACAGCCGCTCAGACAACCACTCCTAGATCGACACGCGGCACCTCCTCGAGAACTGAATCGCTGCATTAAATGCTCAGCGCCTCCTCGAACTATTTTTGGCGGGAATTTTCAAAAAAAATAAAAAATAAAAAATAAATTTGAAAATACTTTGAAACTCAACTGTTTCTTGCCTCTACCCAATCAAGATTAGTTCTCTCGGCTATGCCTCGAATTCTATTATGACTCGAGAACCGTCAAAATAGCAAGATCAGAGAATGCCTTGAGAGTCGATCCATTCTTCTGAAACACTTGAATTCCCATAGTCCTTCAGACAAGGAAATTGGGGGGTAACTGTTGGATCATGAATCAACTCTACAGAACCAGCCCAACAGTTTAGTGGGCCCAATAGAAGCCCACGTCATCAGAGCCCAAGAGCGTTTCAGGCCTCGAGAGCCCAAGAACGCCTCAGGCCTCAAGAACCCGAGAGCGTCTCGAGCCTCGAGCATCCGAGAATGCCTCAAGCCTCGATCATCCGAGAACGTCTCAGGCCTCGATCACCTGAAGCCTTCAACGCTTTCGAGCCCGAGGCCTCCAAAGCCCTGAAAGTTAGGGATCAGGAAAATGAATTCATAAGACCCGATCTTATCCATTTAATTCAAATGCCAAGCACCTGGAATCACGGAATCAGATACACTATCTGCGAGAATTCAAAATTTAAAAATGCCATAACAACCAAATCCTATCTTGATCTCATCAGATCGTGATATGGATAACTACTCAAATCCTTGATAATAAACTGTCTCGCAGAAAATCAGGGAAGAGTCAGTCATTGGTTACGAGACTATCACTCCATGCCTATATAATGCAAGTCACCTCCCCACATTCTGGTAACGCAACTCTAGCACTCTTTACGCTTTTGCCGTTTTCTCACTACTCTCAGAAAACTACTGACTTAGGCATCGGAGTGGCCCCGCCGGCTCACCCCCGGTCTCTTTGATCCTACTGTCTTCTTCATTGTGCAGGCGAATTCGAACCTGAAGTACTTGAACCAGGGATCCAACAAGCGTGCCACGTCACCAATTGGAAAACTGTGCATCAACAGAAGTCTTTCATACTTAAAGTTCACCTAGATGGCTTCTCCCAGTATTTTCAATCTACGTCCCCTTGGAATAGGTTTCGATGGATCCAATTTTACCCAAACTCTGAGATACTCACCCCACCCGAACCCCTCTTCATTCGTCTCAACTTCCTCAACCTCCCCCAACGTCCCTCCTATTTGATGACCCACCTTTTGGCACATGCATGCCAGAGGCAAGTTGAACATTCGGATCCACAATGACACCTTCTCGAAATCTATTTTTGATGGTAAAGTGACCGCATCAAACTCTGCCAAGGAGAAAACGTTTCCGTCAAACAGCCACGACCGTCCCTCCATTATTCTCGCCTTGTCCCATTCATACTTGAACTTGATTAGAAAGATCCCAGTACTTTGTAGGACACATATCCCGTAGGCCTCTAGAATCATATCATTGCCGATCTAATAACCTCCTTGCTAACATAACGATTAGCAAGAAGTTTACCGACAGCACATACTTGACCCTTTACCCCCGAATCTTCAATAACATCTCTCATGATTTCCACGTCCACATCCTTTTCCTCCGTCAAGGAAAAGTTCTTCCACAGTTTAGTCATGTCATCTGCCATCCTCACTCTCGTTGCACCTAATTACGACAATGGAATACTCTTATCCTTCACCGCCTAACGAAGACCTGAAGCAACCTTTCTCTTCTCCTCTAGGGTTTGAGGCCTAGAGAGAATACGACTCAATGCCCTCTTAATTAGTTGGAGTTATGAATAATTAAAGGAAAAAACATAAATAATGACCAATCTTATGCAAATGCTAATATATATATACTAATTATACGTTAGTCTATAATTATGTCATGCCATTTCACATTACTCATGCCACTATTGGGGCATCATTAAAAAAGAATGTGATTTTATTTTTAATGATTTATAAATTTTATATATTCAAATATTTTTTAAAAAAATAGTTATTTTTTCAGTAACTTGCCAAGTTGGCATGTTACCATTTGGTAACGTGTCAAAATGCCACTTTACCATCAAAATGACATGTTACCATTTGGTAATGTGGCATTTTGACATGTTACCATTTGGTAACATATCAGTTTTAACACGTTATCAAATGGTAACGTGTCAACTTAACACGTTATCAAAATATTTTAGTAACGTGGCATTAAATGACATGTTACTAAATGGTGACGTGGAAAAATCCAATGAACAGTATACACATTACTAATCCCCTATTTTATCGTAGTGCTTTGATGTCATCTTTGATGTTTGTAACCTCGTAACTTTGGTTATGGTTGTTTCAAAGCTTTTTACTCTGTATTGTAAGAGCTTTATACTCGTATTATTGAATGAATGTGATTGGAATATTTTGCTCTTAAAAAAAAAAAAAAAATCGATAAGGTGAATTATATTAACAAATAATCATATGTATATGTGGAGGGGTGTAAACGAACCGAGCTTTGACTGTCCGGGCTTGGCCATTCGGGCTTGGCTCATTTATTTTAGGCTCAGGGTCGAGCTCGACTCGAGCCTAAAGATGTTGCGTGAGCTCAAGTCGATAGGGTTGGAACCCTGTTAGAGCTTGAGCTCGAGCTCGACTAATTCATAATCATCCCAGCAGAGCCAACCAAACACCCATAGAAATCAAAGATGAAAAAATAAATCATGATATGTAAAATCGAAAAAACCCCAAAAATTGAACATCTAATCTCATAGATTCATGAAAAAAAAAAAAAAAAACCCTGAAAATGGTAACCGAGGTATAGAAATTGAAGGTCGAGCAACCGAGAGGTAGAGAAATCCTTCTGTAAAGATGACATCTGGACGAGGAGAGATGGAGACTGGCCACAGAGACAGAGAGACAGAGACCCGCAACGATCCAAACGGCAATAGAGACAATGACGATCTAGAGACAGCGAGCGCGAACATGGCGACAGAGACACAAAACATAGACAAAGACATTGAGCGCGAGGAGAGAAGGTGACGAAGACCGGCAACCAGTGAGGAAGGCAGTAGAGATAGATGGGATCATGGCGACAAAGACGTTGAGCGCGAGGAGAGAAGGTGACGAAGACCGACAACCAGTGAGGAAGGCAGTAGAGATAGATGGGATCATGGGCGACTTGTGAAGAATGGAAGGTGGCAGAGACAGTGAGAGTCGTGAGACACGAGCGTTTGTGTTAGGTTTAGGGTTATATGAAATGAAAGTGATGAATTTATACTCTTAACAAAACTACGTCGTTTTTAGTAAGAAATCAATGGTTAAACAATTGTTTGTGTAAATAAAAATTGGTAAAACAAAAGGTTTAAAAAATGACTAAATGTTTGCTAAATGTGTTTTAATGAGTGTGTCTTTTATTTTATTTTTATTCTAAATAAAAAATTACATCAACTCACTGTATGTTCAAAAATATAATTAAAAAAGTTGGTATTATATATGAAGTAAATCATAATACTAAAATTGCACTTATATGGACATATAAATAAATAAATTGTGTTTGTGTTATATATGTGTAAGTATAATTTATATGGACTTGTAACACTACTAAAAAAACAAGTTTTAGTGATACTTGGAATTGGGGCACTTTAATAAAATGTCCCTATAAGGGGACGTTTTAATGTGTAAATGCCCATATTTAATTAATTAAGGATACTTTCTATCGAGGCGCCTTTAATTCGGGGAACCTGCTAGTCAGGCGCCCTTAACTAGGAGCGCCTAACAGTCAAGCGCTCTTAAATAAGACCCCAATTAAATTAATTAATGACACTTTGTATCCAGACGCCTTTAATTCGGGGAGCCTGCTAGTCAGGCGCCCTTAATTAGGGGCGCCTAACAGTTAAGCACCCTTAATTAGGGGCGCCTAACAGTCAAACGCCCTTAAATAAAACTCCAATTAAATTAATTAAGGACACTTTCTATCTAGATGTCTTTAATTCGGGAAGCCTGCTAGTCTGGCGCCCTTAATTAGGGCGCCTGACTGTCAGGTGCCCTTAAATAAGACCCCAATTAAATTAATTAAGGACATTTTCTATTCAAACGCATTTAATTCGGGGCGCTTGCTAGTCATGTGCCCTTAATTAGGGGTGCCTAATAGTCAAGCGCCTTTAAATAAGACCCCAATTAAATTAATTAAAGACACTTTATATCCAGACGCCTTTAATTCGAGGTGTCTAACAGTCAAGCGCCCTTAAATAACATCCAAATTAAATTTATTAAAGACACTTTATATCTAAACACCTTTAATTTAAGGCGTCTGCTAGTCAAGTATCATTAATTAGGGACGCCTAATAATTAAGCGCCCTTAAATAAAACAGTCGGCTGAAAAAGCGCCCCGAAATATTCGCCCCAAAATTATTTTTAGAAGCGCGAACTCACGTCACGCCCGGTGCATGCCAGTATAACGGAATATTTTCCCTCAATATTTTCCCACTCCCCCGCCAGTACCCTCTCTCCATCTCCGATTCCCTATCTCTCTCTCTCCATCGCCCTGTGCTCGGCCCGCCAGTCCCCACCCACCATCTCCTCCAGTCGAAACCGGCCGGCCATCCTAGCTCCCTCTCCGTTGCCCTCCCCCAGCCAGTGTCGCCTCTCTCTCTCTCTCCCCGGCGCGCCCAGGTATCTCCCGTCTTTCAATCTCTCTCTATCTCTCACAAAAATCCCCCAGGTAGTTCAATGTTTTCTATTTTTGAAAATCTAGAATTTGATTTCTCAAATCTGATCAATTTGTTAGAGGTTGTTGTGAGTTTCTGGAGATTGATCTGTTTTATGATTTAAAGCGCTTGGGCATTTCCCGTGATGTATTTATTTGTGCTTTGTTTGGTTATAGCATTAATATTAGGATTTGTTTAGTATATGATGTAGTTTTCAGATCAAACCCTGAAAAGTGGAGCATCTTAAACAATAAGACAAATGAAATTTGTAACTCTGGTAACTCTACTCAAAATTTTGAAGAATACTTTGCAAATTGGAAACGTCAGCTTACTGATGGTGGCGATGGGAGGGAGGGAGATGTATGATATCATATGAGGGTTTACTGTGGCCACCAAAAACCCAAAGGCCAACGGACCAAATCCAACCACCAAATTCCAACGTATACGCATATAAGTAGCGTTGTATAGGTTATGATGGGGGTCAATTCAGTTAGGGTCAGTTTGGAAACAATTGACCAGGGTATTGGTAATGCATCAACATTTAATGGAGCATATACATGTTTATTCTTTGCCTTCCATGTCTGATTTCAGTTTTTGCTTCTTTGAACATTAACAAATTGGTATTTATCTTATATTTCAGGTAGGAGAGTTGATTGGGGGAAGTCAATGGGAGTAGTTCCTTTTATCTTATACATAATGTTGATGCATTGTCAAACGTAAGAAATACCATATTACCCCTCACGTGAAAAAGAAGAAACCAAGTCAAATGTGTGGCCAATATTTAATATTGATATTCTTGAGGAGTCAATATGGCACATAAATTTGGTGTTTTTTTTTTTTTTTTTTTTTTTTTTCTTTCCAGTTAAGTAATTTCTCACCTCAAAGATGTCTAATCTACTCAATTTATGTCTTATATATTATTTTTAGATTGTTCAACAATTTCTGCACTATGCTTAGAAAAAAAAAAATCCTTTATTATGAGTTCTTTACCCTGTATTGATTCTCATCTTGTTTTTTATTTTTATTTCAGGTATGGCCATAGTGCTGCACATGCAGTTTATGTAGTTATCTCAGTATTGCTTTTCCATTTTTTAGTAACTGGAGTAGTTCTGGCTACATGTAGTTGGTAAGAACGACTTCCTCCAGTAATAAACGATATTGCTCTTGTTGTCTTATTGTTAAGTGTACTTTATTTCGATGCCAATATCTGTGAAGCTGCCTACCCTGTCCAAGCTTTCTAGGCTTTATATTTTCTAAAGCATGATATATAACCATGGTAGTAGCCACTGCAGCTGAATTTGCTAAGAGTAGTCTGTCTGTCGTGATATTGTCAGCATTCATCTATTTTTGGACAAGAATGATATTCGTGTTTTAACTTATCAAAAAGAATGATATCTGTGTTTTATAAGAGTTTACTATCTAAATTACTTATAAAAGAAAGAGTTTACTATATAAATTAATTTTTGAATTTGAGGCCACTTGCCATTTAAGTTGTTCACTAACAATGGTTTAATTACAAGTTGCATTCCTCAATGTCCATACAGGTTCCTGACTAATTCTTACCTTCGGCCAAAGGCTCCCTCCAACAGTCATGTGGTTCAGCAAAGAGTTGAATGGTAAGTCTCAAAAATTCATCCCACTTCTTAACTAGTTTAATTCTGTGGTTCAACCAAATTTGATCTCGAACATAAATCACAAAGCTGCATATATTAATGTGTTCATTGTTAGTATTTTGCTAATGTTGTGGTAATTTCACTCCTCTAAATTGAAGTGTTTCTTTTAATGTATAAATTTGGTTTATTTTTCTTTTATTATGTATTTTACAATCTAATAATTGCATGGTCCTGTCTTCTTTGGCTGAAGGATGTATGCGTTTGACATTCACTGCAACTCTTTCTTTCCTATGTTTGTTATGCTTTATGGTAACTGCTCCTTTCCTATGCTTTTTTTTTTTTTCTTTTTTTTTTTAAAGATTCAACCTCAATTAATGCACCTAATTGATGCCTTTGTTTTTGTGGCAGTGATACAATATTTTCTGTCACCGCTTTTGGTAGCCCATGGTTTCTTTCCTGTATTGCTATCAACTTGCTCTACATGGTGGCTGCTGCTTACTACCATTATCTGAACTTTTTAGGCTATGATGGTAAGCTAAATGCAATCCAGATACTGATATGCGATGTCCTTTCGCAGTATTGCCCTTTCTGGAGAGAACCACATTCTTTCTATACCCCATTGGTGCTGTCATCGTCCTTTCTCCGATTTGTAAGTGTTTGAATATGACTCCTGATTGGTGTTTTTGCTTTGGTTTCTGCTGTAGTTGAATTCAATTTCTTTGACTTTGCAGTGATTTTGAGCGGCTTCAATCCTTCAAGATATTTTATGAACATGTATTTTAGACAAAGGTTATGATTCACTGAGGCTAACTAACAGTTCAGGTAGAATATATAATGAAAGGTTTGGGGAGTAGTTCAGGGACTGCATCTGCGCGAGAAGGCTTGATGAATGCAATGATTTGTTTATGGAAAATGTGAAATGAAAAGCAGCCCCATCACATGAAACAAGTTTCCTCCTAGCTTTCTTTCTGGGCAATGGGCATCTTACAACTGCAAAAATGAAGTTGGAACCAAGTGAAGTCAGGGCAGCTAAGTGTATATTTTTGTTATTGAGAATATTGATCAAATAGATATGTTGAATGCATCCATTTTTTCCCCTTCTTGTCAGTCTTCAGCCAATATATATTTCCAAAACTCAAAGTGTCGGCCCCTTTTCAAGTGGGTTGTAATTTTTCACTTTTTTAGGGCACTTGTTGATTGTTGACCTTAAAAAAACTAGATATTGCTTTAGATTTGATACGAAGTCACTGATTCTCATTCTACTTCAACATTGAGGGTGGTTTGGTACTTATGTCATTGTGGCCGATTCAAGCTAGTTGAACCCAAGCTTTGAAAAGCTTAGATGTGCCTTAGCAAGCAATTCGATCACGTGAGGGCTGATTTTTAAGTTCACCATTGATTGAATTTAATTCCACGTACTGGTGTTTTAAAAAGAAGATACATGGTGCGTCAAATCAAGGATAATTACTCATTTTTTCTAGTAAAACTTATATTTCAGGTAGGAGAGTTGATTGGGGGAAGTCAAAAATTATCTTATATATAATTTTTTTTTTTTATATATTTTTTTTTTCTTGTGTATGGTGTTTCTAACATGGAGTCTTCTGGAGAGAATTTTTTGTGGAATGAAAAAAGATGTTCAACTATATATATATATAGAAATAATGATGCTTTACTTGAAAGCGCCCCCTTTTAAAAAAGGTGGCGATTTCCTAGTCAAGTGTCCCCTTTTTAAAAATGGGGCGCTTTCCTAGGCAAGCACCCCCTTTTTAAAAAGGGGGCGTTTTCCTGCCATAAAGTGCCCCCTTTTTTAGAAGGGGACGCTTTGTTTTAAATGCCTCCTTTTAGAGGCATTTTTCAATAAAAAAGGTCTTAAATTTATATTCTAGTCGCTATAAAAACTGGCATTCTCTAAGTGCCCCTAATAAAGCGTTGCTAAGTCATTGGGGGCGTTTTTTTGGCAAAAAATGCCCAAATATCAGTGTTGCTAAATCTTTTTTTTTTTTGTAGTGTACGTTTATAATATACATTAAAGCTAAGTTTCTTGGTACTTAATTATTGTATTGATATGAACTTGTATACTTATAACTTATATGACATATGTATAATTTATTATTAATCATATGATTTTGATTAAACTTAACCACATCATATAGGTATTCTATTATGATTGGTTAAGCTTAACAACATCTTCTAGGTCTTCTCTTGATACAACACATCCTATTTATGTACTGTAAACGGAATTGCTGATGAATGTATTTTGTCACTGAATTTGGCAATTCAAAACCCAACACCTATAAGATGATTAATGATAATATCAAAGCAAGCCTAAGTGTTTGGGCTGGGCTATCAAATGAGTTCAACATATAATCAATTAATTATTGCAATTCTTAATATATAAATATATATATACACACACGAGCTTATACGAGCTAATTCACGAGCTTAGTCGAGTCGAGCCGAACTTGCTTCATTTAATATTCAAGCTAGGATTTGTGTTCATGAAGCATTTCATTTAATATTCGAGTCGAGCCTGAGCCGAGCTCGAGCTTGCTCGTGAGACGCTTCGTTCACTTAACAGCCCTATATATATGTAATTCATAGCACATATATAAATTAGAAGAAAATCAAGGGCTTGCGTCATTTTTTAGACGATGCGAAGTAGTTCACGATGTTTTATTCACTTTTTTTTTTTTTTTTTTTCTTCTTCTTCTTCTTTCTTTCTAATCAAATTGGGAGAAAACAAGTGACCAAAATACCGAAAAGTGGTGCATTCCTATTCAACAAACCTAAAAATGAAAAATAATCGTTCAAATAAACAAACTAAAAGTAGGAATTAATGGTCCCCAAGAGGTAGTTCAATCGGCTGGGACCACACTTAATGAAGTGGATGTCACTAGTTTGAATCCCCCTCCCCCTTTTGTGTGGACATGTAAAAAAACAAAAAAAGTAGGAATTAATGGGCCAAATAAATGGCCCGGTCCTCTCCAAGAAACCGCATAAAGCGATTATAAAATTAAAAGGAGCACATGAAGAGTGACAAACCTTAAGAGTGTCATAAACCCTAATTACATGTGTAAGAATCTCAAGAGATTCAAACTCAGCAACAGCCCCAACACGGAATAACATCATCCACCCGAAGGAAGCGTATGTAGGAAAAACACTGATAACATCCAAATTTGGAACGAAAGATAAGGGAGTACTGACTCTAGAAGCACTAGTCAAACAATAGTGACAGCAATGAAGAAAGTGGAGTAGCTGCCGGAGGAGCCCATTGACCAGGGTGGGTACTTATACTCTTCCAAGCTTAATCGATATATATCCAATGGCGTGAATTTTGTTGGTCTGTTTAAGCTATCATATATGTAGGGGTGTCAAAAAAAACCGGGGAACCGGAACCAGAACCGGAAAACGGGAAACCGGGAAACCGGAGTCCCGGTTCCGGTTCCGGTTTGGAAAAACCAAAAACCGGGTACCCCGGTTCCGGTACCCTGTTTTTGGTACCCGGTTTTTACCGGGTTACCGGGAACCGGGTTAAATATATATATTTTATTATTATTATTATTTTTAGTTAGAGCTTTACATTTTAGTTTTTTGGTTTGTTTACATACTTGTTTTTACTTTTTATTGTTTTAAAGTTTTCTTTATCTACCTAATTTAAAATGATTTTTAGGGTATTTTAAAAAATTGAATTTTTATTTCTAAGGCCCATATAGGCAAAAACATTGATTTTTTTTAGGATTTTTGGGCTTTTTTAGGTTTATTTTTAATTATTTAGAACAATTACAACAAAGCCCCTTTAATTTGGACAAAAAAACTAATAGATTTTTTTAAAAAATAACAAACTTATGAAAAAAAAAATGGGCTTATTTTAGGCCCAACCTAAAATAAGCTCAAAAAGTAATTTTTTTTAAAAAACCGGTTACCGGACCGGCTACAACCGGAACCGGCCGGTAACCGGGACCCCGGTTTTACCAGGGTCCCGATTCCGGTTCCGGTTTCCCAAAACAAGGAACCGGGGTACCCCGGTTCCGGTTCCCGGTTTTGGCCAAAAACTGAAAAATCGGACCGGGTTGACACCCCTACATATATGGAATGGCATAATAGGCCTTGAAGGATATGCATTTAATTCATTAAGTGAACTTAGTAAAATGACCTACTCAACTTTAATCGCCTATATAATTAGTATTTTTTTTTTTCTTTTATAAAATATATGTTAAGGTGGAGGAGCTGCCAGAGGAGCCCATTAACCGGGGTGGGTACTTATACTCTTCCAAGCTTAATCTATATCCATTGACATGTATTTAGTTGGTCTGTTTATGCTATCATATATGGAATGACACAATAGGTCTTGAAGGATGGAATAGGATCCTCTTCATTTCAAATGAAATGGATAATATCCATTTAGTATAAAATGAGGAATAATATTGTAAATTTAATCATTCAACGTTAATGTTAAGACAATATTGACCCCCATTTTACACTAAATAAATACTCTCCATTTGAGTTGAAATGGAAAGGATCCTGTTCCTCGAAGGATATGCATTTAATTCATTAAGTGAACTTAGTAAAATGACTTACTCAACTACAATCGCTAACATAATCACCTATATAATTAGTATTTTTTTTTTCTTTTATAAACTATATGTTATAGTTTTTTATACGTCTAAATTTAATTTTTCTACTTTCTCTTTCTCATTAAAACCCTTAAAATTAAATCTAACCCAATGAAAAAAACTCAAAGAAATCAAATTTGACATGCGTCACAGCTGGAGGTTACTATGTATCATATGTTACGTAAATAATTTCGCAAACACAAGATGAGATAGATAATTAGTTTTTTTAAGGAATTTAGATCTTTTAGATTTGTTGAAAGGAACCTAAACATTTTACACACGCGAGGTTTGAAATTAATTTGCTACTTACTTTTTATTAATCACTAACCCCTTCTAAATAAGAGAATTACAAATATATGAATTCCTACTTTTTGGTGATGATGATGATAATACCATCCAAATAAATTCAAAATCTCCTAACCATATCCTAGCCAACATTCTAGCAAAAAGCGATTATAGTTAAAAGTAAAAAATTTATAGTGCTAAAATAATAATTAAGTAATTAAATTTATTTATTTATATCTTCTTTAATTTTTGTAATATCTAAGAATTTAACAGCTATCATCCTTTTTCCTTGCTTTATAATCAATTGTACTGTTCCATCTTTGAAATTAACATTGCATCAAAGATTCCCCGACACCAATGCTGGTGGTGCCCCAATCGCATGTATATGCTGTCACTTGTCCGCTCCCCAAACAGGGACGAGAGTGACTTACAATAATTCTGGGCTCAACATTTTTCTTGTTGGATGTTACTGTAATGGCCGCTTACTGCCTGCGTGTCATAACATAATCCGCTCATATTATCCTCCTGCACACACTTTCTTCGTAATTGGTCCCAATCTCCCACATTTTCCCACTCCCCAAACACCCATCCATGGCGAAATCGTTCAATCCCAAGACCCAAACCTACTCATCTCCACGACCGCCCATCCACCTCCCTGCCAACCCCAACCTCTCCCTCACCTCCTTCCTCTTTCAAAGCACCTCCTCTTTCCCTCACACCGTCGCTCTCATTGACGACGACACCGGTGAAACGTTGACCTTCCACCAGCTCCAACTCCACGTCTCCAAGCTCGCGCAATCTTTGCTCCAGCTTAGCATCGACAAACACGACGTCGTACTCATTGTCGCCCCCAACTCAATCCACTTCCCAGTCTGCTTCCTCGCCGTCGTCGCCCTCGGCGCCGTCGTTTCAACCTGTAATCCGTCTTACACCATTTCCGAACTCTCCAGGCAAGTCTCGGACTGTAACCCTAAGCTCGTCATCACCGTCCCTGAGCTCTGGCACAAAATCGAAGCATTTAATTTACCTTCCATAATGTTAAGTTCCTCAAACTTCATGAAGATAAAGTCAAATTCCAAAATTTGGTACTACTCTGAATTGATAAAATCGAACCGGGTTTTTGATTTATCGGCTACGAATGTCAGACAGAGCGACATAGCCGCCCTTCTGTACTCATCAGGCACGACCGGGACGAGCAAGGGAGTCATTCTAACGCATAAGAACTTCATTGCGACGTCGTTGATGGTGACTGCAGATCAGGACCGACACGGCCAGCCGAGGAATGTGTTTCTGTGTTTCATCCCAATGTTTCACGCGTTCGGGCTCTCGGTGATCACGTATTCGCAGCTTCGGAGAGGGAACACGGTGGTTTCGATGGGGAAGTTTGAGCTCCACAAGGTGTTGGGGGCGGTGGGGAAGTACAAGTTGACTCATCTCTACGTTGTTCCGCCGGTGATGATTTTGCTGGCGAAGTATAGTGCGGTGAAGAAATACGACTTGTCGTCGTTGAAGTGGATTAGTTCTGGTGCGGCACCTTTGGGGAAAGATGTTATGGAAGAGATTGCGAGGAATTTTCCTCAGGTTTCGATTACTCAGGTAATTGGTTGTGTTCTTTCAACATTTTTTTCTCAGCTATGTGATATACTCAATTCAGTTTTAAACTTTTTTTTATAATTAAAAGATGAATTCAGCAGCCCATGTCAGTATATATATTATTGGTATGTTTCTGGAGTTTCCAATGCGTAAAGAATTATGCATTATTGGTAGTTGTCTGTAGCAAGAAAGCTTCATGTTGATGTGAAGTGCTTCTTGTTTTATCTGGCATGCATGCAGGGATATGCTATGACAGAAACATGTGGAACCATTTCAAGAGAAGATCCAATGGAAGAATCTCCACTCTCTGGATCAACTGGAACACTTTCTTCAGGAGTTGAAGCCCAGATAGTCAGCACAGAAACATTGAAGCCTCTTCCACCCAATCAACTGGGAGAAATATGGGTTCGAGGACCCAACATTATGCAAGGTAGAGTTTTTCATTTCATGTCTCCGATTTAGTTTCCCACTTCTGATGGGAAATATCTTCATTTCTCAATCCATAAATGACAATTATTTTAGGCTCTGTAAGGTAAAAATTTCTTCTTCTTTGATAACTCTAAACTGTAATGCTTTCATAGCTAAAGCTCTCTTTTTTTGTGATATAAAATTACTCTGAATTATAATGCTTTCATAGGAAAATCTCTTTCTCTGTGGAATTTCTTAGCTAAATAAACTACAGGGTAAACACACTTTTAGTACTTGTGGTTTAAAAACTTTATTTTTACCTATCTCGGTTTCAAATTGTATATTTTTTATGCTTAAAAATGGAGATGATACTTCTATTCAAATTCCATTCATAGAATTAACAAAAATCCATGTGGCCAAAGGATGAGATGACAGGTGGCCATATGCTCATTTAAAAAAAGAAAAGAAAAAGATAACTTCCTCAATCTTGAAAATAATCTTATATCACTTAGTTTATTATTCTTCCTTGTCTTATAGCTTTAATATTTGCTAGTATGAAAATCCTTTCAGGTTATCATAACAATCCAGAAGCCACAAAGCAAACTATTGATGGACAAGGATGGTTACACACAGGAGATCTTGGATATTTCAATGAACAAGGACAATTATTTGTTGTAGACCGAATAAAAGATCTCATCAAGTGTTATGCTTTCCAGGTCACTTGTTTCTTCTATATTTTCTATGAATCATCCAATCGTCAATGCCATGAACTCTTTCTAGATTCTATTGAAATCATCATGGCAAAACTCTGTTGATTCTTCAACTCGTGTGGAGGAATATTCAAGCCTCACAAACGATCACGAATGTTTATTAGGTGGCACCGGCAGAGCTTGAAGGGCTGCTGCTTTCTCATAATGAAATATTAGATGCTGTTGTGATACCGTAAGTAGATGAATCATTGAATCCTTTTCCCCTGCTGCTATGTGAGCAGTCATATGTTGTTCAGTTCGGTCCCCTGCAGTTAATGCCTTTATCTTTGGAATTAACTGTGCATCAAATTCATATGTTAATTTGGATTTGTAGATTCCCCGACACTAAAGCGGGTGAGGTCCCAATTGCATATGTTGTTCGCTCACCAAACAGCTCGCTAACAGAAGAAGATGTCCAGAAATTTGTTGCGAAGCAGGTAAGGATGGGGCATAAGTTTTTAGACAAGGAAATTGTTGGGAGATTAAAGCGATTATAAAGTTTTTACCAAGAGCACATTAATATACATAATTGAACACAACTCTATAGCCTAAAAGCCTAAGCTAATGGGTTAAAGTTCACTTAGGTATATTAAACACTATTTTCTTTTATATTTTCTTAATGTGGGATACAACACTCACAAGTGTACTCACAACAGAAACAATAGTCTTTATATGTGAGATGTTGAACACCATTAATTATATGGTAGTCTTTATAAACAATTTTGCAATTATAATTTCAAAGTTTAAAAGTTATAATAAGTTTATTTTCCCTCTTCAGGTTGCGCCATACAAAAGATTAAGGGCAGTAACTTTTGTGAAGAGTGTTCCAAAGTCACCTTCCGGAAAGATTTTGCGAAGAGTTCTCATCGAAAAAGTCCGATCCAGCATATAAAGGTACCAATTAAGCTTCTCATAAGTCCCCCTTCAAGCCTTAACCAAGGCCAGCCTATCTTGTCTTCAACAAATGACTAGATCGATAAGGTGAATTATATTAATAAATAATCATGTGTATATATATTTTATATATGTTAATAACTGTGGACTCTTATTATTTTATTGTATATATTTGGAAAAAAAAAATACAACAATAAAAGAAATACCTATTTTCAACCGACCATATATACTTTCAATTGTCTATGCAACTGTGGAGTTACGACAGTAATATAGGTGGATATGTGATTCCACAATCTCAGTAAGTATAATAAGTATTGACTTTAACACTGGGGCAACTTTTATATGTTATATATTTTTACCATGATTTTTATCAAATTGGCTACAATCGGTTTTCCAAAAATCTAGAGCTTACCACGTAAATCCGTAATCAATTTGAAAATATAAAACAAAATTCAAAATACACCTATAGGGAGGGGGTGAAGAGGTTTTTATCAAAAATAATGCGGAATTAAAACTAAGAAGCATGCAACAATCAATTACGAAAATATGTAAATCAATAAAATAAATAGATATAGATATTTTGGTGAATAAGTGGAAACCTTTGAAGAATTCTTCAAAAGGAAAAACCATTCTTAAGCAGCCAAACCTAGGAAATCATACACTATATAAAAAGAAATTACAAATTGTTCACACTTACAAAATCTTTGTAGTTGACACAGGCTTGTCTGGGCAAGTGACCCTTTTTGCCTTCTACTACAGTATTTCTCTAGAACCTTTGGAAACTTCTTTTATTGATTTCTCATGTCAGAACACCTAACAGACTTTTTGAATGTCATTGAAGAATTGCTTCTCAAATATGAGCAACACTCTAAGAGAAATATAACACTCACTCTCTGAATCTCTTAAAAATTCTCTTTTAGCACAATATAGAATTTGCTCCCTTAGTTACTTGGTTTTTGAAAAATGGAATTCTAATATGGAAAAACTGAGGTGGCGTTCGGACGAATAAAGGTCCCGTTGGGACGCATCTAGTGTTATACAAAAATTCAAGCTAAAGTTGGAAAACCCTAAAACGATACTTGACAGCTTTCTTTCGGACTGACTTGAAACCCATTTAGACGCGGCTAGGTTAAACTTCTTCTCTAACATCTCATGTCCAAACCCTTAGTGAATGGCCTTGTGAACGAAGCTCCCTGGATGCACTAGGTGCAACTCCCGTTCAGACGGCCCTGGGAATGCCCAGTGAGCAAAGCTCTCAGGCTTTACTATAGATTGCATCCGTTCGAACGGTTTATCGAATGCCTCGAGAACGAAGCATTATGCCTTTTCTTGTATCATCAGCCGTTCGGACGCCAAGGAACACTCTAGTGAACGAGGCCTTCTAGAAAACATGCAAAGGCTTGTAGTATGAACTTCAACAAATGCTCTTGTACACTGAAACTCCAAAGAAAGAAAAAGTAACAAAGTTTGAGCACCGAATTCACCAATATAAAATAACTAACACAATTAAATAAACATTGTATAACAATTCATAACACAAAAATATCTCTTGGCTTTCCTTAATTCTTCCTTTATATTGTATAACCCGGCTATACACACATATGACATATATGCATTCTACTATCTATCGCAACAAAACACTTACATGTGATTGTATCTAAGCAAGAAAAATATCTCATAAATATTCATGCAATGTGTTCTTTCTTATTCATTTTCTTTTAACATCTTTTTCTTTTTTTTTTCATACAACAAAGGAAAAGGGAAAAAGGGAAGATTACAGAGGAAGGTCTTTGCTACTCCTTAATCTAATAGAAGACAAAAAAAAAGAAGAAGTGGAAATGCTTCCAAACACAAAGTGGGAAGCGGTCCATCTAGCAACAAGGTGTGCATCAGAGTTAGCATATCTAGAAATCTTCAAAGCTTTCTAGTTGGGAATGGAGAGCAAAAGGAGCTGGACATCAAAGATAACAGGAGCTAAGATCCAGTCCAAGAAGAGGTGGGGGACCTTAATAGCAAGGATAGTGAGCAGCGAATTACCTTTGATGAGGAGGGGAGAACAACCATGGGTAGAGGCCAACCTGATCGCTAAGAGAGTTGTGTGAGCTTCCCCTAAAATAGCGTCCATAGGAGAGAATTTCAAGGAGTTAATGGCCACAAAGTTTCCATTATGATCCCTGAGAGTGGCAGCAGCAACTGCAAAGTTTGGCCTAATGGCCATATCAAAATTAACTTTAAAGGAGCCAAGGGGGGCAGAATCCAGTCTACAAGGATAGGATTACCATTCTGCCAAGTTGAGAAGTTGTGAAGAGTGGTGGATTTGACAAGCTTCATGACCACCAGAGGGTCTGGCTGAATGGCATCATGGATAAGCTTATTACGAGCCATCCAAATTTGATCCATGACAATCAAGGCAGAGATCTGGAAATTATGGGTGTCCTTCACAGGGATATCGAGGGCCGAGTGGGGGCTAAGGAGAGCCTTGATCCAAGAGACAAAAGACAACAGGGAGAACCTCGCCGTATCCAGGGGCCACAAGGAATTTCTCCAAATAATCCTAGCAAATGGGCAGCTAAGAAAGATGTGTTGGAGAGATTCTGCCGAACCTTGGCACATAGGGCAGCAGAGCAAGTCAGGATCACGATCAAAGAGAAATTTGAAAATGTTAGGCCTAATAGGAAAATATTCCAAGAGAGCTTCCACAAAAAATGTTTAAGCCTAAATTGAATTTTCAAACCCCAAAGAAGCTTCTAATCCTAGGTACTTAGAGGGGAGGGGATGGAAAGGGGGGAAGGAGCAGCCACCTCATGAGCTGATTTTACAGAGAACGTGCCAGTAGGAGAGGGGGCCCAAGACCAACGATTGGTGGCTGAAGAGAGAGGGATGTGGATATTCTGGATGAGGTTAGCCAAATGGGTGTTAAAGAGAAAGGTTAGAAGGGGTAAATTCCAGCTTCTGTGCGGAAAGGTGATAAGATCAAAGACGGTAAGATTGGGGAGGGAAAGGAGGGAAGGGTTAGGGGAGGGCTTTAAACCTTCAATACTGTGGACCCAATGATCATTCAAAATGTTCACATTAATGCATGAAGAAATCAACCAACAAGCACCTTTTTTAACAACCGATCTGCACTTAAGGATCCCTTTCTACAACCAAGAAGCAAAAGGGAGAGGCTGAGGAGTCGAGAAAACCATCCCTATAGAGGTATTTAGCAGACAATGCTTCAACCCATAATAGATTCTGTTCATTCAGCATTTTCCAACCTAGTTTTGCCAATAAGGCTTCATGGCCTTCCATAGCCCTTAAACTAAGGCCCCCTATTGTCTTCGAGGAACAATTTTATCCCAACCCAGCAAGGTGAGGTTGTGGCTCTTTTCAGCTAGGAAACCCCACCAAAATTTTCTCAAGGCAGAATCAATTTTAAGACAAAAGGTTTTTGGGAGAAAGAATAGAGACATTGAGAAGCTAGGGAGGGAGCTTGCTACTGATTTGATGAGGGTGGTACGGGCTACTTGGGATAGGATTTTCGATTTCCAGCTTGAGATTTTATTAAGGTTCTTGGATTTAAGGTCTTTAAAGGCTAGGTTTTTATTTATGTGGAAGAAAAGGGGGAGACCGAGGTGTTTGGCTGTAGGAGGAATAGGATTAAGGTTAAGGATGGATTGTATGGAGGTTGAGATGGTTGGGGAACAGTTCTTGCTAAGAATCAAGGAAGATTTAGCCAAGTTCACTTGCTGACCTGACCATGCTGCATACTTATTAAGGCAATTCATAACACAGTTTGTTTCAGAGGAGTTCCCTCTGGCGAAGACCATCAAATCATCTGTGTACAGAAGGCGGGAGATGGTAGGACTGTTGTGGGAGATCTTGATGCTATGGATATTTTCTTATAATTCTTCCTTGATGAGCAGCCTGGAAAGAGCTTCAATACCCAAAATAAATAGGAAAGGGGAGAGAAGGTCCCCTTACCTGAGACGACAATAAAGGTAAAATCTACCAAAAGGGATGGCATTCATAAGGATGGAGAAGGACACTGTGGAGATGCATTGGCTGATAATTTGGACCCATTTGTGCCTGAAACCAAGAGAGGAAAGGATATTGGTGATGAAGCTCCATTTCATTCTGTCAAAAGCTTTTTCCATGTCTAATTTGAGAGCCATAAGACCTATTCTACCCTTTTTCTACTTCAAAGTGTGAAAACTCTCGTGCACAAGGATGGAGTTATCATGAATGGACCTGCCTTGAAGAAAAGAAAATTGGTTTGGAGACACTATTCCAATAGGTTTTGAAAAAGAGGCTAGTAAAGTCATCTGGTCCAGGAGCCTTGGTTAGGCCAAGTTGGGAGATGGCTTGCAAGATTTCAGGCTTAGAGGAGGTGCTACAAATAGCCTCATTTTCGGCATCAGTGATAATTGGGGGGGTGGGGGGTGGGGGGAATAGAGAGGTGAGGTCAATATTTAAAATGGGGTTAGAGGTAGCAAAAAGGTTTTGAAAATAATTTATAAAATGCCGGCCAATATCTTTTCTATTTTCCAAAAAAGAACCATTTTCAAGCTTAATAGAGTTGATAGAATTATACCTGCGCCTAATGGATGTGGAAGCATGGAAAAATTTGGTATTCAGGTTTGAACTTGTGAGCCAAAGTTCTCGAGAATTCTGTTTCCATAGACTCTCCTCTCTGATGAGCTCCACTTGAAGAGCTAACTGAAGGCTTTCTTCACGGGCATGGGGAATGTTCTTCAAGGGGAAGGAGGAGCACATTGGAGAAAGTTAATTTCAGCCAGAAGTCTTTTTATTTTTAAATGGATGTTTCCAAAGTGAAGAACATTCCATTTCTTCCGGGCAACTTTAGAAGCTTTGCACTTTGACAAGGGGGCGTCACTCTCACCAAGAGCTTTCTTCTTTGTCCATCACGTTGTCAACACACTATGGGTATTACCTCCCCTAGCTTCCCACTAATGCAAAGTGACTTGGTGGGCTGTAGCGAAGAACAACAATAAAGTAGCGGATAACTAATTCTAGATCTTGAGTTTATCAATGATCTAAGAATTTTTCTTAAAATATAGAGTCTATCTATGATTTCAAGGAAAAATATAAAGAAAACTCACCTATAAGTAATTCTTATTCAACAAAATCAACAATAAACAACAACTGATTTTCTTAGAGGCTATAAGCATATATTTGTAGCCTAAAACCCTAAACCTAATAAAATATGACATAAATACCCCCATAACCCTAAACCTAATAAAATAACAAAATAAAGATAATTAAAATACGAAATATAGATCCATAAACCTAATTCAAATAAAAGACTAAAAGATAAGATGGAATAAAAGACTAACAAAGAAACCTAATTCAAATAAAAGACTGAAAGATAAGATAGGTCGTCTTGATCTACATCATCTTCCTCATGTTGGAGAGAATTCGTCTCGAATTCGAACTGTCTTTTCCACAGTCTTTCGGGTGTCCAGTCAACTCATTCCAATCTCCTCTTCTCAAAATCAAGACAAGGCAACACCCCAAATACACTTGATGCTCCTAATCATCGGGAGGGGGTGATGATATTCTTGATTGCCCCGCACATCAGTTTGCCAAAAGTCAAGCTTTTCGACGTTGTCGTGCTCTTCTCGTCTCTCTCCCGACACACAGATCTCTTCACCAATTTGGTTAGAAGAATTTGACAAAATAGCATCCATCCCGATGAAATCGACATAGTTAATTGGTGCTACACTCAAATCAAAGGCTTTATGTTTGGGGCTCTTATCAAACACATGGTGTGTATCCAAGAGATTTACCTTTTCTAACAACTCCTCTTCATCGGGATAGATGTCATAGATTGGTGGAGAGGTCCAATTTACCGAGCAATATTTCGCAATAAAGCCATCTTCCTCCTATATGACCGATTGATGCATAATCTCTGCCGCCTTTCTAAGCACCTTCTCCGCCATCTTCCTAGGTACTTCTTTTTGTGAAAATTTTCTATTTTTCTCTATTACCATGAACTCTTTGGGTTGCAAGCAACCTTGGAATTTCGGTGTATCAAATTTGAACCTACTCACCCACCGATTGGCATGAGCTTGCGCAAGGTGCTAATGTCCTTGCGTTCGGTGCTCTATAAATGGGTTTCTAGATCCAATCCCATTGTGACCACACAAGTTGGATATTTGGGTAGTGAGGGTTTCAAGTTGATCCTCCAATGCCGCAAATTGCTCCTCCATGTGTTGTCGAGTTTCAGCGATAAATTTGCCTTCCGCCTCTGCAAATCACAGTATTGATTGGCGATGACAATCGTTCGGCCCACCACCCGTGTGCCACAAACGAATTGCCGGTTGCTCCTTATGTGCTGTCTCCATATGCACGTACACCTCGTTCATGTCTGGAAAGCGGTTGCTCCTCCCCATTCATAGAAAGTAACTTGAGCTCTGATACTAACTGATGCAGCATGACTTGGTGGGTTGCAACGAAGAACAACAATAAAGTAGTGGAGAACTAATTCTAGATCTTGAGTCTATCAATGATCTAAGAATTATTCTTAAAATATAGAGTCTATCTATAATTTCAAGAAGAATTCTTTGATCATTGATAGACTCAAGATCTAGAATTAGTTTTCTGCTACTTTATTGTTGTTCTTCACTGCAGCTCACCAAGTCACATTGCATCAGTTGGTATCAGAGTTCAAGTTACTTTCTATGAATGGGGAGGGGCAACCGCTTCGCAAACATGAACAAGGTGTACATGCATATGGAGACAGCATGTAAGGAGCAACCGGAAATTCATTTGTGGCACAGGGGTGGTGGGCCGAACGATTGTCGTCGCCAACCAATACTGCGATTTGCAGAGGCGGAAGACAAATTTACAGCTAAAGCTTGACAACACATGGAGGAGCAATTTGTGGCATTGGAGGATCAACTTGAAACCCTTGCTACCCAAATATCCAACTTGTGTGGTCACAATGGGATTGGATCTAGAAACCCGTTTACAAAGCACCAAACGCAGAGACGTTAGCATATTGCGTAAGCTCATGCCAATCAATGGGTGAGTAGGTTCAAACTTGATACACTGGAATTCCAAGGTTACTTGCAACTCAAAGAGTTAATGGTAATAGAGAAAAATAGAAAATTTTCACAAAAAGAAGTACCTAAGAAGATGGCAAAAAAGGTGCCTAGAGAGGTGGCAGAGATTATGCATCAATCGGTCATGGAGGAAGATGGCTTTATTGTGGAATATTGCTCGATAGATTGGACCTCTCCACCAATCTATGACATCTATCCCAATGAAGAGGAGTCGTTAGAAAAGGTAAATCTCTTGGATACACACCATGTGTTTGATAAGAGCCACAAAGATAAAAACTTTGATTTGATTGTAGCACCAATTAACTATGTCGATTTCATCGAGGTGGATGCTATTTTGTAACGGATAACTAATTCTACAAAATAGCATCCAGATATTGGTGAAAGCTCGACATGGGCCGACAATCACAAAATGACTGTCTCTAGAATAGTTTTGATCTTCAATTTGCCTTGTCGCACCCTACTTTGCTTTAGTTGTTGCCACCACGCAGCAATTCTTCCCTGGAATGTGTGTACCACCAAAGAGACTCGTCATTCATCGGGCACCCTATTGAACTCAAAAACCTCTTCAACAACCAACACCCAATCCAAAAATTCTTCAGGTTGTAGATCCCCTTGATTACTTTCCTCCCCATTCATCAATAGCATCCAGATCATTCTCCCTTTGTCGGGGAGGATGATGCAACGTGACTTGGTGGGCTATAGCGAAGAACAACAATAAAGCAGCGGATAAATAATTCTAGATCTTGGGTCTATCAATGATCTAAGAACTCTTCTCAAACTATAGAGTCTATCTATAGCCTAAGGAAAAATAGGAAGAAACCTCACCTATGAGTAATTCTTATTTAAGAGAAAACTAATGCATCAACATAAACTGAATTATCCAAGTAATAAAGATTAGATGCCTTTATATAGGCTAAGGATCTCCTAAATTAAAAAGGAAAAGGAAAACATATTTAATTGGAAAAAGAAAACAAATCCTAATAGGAAAAGGAAAACAATTTCTAATAGGAAAGGAAAAATCTAATCCGTATTAAAATATAGATATATATATAATCCTAATGGAAAAGGGAAAACCCAATCCTTATTCTAAAAGGAAAATTAAACAAAACTGACGGCTACACAATCTACATCATTCTCCCCTTGTTTGAGAGAATTCGTCCTCAAATTCGGCTAGTTCTTTCCACGGTCCTTCAGATGCCCTATCAACTCGTTCCACTCACCCTTCCTCAAGATCAAAATATATATATAATCCTAATGGAAAAGGGAAAACCCAATCCTTATTCTAAAAGGAAAATTAAACAAAACTGACGGCTACACAATCTACATCATTCTCCCCTTGTTGGAGAGAATTCGTCCTCAAATTCGGCCAGTTCTTTCCACGGTCCTTCAAATGCCCTATCAACTCGTTCCACTCACCCTTCCTCAAGATCAAAATAAGACAACACCTCAAAATAAGTGTGATGCTCCTCATCATCGAAATACCTTGATGGTTGTCGTGACGTCCCCACACACCCTTTTGCTATGTAGACTTGTCATGTTTCTCTCGTGCTTTGCTCTTCCCATAAGCTATGAGAATCCCCAAAGAACTCACAAGGACCCTTTCAATCTTTGACAGAAAAGCCTTTTCCACCATATAGATCTCATCACAATTTTGGTTAGAATAATTTGACAAAATAGCATCTATCCCAATGAAATCAATATAGTCAATTGGCTCAACACTAAAATAGAAGACTTTATCTTCGGGGCTCTTATCAGGCACATGATATGTAGAATTGTCGTCAAAAAGTGCAAAACTATCCGAAAGATTTACCTCTTCCAAGGGTTCCTCTTCTTCATAAAAAATTGCAAAACTCTCCGAAAGACTTACCTCTTCCAAGGGTTCATCTTCTTCATGAAAAATTGCGATTCTCCGAAAGACTTACCTCTTCCAAGGGTTCCTTTTCTTCATGAAAATTGCGATACTCTCTGAAGGGTTTACTTCTTCCATTTGTTTCCCTAATTCTTCAAGCTTTTTAGGACTCTTGATGTCGTGCGGATGATTAGTAACATTAAACCTCAGCACCAAATCAAATTGAGGTTGAATGTCTCTCAATGATGGCACCGCTTTCGGTAATTCTACTCGGACCACGTCGACAAATCTTCCCAATTGCTCCTTTATTGGCACTGGTACCATTCCCTTAATGCCAATTTCCTTGTCCATCAACTCCTGCTTGGCTACAACGGATTGACCATCCCCTTGTGAAGGTTTTGGCTCTGCCCATGAGCTATGTAGCAACGTCAATCTGGTTTTACCCAACATGAAGTTGTACGTGTTCTTTGTTTCATCATGGATAGCAGCTTTATCGTATTTCCATGGCTTTCCCAACAATAGGTGACACGTCTCCATGTTGACCACATCACACCAAACATTATCCCTATACTTAGCTCCAATGGAAAAGGACACTAGACAACGTTTAGAAACAGTTACCTCGTTTCCTTTTGTGAGCCATTCCAACCGATAGGGAGTAAGATGTCTCTTGGTCTCAAGCCACAACTTGCGAACCACTTCCTCCGAGACTATATTCTCATGACTCCTTGGATCAATGATAAGCTTAGCCCCTTGCCTCCCATGGTGCATATAGTTTGAAATTGTCGGCACGTACCTTTAATGTATTGGGATACCGAATGACACTTGATCTCCGCCCCCTCCTTAGGCACCATCTCTGCCATCTTCCTAGGTACTTTTGTTTGTGCGGAAATTTTCTATTTTTTTCTGCTACCATAAACTCTTTGGGTTGCAAGCAAATTTGGAATTCTGGTGTATTGAGTTTGAACCTACTCACCTACTGATTGGCATGAGCTTGCGTAAGGTACTAACGTCCCTGCGTTCGGCACTCCATAAACGGGTTTCTAGATCCATTCCCATTGTGGCGACACCAGTTGGATCCTTGGGTAACGAGGTCTTCAATTTGATCCCTCATAGCCCTGAGTCGATCCTCCTTATATTACCACCATTCAGCGTTAGATTTGCCTTCCGCCTCCGAGAATCGCAGTCTTGGTTGGCGATGACAACTGTTCGGCCCACCACTCATGTGCCACAAGCGAATTGCCAGTTGCTCCTTATGTGCTATCTTTGTGCGCAAGTACACCTCGTTCATGTCTGTCAAATGGTCGCTCCTTCCCATTCATGGAAAGTAACTTGAGCTCTAATATCAACTGATGCAGTGTGACTTGGTGGGCTGCAGCGAAGAACAACAATAAAACAGCGGATAACTAATTCTAGATCTTGAGTCTATCAATAATCTAAGAACTCATTTCAAACTATAGAGTCTATCTATAGCTTAAGGAAAAATAGGAAGAAAACTCACCTATGAGTGATTCTTATTTAAGAGAAAACTGATACATCAACATAAACTAAATTGTCTAAGTAATAAAGACTAGATGCCTTTATATAGGCTAAGCATCTCCTAAATTAACAAGGAAAAGGAAAACAAACCTAATTGGAAAAAGAAAACAAATCCTAATAGGAAAAGGAAAACAATTCCTAATAGGAAAGGAAAAACCTAATCCTATTAAAAAAAGAAAATATAATCCTAACGGAAAAGGGAAAACTCAATCTTTATTCTAAAAGGAAAATTAAACAAACTGACGGCTATGCAATCTGCATTATTGATGATGTAGATCAAGACGACCTATCTTATCTTTCAGTCTTTTATTTGAATTAGGTTTCTTTGTTAGTCTTTTGTTTTACCTTATCTTTCAGTCTGTTTAGGGATCTATATTTCATATTTTAATTATCTTTATTTTGTTATTTTATTAGGTTTAGGGTTATGAGGGTATTTATATCATATTTTATTAGGTTTAGGGTTTTAGGCTATAAATATATACTTATAGCCTCCAAGAAAATCAGTTGTTATTTATCATTGATTTTGTTGAATAAGAATTACTCATAGGTGAGTTTTCTTTATATTTTTCCTTGAAATCATAGACAGACTCTATATTTTAAGAAGAATTCTTAGATCATTGATAGACTCAATATCTAGAATTAGTTATTCGCTACTTTATTGTTGTTATTCGCTGCAGCCCACCAAGTCACGCTGCATCAGTTGATATCAGAGCTCAATTACTTTTCATGAATGGGGAGGAGCAACCGCTTTGTAGACATGAACGAGGTGTACGTGCACACGGAGGCAACACGTAAGGAGCAATCGGCAATTCGTTTGTGGCACATGGGTGGTGGGCCGAACGGTTGTCGTCGCTTACCAATACCGCAATTTGCAAAGGCGGAAGGCAAATTTATTGCTGAAACTCGACAACACATGGAGGAGCAATTTGCGGCATTGGAGGATTAACTTGAAACCTTGCCTACCCAAATATCCAACTTGTGTTGTCACAAGGGGAATGGATCCAGAAACCCTTTTGCGAAGCGCCGAACGCACGGACGTCTGCACCATGCGCAAGCTCATGCCACTTAGTGGGTGGACAGGTTTAAACTCAATATTCCAGAATTCCAAGGGGATCTACAACCCGAAGAATTCATGGATCGGGTAGCGGCAGTTGGAGAGGTTCTCGACTTCAAAGAGGTGCCTAAAGATCGACGGGTTTCTTTGGTCGCAACCAAATTGATTGATGAAGATTTATTGGTAGATTGGGCATCTCCACCAATCTATGATATGTATCCTAACGAATAAGGTCTATTGGAGGAGGTAAATTTAGTTCTTGATACCATAAATATTGTTGAAAGGAATGATGTTCACCTTGTTTTTTAAGAAAGTCCGAAGAGTGAAATATCTCAATGGGGTCTAGAGAAAATTAATTATGTTGATTTTCTTGGGGTTGAAACTTTTCTATCAACTTTTCCTAAACAAAATCTTGACGTTGGTGTTTGCATGGTGTAAGAAATTGGTGTGAATAACTTCAAATATAATACTCGAAGTATGCCGATGATGAAGAGCGTTGCATTTATTGGGGGATGTTGTTTTGTTTTGGTCTTAAGGATGAGCGAGTAGAATGAGTTGACTAGGCATCTGAAGGACCGTGGAAAGAACTGTCGGAATTCGAGGACGAATTCTCTCCAACCTGGGGAGGATGATGTAGATTGGCGGTCCAACAGCTGAAGACCGTCCGAACGGTGATCTAGTCGTCCGAAAGAGTAGCTTTCTCGAGAGGGGGTTTGAACGCTCCGTTCGGAGGCCGTTCGCACCTCGTCCAGACATTATGTTATTTTTATGCTTTATTTATGTTTTGCTTGAGTCCCGTCTGGACGCGTAGTCGCCTATGTTTTATTTCATTATCTATATTTTGTGATTTTATTAGGTTTAGGGTTTTTGGGTATTTATGTCATATTTTATTAGGTTTTGGATTTTGGGCTATAAATATATGCTTATAGCCTCCAGAAAAAACGGTTGTTGATTATTATTGATTTTTTTGAATAAGATTTACTCATAAGTGAGTTTTTTTTTATATTTTCCTTGAAATAATATATAGATTCTATATTTTGAGAAGAACTGAAAAATAAGATAGGTCGTCCTGATCTACATCACCCACCGACAAGGGGCATCATTCTCACGAAGGACTTTTTTCCTTGTCCATCATTCTCACCAAGAGACCTACGGCTGGGTCACAGTTGTGACCTAGTGTGGGTCACGGCTAGACCCACAGGTCTTTTTTTAAAACAAAAAACAAAAAATCAGGAATATTTTTGTCTTTTTAGGTATTGTCGTTAGAACATAACGACTAAATCTGACAAATGGGTTCAAATTGACTACAATTGAAAGTTCATGGGTTTGAATTGATTGCAATTGAAAGTTTATGGATCCAAATTGACTGCAATTGCGATTTTATTTCAAATTGACTGCAATTGAAAGTTCATGGGTCCCAACCAATATCACCATAGTTCTACACAAACCCAAAAATAACCCAATCAATATCACCATAGTTCTACACATACCCAAAAATAACCCATAGTTCTAACAAATCTCAACCTTTCAGTAGCTTTGAGCAATCTCCGGCAGCAATAAAATCTCGGCGTGGCTATGAGTAATACGAACGGTTTTCTGTCAATACTGGGGCTGGGGGGGTTAGAACAGGGACTAGGGTTTTTTTTTTTTTTTTTTTTTTTTTTTTGTCAATACGAACGGTTTGGAATAATAATATGGTGTTTTCAACACCATTCTATATTATGTGTTTTTTTTTTTTTTTTTTCGCTGTAATGGCAGCATATGAATGAATGTCGTAAAGAATGGCTTTTACGTCGCATCCGGACTAATTAAAGATTAACTCTTGAAATTAACACAGCTTTAAAGATTCCCCGACAATAAAGTTGGGATGTCCCAATTGCATTTATATATATATGTTGTCACTTGTCCGCTCGCTAAACTATGCCGGCCTCCACATTTTTCTTGTTGGACTTTACGTAATGGCCGCTTACTGCCTACGTGCATAACATAATCTACTTATATTATCCCCCTGCACACACGTTCTTTTGTTTTTTTATTCCAATCTCCCACATTTTCCCACTCCCCAAACACCCCCATCCGATCCATGGCAAAATCGTTCAATCCCAAGACCCAAACCTACTCATCTCCACGACCGCCCATCCACCTCCCTGCCAACCCCAACCTCTCCCTCACCTCCTTCCTCTTTCAAAGTACCTCCTCTTTCCCTCACACCGTCGCTCTCATTGACGAAGACACCGGTGAAACGTTGACCTTCCACCAGCTCCAACTCCACGTCTCCAAGCTCGCGCAATCTTTGCTCCAGCTCAGCATCGACAAACACGACGTCGTACTCATCGTCGCCCCCAACTCAATCCACCTCCCAGTATGCTTCCTCGCCGTCGTCGCCCTCGGTGCCGTCGTTTCAACCTGTAATCCTTCTTACACCATTTCCCAACTCTCCAAGCAAGTCGCAGACTGTAACCCAAAGCTCGTCATCACCGTCCCTGAGCTCTGGCACAAAATCGAAGAATTTAATTTGCCTTCCATAATGTTAAGTTCCGCAAACTCTGAAGATAAAGTCAAATTCCAAAATTGGGTACTACACTGAATTGATAAAATCGAACCGGGATTTTGATTTATCGGCTAAGAATGTCAGACAGAGCGACATAGCCGCTCTTCTGTACTCATCAGGCACGACCGGAACGAGCAAGGGAGTGATTCTAACGCATAAGAACTTCATTGCGACGTCGTTGATGGTGACAGCATACCAGGACCGACACGGCGAGCCGAGGAATGTGTTTCTGTGTTTCATCCCGATGTTTCACGTGTTCGGGCTGTCGGTGATCACGTATTCGCAGCTTCGGAGAGGGAACATGGTGGTTTCGATGGGGAAGTTTGAGCTCCACAAGGTGTTGGGGGCGGTGGAGAAGTACAGGGTGACTCATCTGTACGTCGTTCCGCCGGTGATGATTTTGCTGGCGAAGCATAGTGTGGGGAAGAAATACGACTTGTCGTCGTTGATGCGGATTGGTTCGGGCGCGGCACCTTTGGGGAAAGATGTTACGGAGGAGATTGCCAGGAATTTCCCTCAGGTTTTGATTACTCAGGTATGTGATATACTCAATTCACTTTTAAACCATTTTTATAATTAAAAGATTTATTCAGCATCCCATGTCAGTATATATATGTATTCTCTTCAAAATAATGATTAATTTGTAATGTGTATACTTTTGCTAAAAAAAAAAAAAAAAAAAAGAAGAAACTTTATTTCAGACCATTGAATTTTGAGAAAAAATTTTAAATTTTAAAAACAATTTTAATTTTAAAAATTTTTAATTTAACTCCGTAAACTTTCAATTTGATTCAATTGACCCATCTGTCGGATTCAGCCATTAATCCTAACAATAATGATTAAAAATACTAAAATACCCTTCATTTTATTTATTTAATTTTTTTTTTTTAAAAAAAAAAAAAAAGTAAAAAATGGGTTAGCAGACCCACGCCTATGACCCATGTGGATTAGGTCGTAACCCGGCCATGGCGGGTCTCAGCTAGGTCAGAGGGTGGAGGGTCAATTTTATTATTATTATTTTAAATAACTTTATTATTATTTTTAATTTTTAATTTGAAATTTAGCATAAATTTATAATTTAAAAAAAAAAATCGGGGATATAAAAATCATTTTATCACTTTTAGCATTTAAAATCTGGCGGAAGGCGTTAATTGAATCAAATTGAAAGTTCAGGAAGTTAAATGAGAGTTAAAATTTGGGGGTCTTTTCAAAGAGAATAACTTATATGCACCACTTGCACAAAAGGTAGTTTTTGTGCAAGCCATTCATGTGATGCCACATCAGCATGTTACACAATACCAAAATAAAACTGAAGCACCTGATTATATGAAGAAAGAAAATAGAAATAAGAGAAAAATGAGAGAATAGAAGAGAAGAAAGAAATAGAGGAAGGAGAGAGGTGCAGACCGGAAGAGGAAGAAGAAATGCCGTGGGTGGGTGGAACCGGTGGCCGGCCGTGGGTGGGTGGAAACGCTGTGAGGGTCTAGCCGTGAGGGTGGAAACGCCATGAGGGTCTGGTCGTGATTGGAAACGCCGTGAGAGTCCGGCCGTGGGTGGAAACGTCATGTTTGGCGGGTCTGGCCGGCCAGATCCGACCCACTGCTCCGGCCACTATTTTTTGATTTTTTCTTGCGGATCTTGCTTCGGTGGGTTTGATTTTTTCTAATGGATCTTGCTTTTGGATTTGTTTGTTGGTTTTTTTTTTTTTTGGGTTTTTCACTGGTTCCGACGACTTTCCAGCGACGTTTAGGGTGATAAAATTCCTAAAAGGGTTAACTTTTCTCTCTAGGTTATAGTTTTGAATCCAAAATTAAGTTTTGAGGCATTAGAAACGAATTTTGTGGCATTAGCATCGATTTTTGAGACATTAAAAACCCGTTTTTTTGGCCTTAGAATCGATTTTTTAGGCTGGGCCTTTTTTTTTTTTCGCCGGAGTTTGGTGATCGGAGGTGGTTGACAGCGGATGGCGGCGGCGACGACGTCTGGACATGGGAACCGGCAGCTGCAGGGGGTGGTAGATCTTGTGTTTTGTTAACATACTAATTTTTTGCAATTTTTTGAAATAGATGAGATGTCAAATGGTGAGTGGGTTGCACAAAAGCTGATTTTTGTGCAACCGCACCACCCAAGACGCTCTCCTTTTCAAAATGCACAATAGTTCAAAGATATATATAGTGAAGGTAAAAAAAAAAAAAAAAAAAAGCCTTAAAAACTCCTCTTATTTTATAATTTTTGGCAGATCATGGGACCTTAAAATGAGAATCTTCGAAGGGATAACCTTTGAAAATAGTTATAAAATTGAAAAATTCGGGCATATTGGATGCTTTGTTGTGAGGTTGTTTTTGGAGTTTCCAATTGGGTAAAGAATTATGCATTTTTGGAGTTGATGTGAAGTGCTTCATGTCTTATCTGGCATGCATGCAGGGATATGGTATGACAGAAACATGTGGAGCCATTTCAATGGAAGATCCAATGGAAGAATCTCCACTCTCTGGATCAACTGAAACACTTTCTTCAGGAGTTGAATCCCAGATAATCAGCACAGAAACATTGAAGCCTCTTCCACCTAATCAATTGGGAGAAATCTGGGTTCGAGGACCCAACATGATGCAAGGCACACTTTTCATTTCTCAAACCGCCATTCCAGACAACACCTGAAGTGGACAAAGAGTGATCTTGCTTCCACACAACAACCAAATAAAATCAAATAAACCATATAACAAAGAAAGCATAAGATTTTAGTTACGAAGCTAAAACCCTTTGAAGAATTGGCTTGCCAGCCACCCACCACTAAAAAGCACCTTGAGGACCTTGATACACAAGTTCAAGTTGTAACTCCCTCACCCACGGGGGTATAGAGAAGAGAGTCGTAACTCCGTCTCCCACTCTCCCACTTATACTGTCTCTATAGGGTTTGATGGCTCTAGAGGAATAATGCTGAGATACTGTCATATGATCGAATGCACTATATCAATTTTTTTTTTTTTATTAAAAAAATCATGTAAATACAGAGTAATGAAAATAAAAATTTCATTAATTACTCTATGTGCCACCAATAACTTGTCTTAAGAACTCGTCGTGACCCATCATGACTACTATTTACTCCGACCTTATACTTCTTGATTTACATCATATATATTAAAAAATAAAGAAGAATAGGGAGAAAAATGGTAAGTTTGGAAAACTCAGTAGTCTCAGTATGTGCTTACATAAAAAAATAAATTACGATAATCTTTAAAAATCTCACTAATTTGTGAAATACCTCCTTGATAAGAACTTATCTCTCTTTGGAAACTGCTAAAATAAGATGTCTCTGAAATTTTTTAATTAAAAAGTTTTCATAATCAAATTTCTTCTTCTTTGAGAACTCTTAAATAAAAATAATTCCAAATTGCAATATTAATGCTTTCATAGCAAAATCTCTCTGTGTGGAATTTCGTAAATAAATAAACTAAAGGCTTAAGCTCATTTTTAGTGCATGTGGTTTAAGGACTATATTTTTAATCCACCTCAGTTTCATATCGTATATATTGCAGATGGTACATTTCTTATGGTTGAGAACGGAGATGATACTTCTGTTCAACTTCCATCCATAGAATTAACAAAAATTCAGGTGGCCACATAGTCATTAAAAATTAAAAATTAAAAAAAAAAAAAAAGATAACTTCCTTAATCTTGAAAATAATCTTATATCACTTAGTTTGTTATTCCTTGTCTTATACCTTCCATATTGCTAGCATGACTCATGCTTATATTTCTGCTGTGGAAATATCTGCCTTTAGTATCTTTGATTTTCGGCTGTTGGTTGAGAATGGGTATATTTTCTTATTTTTTGGTACCCACCGAATGTGGTGTTGTGTGTGAGCTCTGAATTTTTTGTGGGATTCCATTGAAATCATGGCAGAACTTTGTTGATTCTTCTACTTCTGTGGTGGAATCCAGTCTCACAAATGAGCAAGAATGTTTTTCAGGTGGCACCGGCAGAGCTTGAAGGGCTGCTGCTTTCTCATGATGAAATATTAGATGCTGTTGTGCTACCGTAAGTAGGAGATTCATGTATATAAATTTGTGTTGCCTTTATCTTCGAAAATTGAGGTTAATTTCGACTTGTAGATTCCCCAACACTAAAGCTGGTGAGGTCCCAATTGCTTATGTTGTTCGCTCGCCAAACAGCTTGCTAACAGACGAAGATGGTCTGCAATTTATTGCCAAGCAGGTAAGGGGATCTGCGGACTGCAATGCATCATTCTTTAGAAAATAAAGAAAAAGATCCCAAAGAAGCTAGGCATCTTTCTATGGTTATTTTGATCTTAGCTAGAGAACTCAAGGATGCAGTATCTTTTTGGGTTATATTCGTGTCCAGGAAATGCAGTCATCTCTAGTCAATGGCTTTACCAAATGAGTGCTCCTGCATGTTTGATCATTTAGTGAGATGCTCAACACCATACCAAATGATTTTATACACAGACAATACTCTGTTCAGTCCGTTGATATTTGGATTGTATGCTGGATTATGCCTATATCTTGGATTTACAGAACCATAATTGAGTGTTCCCACATGTGTGTGTTTGCATGGTGATAAAGCACTGCCATCATAGAGTGAATGCTCTGGTTCAAATTATACCATTTGTCAAAGAAACAAAAGGGAGTCACTAATTGTTGATAGGTACCCAAGATTGATTGGGTACCTATCAAATTTTATTTTTCTTTTTATTGCTGTTTCTGCTTCTACTTATGATGCTTGCAATGCATAATAGTTGCCTGGATGAATGCATGCACTGTATTCACTTGCTAAATAGGCTCGGACATTTCCTAAAATTTTGATCAGTTACTTTTACCTCTACAGGTGGCACCATACAAAAGACTACGAGCAGTAACTTTTGTCAAAAGTGTTCCAAAGACAGTTTCAGGAAAGATTTTAAGAAGAGAGCTCATAGAGAAACTCCGATCCAAGATATAAGATACCAAGCTTCTGTTATTCCTACTCAGCTCAGAAAGGTCATCCCCCACCTTTTTTATTTTTATTTTTTCTTTCGAGCAAACAAGGCAGGAGAAACCAATTAAAATTCATTATATATGAGCATTACTATAGCACTTGCCGGTTAAGAGCCATATAAGAGTCATGCCCCTTCGAGGGTTAAAAAATGTCACACGTCTTTAACAAATGAATTATATGAATAGAGATTCATGTATTTATATGAAAAACTTGCCTACCGATTGCAAACACTGAAATTAAGATCAAATATGCAATGTATAGCATATAACATTCAAAATTTCGGGTTAAGAAGACATAAACGTCCTCTCTTTTTTCCTAGTTGGTACTTCCAATACCGATTGAGCTAATCAATATACTTTTGATAGTTGAGAATATGTTTAGGATTGTGTTAGAAAATATAATTTTTAAACAAAAAATATATTTTTAGAATTTTTTTTAAAAAAAAATCATCTTTAAGATTTTTTCAAAAGTGCATTGACCATTTTAGAGTAAAAAGAGTCGTAGAAATGTTTTTGGAGTTTTTTACCAAACAGATCAAATTTTTGTTTAGCAGAATTTTTTAAGTACTAAAATATATTTTAAGCTTTTTAACCCAGTGAATTAAATGACTTTTTTTTTTTCTTTTCTTTTCCTCTTTTTTTTTTTTTTTTTTTTTTTTTGATGATTGATAATGTTTGAACTTGTAGTTACAGGTCTAATGGGGTCCCTCGAAATGGACTTCACACCATGGGCTAGAGAGGAGCCCCTTTTAATTGAAAGGTTTTGGGCTTATATTTAAATCTCAATGGTGCTGGACTGTGTCCAAGATGGCTTATGTTTTTTTAAAAGTCTTTATAAACCCTATATGGCGTGCTCTCTCATAATATTTGGTATTTGGTGAATGAAAATTAATTTTTTGGCTGAAAAATAAACTACATAAGTTTTGAGAGATGGAATGAGAATAGAGAAGTGATGAATAGAATTGCTCCTATTAATATTTCTCTCTTGCCCTACACTATCCACACCATCTATGTGGTCCTTCCTTTTTGTCCTCATGCAAATTGAAATTCATGGCAATTATCTGTTTAAGTTGTAAGTAATTTAGGCAGGTATTATGAGAGATACATTTATCGTCCTTGATCCGAAAGGAAGAGAAAATTGAGAATCTTAAAAAAAATAAAATAAAATAAAAAATAAAAACTGAAAAATAGATGGCTCTCCAACAATAGATCTAAATCTAAAACAACACTGCAGAAATACAAACAAACGATAGGAAATGAGACAAACAAGTGACTCGGTCTTCTCAATATAGCCGCATAAAGCAATTACAAAAGGAAAATAAATATAGACTAAGTCAAACCAATCCAAACCCCCACTTGAAAACAACAACAATCACTAGAAGGAGGCTAAAACGATAGAAACACTGTCAGAGTCCAAATCAAGAATTGCGTAAGAGAGATAGATCCAGCTACAAAGGTCTTACAAGCAAATGAATGAACTGAATTTATGGGCCAAGATGTGCTTACAAGCAAATGAAGAAAGCTACACTCGATTCGCTGTTATATATGACCACATCGAAAATACACGTATATTGATATGATAATCCACCAATTATTTCAATAATTTAAGTTAATATAAAATTATAAATTTAATTATTTAATTAAATATTTTAATACTCTTTTCACACGTGAAAAAGAATTAATAAGTAATATCAACACATAAAATATTTAATTAAAATAATAAATAAATGAACAAGGTTTTAAGTAAAAACTTTTTTACTATGATACGATTTAAATCACTAATTACTTTAAGGCTAAAGCTTGGGAGGAGCACTTTTTTTGGGGCAACCATTGCTCTTGTTTTAAAATTTTAAATCAATAAAAAAAAATAGTTAATCTTTTTAGTACCTCAGATTCACTTCTTTTTTTTTTCTTTTTTTTTCCCACTTAAGTTTTAATTCATATCACAGATGTTATATGGTATTTGACTTATGGGTAAATACCAGTTTAATTAGTACCTATGTTACCATTCTATGAACCAAACTAACATACTACAACGGGATTAATCGTTTTGATAACCCTTGCGGCTAGTCTAGAGGTGGTTTGACCACCCCATGGCCTTTGAGGGTGGCCAAGGGAGGTGGTTCAACTACCCTTTTTGGCCATTGGGGTGTAAGGGTGGGCAGAACCCACCCGATCTGACCAACCTGCCCCGCCCCGCCCCGATCCAAGCGGATTTAGAAGAGTTTTTGGCTTATTCGGGTAGAATTTTGTCCAACCTGAGGGGGTTGGTTCGGGTCGCGAGTATATGAATTTATTTTATGCGGGTACTCGACCTGACCCGCCTAAGTATATATACTAAAAAAAACCCTAACCTAATTTCCTAAATCTCCCTCTCTTCTACGCCGTTCTCCTTCTCTTTCCCCCTCTCTTCGTTTCTCCTCTCTTTCTCTCTCATCTACTCTATCCCTCTCTTGCTCTCTCTCCCGCCCTAGATTCCTAAGTTCCTAACCCTCACTCCCTCTTATGTTTTTTCACTTAGCCGCACACCCATTCTCCCCTAAAGCTCGTGCCTCTTCACTTTCTCGCTAGGCCATGACCAAAGCTCCATGCGTTTTCGCTTCCTCATATCTGTGCCTTTGATTTTTCGATTTGAATTCGAGCTTCTTGATGGCGAGTAGGAACTGGACTGTGATTTTCAAAAGAGCGTTAGGATTTCGTCGAGCTATGCAGTGGCGGCGTCGTCTTCGTTGTGAAAGATTTACAACTAATTTTATCCTATTATTGCCTAATGCAAAAGTTCTGGGTATGTGAAAGTAATAATCTTGTCTCTCTGTTTGTTTCTTGGGGTAAACTGAGACTAATACCTGACCCACACGCTCGCCCGACCAACCCAACCAACTCGCCCGCGAAACCCGATCTGTCCTACCTTGCCTGACGGGTTTTGCTATTTTACTGTTCATTGCGGGTTGGAATTGTCCAAACCCGATGGACACGGGTTAGGTGGCCGAACGGGCCAAAACACGCCCGAATCAACCCGTGCCCAGCCCTATTGGGGTGATCGAAACACCCACAAAGGCTTTAGGAGTAGTTCAACTACCCCCAGTGACCCCAAAAATTATCTCATTAGTGTCTTTTAGTTTGCCTAATAGAATGGTGACAGAGATATTAAATTGGTATTTACATATAAGTTAGATATCATCTGTGATATAATTGAAACCTAAGTGAAAAAAAAAAACAAAAAAAAAATGTAAAAACTTAAGTAATAAAAAAGTAATTAACCTAATTTTTTTTATAAAAAAAATCCTTTGTGTTTTTGGGCCGTTGACTGAGTGATTTTAAACTGATTGCTCTCATCAATATAGAAAAAAAGAAAAAAGAAAAATATTTACAGAGTGTATAGCAGAAGGGCAAGGGAATAATAATTGTCGACAAGAAAAAGCTGGTGAATGTCGGGCGAAGAATAACCGAAATGAAGAGTTACAAGAGAAAGAGCAGAAGATCCAATTATACTCTGACACTTTGTACAAAATCTGCCTCCCACTACTTTCAGCTGTGGCAGACGAAAGAAGAAGAAGAAGATTGGCAGACATGGGAGACATAGCTCAGCTGCTCGATCCCATTAGAAAGATACCCCTCGTCTTGTCCATTCTAACTTTGCTTCTTTTCACATTTTCAAGGGCCTTTTTACAACTCATGCAAATAGGTACGGTATTTAAAAAAAAAAAAAATCAAAAAATCAAAAAAGGATTAACTGATGTTGGTTGCCCAGCCCACTAACATCCTAACGTATATGACGTGGGGTACACTTGGACAGTAATGGAACATGCATGGACTCAAACCCACAGCATCAGACTCGCAAAGTGATGGTTTTCAGCTGTTTTGACCATTAAACCATTGTTCGAGGGACTGCTAGAGATACGTCTTTATCACTATTGACAAATGCAAGGTGTATTTTTGGCAAATGCAAGGTATTTTTTTTTTGTTTTAGATAGATATTATTTTGTAAAAAAATCTTTATTTCTCTCATTCAATTTTTAGAAAATAATATTCACTTAGAACTAGAATAACAACAAAGAGCAGATAACATTTCCCATTCCTATAAAGAGATTGACCTATGGGAAATGCTAACTGTTTTTCTGATGTTCTTCCGGTCCTAAGTGGATATTATTTTCTAAGAATCGAGTGAGAAATAAGGGCCACCTTTTTTTTTTTTTTTTTTTTTGGCTTTCTTAAAAAATAATATTCATATATGATTGAGAGAACACTAGGAAAGCACCTAACATTTCTTAAAAAATAACCGCATACTAACTGCAAACCGCACTAATCGTGAACCATACTAACGGCTAACCGCTTTTGACGATGGTTTGGAAAAACCGCTAATCGCCTAGGCTGTTAACCGCCTTTATGTAGAGTATATAATATATATCATATTTATATGAGATACATGTAAAATTAGTCCTTATAATTAGCCTAAATTACAAATCACTTGTTGTGGTATAAAAAAAGAATTTATAGGTTCTCAAGGTATGCTAAAATAATAATTTACTTCATAAAATTAATTTTCGTTAAGTAATATACAAAATATGCCTCTTTGTCACGTCATACCCAATAAAAACGTGACACATGTTATTACTAATTTCTCACTTTCAAAAATAACAATTAGGATTTTCACATCATTTTATGACGCCAACTAAGAATACACATCAGCCCTCATTCTACCTCATATTGCTACAGTAAATTAACATAATATTGTTTTAGTAAATTAATCTAATCTATTATATCCCCAAAATTTTATCCCATGTGTAACCCTCCTTCATCTTCTTCAGCTACTTCACAAAATGCGATTATCAAATTCTCGCAAAATACTCCCAAATCGTGATGAGGAAGACGAAATAGGTGAGGGCTACGAGTAAAATTTCAAAGATATAAGAGATTAGGTTAATTTATTGTAGTAGTATGACATGACAAAGTTACGAATTTTGTTAAATTACTTAACAAAAATTGATTTGAGGGAATAAACTGTTATTGTGGCCTACCCTAAGAACTTATCAATTATTTTTTATACCAAATGGAAAAATATGTAATTTAAGCCATTTACAGGGATCTATAAATTATTTTTTATACTACAATGAGTGATTTGTAATTTAAACTAACCACAAGAGATGTCCAATTTTGCATTTATCCCTATTTATATATATAAAAAAAATATAAAAATACATGAAACGATGTCGTTTTTGTATTTAAATATATATAAAAATTTGGAAATGATGTTGTATATAGTAGGGTATTATCATATTACCATTTAAACCTTAGATGGGTTTTCGAGACATATATATATACATTATTTCATTGATATCCTTTAAATTAAAACACCTATTTAGGCCCACTTAATTTTGACTTAATTAAATGTCACGAATGTTTAGCCCAAGACCAATTGCGTTCTTGTCAAATGTCAATATGGCCCAATTAATAATTAAGTTCTAACATTATTCTCTCACTAATTGGACCATATTGACAAGGAAAATAATATTTTTTATATAATTATGTTTAGAATAATAATGGTGAAACACTTGGACTTAGTAAATTTAAAATATAACATGCACGTATCAAAACTAGCTTGATATAATTTTGGGCCAAAGTTTATAAATATATATATATATATATTGACATGTCCACATAAGAGTAGGAGGGGGAGGGGGAGGGGAAGGTGATTTGAACTAGTGACCTCATGAGATGTACTCTTCAGCCGATTGAGCTACCCCTTAGAAACTTAAACTTTATACTTAATTACGTAAGAATAATAATATGTACCATCGTGGAGATATACCTGTGAATGGCATAAACAGTCCCATGTGATAAGAATTTCTCCAAAGTCTAATAATCAAATATTTATGGGTTAATTCTTATTTATGAATGAATTTCCCATCAAAGCCACTCGTTGTCCAAACTTTCTACTATAAAATATATCTTCAGACCATCAAGATATAATAAAAAGAAAAAAGAAACAAATGTGATATAACAACAATAAAAGGATGTCTCAAAATGTGCACAAATAGTTCACCAACTAGAAGTATATATATCAGACTCATATGACCTACATGATTTTTATACAATCCTACCATATAAAGCCCTAGTAAAAGGGTCTCCAACCATAAGCATAGTACTGACGTACACAATTGAAATCTCTTTCATGACAAGATATTTTGCATGGACACAAATTTCTTTAAAACTGGTTTGGAAAAAAATTTCTTCAATCTATTCTAATAAGTAACAAGTATTATTCAACGTCTTTGGGTTTCTCAAAAATTAATGTTTGGGTTTCTAGATTAGTAGAATGGCAATACATTACTGTTAAAAATATTAAAAAAAAAAAAACATGTGAGATATGACTCTTGACACTTATTAGAGTAAGTTGGAGAAAATTTTCTCAAAATCAATTTGAATGAAAATTCTGTCCTTTTCACATGCATGTACTTATTTCCACTGAATACCTTGTCATTATTAACTAAGCAAAGTGTTGCTAGATTATCACATAACATATTTATGGACCTCAAAATAGAGTCCACAACCATTAGTCCCATAATTAATAAAGTTTCTCAACAACATAAGGAGTTTGATCTTCCTCAAAAACAATCTTTGAAAGCTTTGTACTCCAGTACTCCCGCTGATTTGGTCACTTTCAAGAAACTTGGTAGCTAGTCTCAATCATCCGTAATGAATAATCAGGACAATAAAACTTATTAGATTAAAATTTGTGCAACATCAAAAATCAAACCACCACAATGATAATAGATAATCACACGTCAACAAAATAATTTTTGTTGATGAAGTGAAATTTTTTGAAGAACTCTTTAAAGTAAAACATTTTGAGACAACCGAACCAAAAAAAACTAGTTTTGCTATTGAAGAACCCACAAAACCTTTTTAGATAACTCTCTATTGCATTGAACAAGCGGCTCACTTGCACATTACCACAATAGTTTTTCCAAAATTTTTGGACAATTCTTCTATCTTATCTCCTTAACTAGAACTCTGATTAGACCTTAGTTTGTTTATGGCGAAGCATGTGGTTTGAACAAATCTATTACAAGAGATTAATCAACATAATTAAGTTCGCAACAAAGATATCTCTTAGCACACAATGGAACTATGAGTTGAAGCATTCAATATTATGATGGCTCTAATGGCTTCTGCTCCCAAAAATCGTGCTTGATTATCCTTATAAAGATTAAGGTTGAAAAACCTTAAAAATTGCATGTTAAAACTTTCAAACTCATGCAAATCAGGTAGAGGCTAGGCGTCAGAATGCATTATTGACCCTGTTAGAACGCCTCTCAGGTTTATTGTGTCTCAATAGTATATTTGGAGGCGTCTAGGCATGTTGATGGAGCTCTAGAAGTCCTCGCGTCATGACGTCTAACTGACTGCACATTTTGTAAGTCTTTTGAACCATCCATTTCTTGATAACAGAGCTTTAATTCGGTAGCTCATCTAAACCAATCACATCAGAACGAGGCTCTCTAGAATGCTTTTGAATCTAGTTCCATGACGAGTTTGGCACAACTCATTTAAAAAAATAAATAAATAAATAAATCCAACTTAAACATTTATTACTCAGTTCAACTCAACTTAATTACAATCTAAGATAGAAACTTTCAATTTTTATAATGTGGTTGTTTGGGATTCAATTGACGGAGAAGAACTTTGAGAGTTTCAAAAATGAGTAATTCTAAATACTCGACTCTTATCACACTAGATTGATATGACTGTGTCCATTAGTAAGTGCTCTTCAAGAAAAGCTTTATCTTTAACTGCTCATAAATTCTTGAATATATAGAATAGTTAAAATAAATTATCAATTATTTATAAAATATCCGGAACGACTCTTCATAATTATATCCGACCAATTTCAGACCGACCAATGTAGTGTATTTTAAGTAACTATTCTTTAATATTTTTTTAGTTTTTTTTTTTTGTAAAGTAATATTTTTTTAGTTGCATCGACGTTTTGTGGCATGGCTTACGGACTCAGAATTTGTTATGATTATTGGTCTTTTTAGCGCAGGCCTAAAGGGTACGTAGTGAGAGGTCACTGTCGGCAGCCCAATGCGCAACAAAAGTGTTGGCAGCCAACCCAGATGATGCTCAGCCCCAAAAGTTAACTGCTCTCTATTATCTTCTATTATACTTACTCACGGCATTTTTGATTGCATCAAAGTATTTTTATTTTTTTTTTCTTTTAAAAAAGAATTCGAAATACTTTTCACCTTTAAATCGGATCAGTCAAATCTTCTTACTATTTGAGAAAAACAAAAAATAGAATGATTTGCGAAACAGACTGGCAAATTCATCACAAAATCCTCTAGAATGGGGTCCAAGTGCTTTTAAATTTGTTTGGAGACTTCCCATCTCATAAAGATTTTGACATGTCACCCTATATATATATATATATAAAACTCAATAATTCACCTTAGCACATGCACCGGTACTACTCGGCAACCTTTTTTGTTTCTCTGATAGAGTGAGATGTTTGAAAACTTTGTCCAATCTTTTCAGCTTTTTAATCCTTGGTCCGACAATTTTCAATTAGACATTTTAACTAACTTGTTCAGCCAGCCTCCATTCATTTCACTCTCTCCCTTTGGTCCTTGCCTTGACTTGTTTGCCCACTACTTTGTTTCATATGCCCTGCATAATTCACTCTTTCATGCTTCATTAATTGCATTATATTAAAACAAAAAACAAAAAAAAGCAAAAGCTTAGAGGAAAAGAGATTGGCATGCATTAACTGCTAGGCTACATCTTAAATATATTGGAGTGTTATTACGTTACAATTTTTGTGTCTTATTCTCTTGCAAGCTGATTTTTAATTGTGAGTTTTACTCCAAGTTTATAACATATTAACTACGTTACAATACAATTGTCACTATTTATAGAGAGGCCAAGAGTAATGAACAAGAAACCTAAGATTAAATAAGGAGAGAATAAACCTATTTAGGTATTTTATTTATTTAGTTATTTATTTCTTTCTAAGATGTAGAGCAGGTAGCGGTCAATTCTTCTGCAGAAGAAGAATTGCTGGGGGAAATTTGAGGTTTCCTTCCAGGGACCCAGATTTGAGAAGAGGGAAATTGTTGATAGCATGGCATTATCAAGCATCAAAAGCAAATCTCTTTGGAGATCTCACCCTACTGAAGTTGCAATGAAAACGAACAACTAAACAAGGATTTCAAATCAGTGCTTTCTTGGTTGATCTGTCGCTTGTTTAATCACTTCAATAACCATCAGATGATGATGACTTCTAAACACATCAAATTACTAAGATTCATATAACATCCATAAAACGTGTGATGTTTCTCCTTTCGGCATTTTCATGCATCGTTTTCCCTCATATGGCACGGGCCAGGCCTTGTTCTTTGATCATATCATATAGTACGTAGTGGCTACTTCCATCTCATCAGAGGGTCTCACAGTATAACACATAGAAATGCCGCTTCTCATTGCTAGATGTACGTTCTCCTAGTGTTTTTGTTGTTTTTTTTTTAATTGTACGTGGATATTATTTTTAAAAGTTAAGTGAGAGAAATAAGAGCTAATTCTTTTTTTGATTTTTCAGAATTGGTATATATTATACATATATAGTTTTTTTTCGTTTAGGAATGTTTTAAATAAAAGGTTTTAAAGAGTTTTGAAAAAAAAAAAGCCACACATGAAAAAAAGAAAAAGTTAGATTTGCATTTATAAGGCAGATCGAACTCACATCAAGCTATTGCTTTAAAGCAAGCAATGCTTAAATATATGCATTTGTATATATGCTCTAGTACGATACGAAACACACACATGTGCGTCGCAATGGCCTACACGGTCCATTGTTGACCAATTTTCTGTGTCTCTCAAAACTTTTTATAGTTTTAAGATTCGAGTCTTTCTCTTGTTGAAATATAAACCGTTAGGGTATTCTAATTTGGCTTCGTTTTATACAAAATGCAACTAAGCTACAAAAGATTTTTGAGTTCGATTGTATCCTGAAATAATATTTGCCGCACGTCATAATGAGCATTTTATTTTCTGTTTTTCTGTTTCTGATATTAAAATTAATGGTTTGCTCAGAAAAGAAAAAGAAAAAATTGAAATCCATAGAAAAAGTACCAAAATACAGTAATACACTACTGCTTTTCTTGTGAGACACAGCTAGCCGAGCAGCCTGACCCACGCTAAAGAAAAGCAAGGCCATCTCATACCGTACACTCAAAATAGGGTTGCGTGTGATGCTTTGACAAAAAGAAAAAGTGCACATAATTTAGAAAATAAAAAAGACGGAAAATAATAATAATAATAATCGAGGGAGAGAGGAAAGAAAAAGAAAATAGTGAAAGGGACAAAAAGGTAATGGGCCCATCCAAAGGCATGGAAGATGCACACATATATGCATATGATCACTAACATGCACACATGGAAACCAAACTAAATCCCCACTATGGAACAAATAATTTTTCATCATTAACCCACGCAAGGCACCCTTTTTGTCATTTGCCCCAAAAGGTCAACTTTCATCAATCCATAATACAACCCATTCATACCCCCACTATACTTTTGGATGAGCCAAACACTCCCCATGGATTATTAGCCTACTTGGTCTTATTCAAAATTATTTTGTCCCTCCCCCTCACCTAACCTGTTCTTGTGGGTTAAACTTGAGGAAGAAAATCTTATGAACCTATCAAACCCTAAACTCTAATCATTGCTTCTTTTTTTTTTTTTCTCTCTTTTGGAGAAATTGTCTCAAACCCCAAAGTTGTAGGGGGTTTTTAAATCATAACAAGAGTTTCTAACTTTCAAAATTCAGATTAATACTTTTTTTTTAGTACATGGCCACTTTAGTTTACGAAAGTATTACAAATAGTATGTGTGCAATTTTTTTAGTACATGGTCATTCTATACATGTTCTATCCAATAACACAACGGAGTGCCACGTCAAATACTCTCACAATCTACCAGGTATCCCATGCGCCGCATCATTTACTATATTCAGCAAGATTTAATCTACATCACTAACATGTCGCTTACATGTGTTTATTAAAATTGACCCAAACTAAAAACTAACCCTAACTCAGGCTATCTCTTCAATTTCTTCTTTCTCCCCCAAATCACCCATGATATAATTTTCCCCCCAAAAAAATTGAACTACTTCATATGTTTGCGTTTCTGACTAATTTTGCTCGTTTACATAAAACATAAAACCCTTTTCAAAGTTGGAGTGTTGCAATGTTCTTTCACGGCAGTCTTAAATTTTACAAATCAAAGGTTTATTAATTTTTTTTAAGATAAAATTGTATAAATATTCTTGTTTAATTTTTTTTTTTTTTTTTGGAAAAACGATTAAAACAAGCAATTGAAAACACTGGTTGATTCATAAGCCCATAATTTATGCTTAAAATGATTAAGGGCCGAAAAAAGCTAAAATGTTTAGAGGTGATCAATTAGTTCCGTGTAGTAGGTAGTGGTGATCGATCAATGTCAATCTGACATGAGAAATAAATGCGTCCAAAACATTAGAAACTTAGCCATTTCTCCATTTAAAGGATTAGGAACCCTAGGAAAGGACATGTGCTCGACCTCTCAGCCACTTAGACGGAGAGAGAGAGAGAGAGAGTGATAACCCAATTTTAAGGTCTCTTGTTGCTAAGGAGGTGGATACCTAAACCCTCCTTGAGATATAATTTGAAACCCTACTTCTTCTACCTCTCAGCCACTTAGAGGGAGGGAGAGAGAACCCATTTTTAAGGTCTCTTGTGGCTAAGGAGGTGGACACCTAAATCCTCCTTGCGATATAATTTGAAACCCTACTTCTTGTTTATTATTTATGTTTTTAAGTCTCAATTAGTACTTTGTTTGTTGTTTAAACACATTTGTAGTGTCTCGAGTAATTACTAAATTGTGTTTAGCTGAGTCGGATGGTTAGCAAGATTTCTCGGTTTGTTAAGAGTCATTGGGAGGAGATTTTGAGGAATTTCGATTCTCATAGAACATTCGGTAGGAAGACCACTGAACGTCCGAACCTAAGCCAAGAAATTGCTGGGTAAACAGTACACCGAATGTTCGGCAAGGGACCACGCCAAACACTCGTTGACCAAGCTTTGACCCAATGGATAATGATTGAACGTAGGCCTGCAACTTTAAAATACTGTGCACACAGTAAATTGAACGTTTGGCCATAGACCACTGAACGTTCACTGCACTGCAGGACTGTCACAACAGCGCCCTAAGCTTTTCTAAAGCTATAAATACCTCATCCACTCCCTTTTAAGCTTCATTCTGCCTTCTAAGTCCTAGAGAAACTTTGCTTGCGTGATTGGTGAGTTTTAAGAGAAGAATGAGAGCTTTCTTAGAGGTTCTTTTTTTTTTTTTTTTAGGATCTTAGAGGTTCTTGCTCAAGAGAGATAACCTTCTTGTTTTAACTCATGTTTTACTTAGTTGTTACTATGTTTAAACATTATTTCCATAGCTTGGTTGTAGTTTTTTACTTATGTTGTCATTTTAGGTTTTAATCTCAGTTTTAGAATAATTTAGATTTTCATATTTATTTACGTGTTTTATTCTGCTTGAAGATGATATGTTAGGAATCATTTTTGTAACCTTAGGAATCATTTATGTGTTTTATTCTGCTTGTTTGGTTGAGATGAGTTTTCTGCCTAGCAATAAAACAGTCTAGTCGAACATTTGGCCTCGAGCTTGAACGTTCACCTAATTTGACAAAATGTTCGTAGGCGAGGTAGAACCTTTGTTTTTGAAGTCTTAGGACTAGGGCTCGTTGTAGCTCGGACGCAAAACTAATGCTAGGCCTTTTCATAGATTCGGAGAGAGTGGAACTCCTAGAGGAATATTTGGAAGAATAATACAACCTGAGTGATTACATACTCACATGGATACTTGCCATTATTTTTTCAAATTGCATGATTATTTTTTTGTACCAAACATGCATTCTTACAACTCTTGTGAAATACATTTTGATATATTATGAATTCTACTTTTTGAAAATATGTGTTGCTTAAACAAGGTAATGAACATGGTGAGATTTGTAAAAGCATGCATGTAGCATGGGCCACCCGGCGCAACCATGCTTAATTGGAGGGTTACTACAAGACGTACATCATTAGTAAAGTGGGCCACCCGAGCTCAGACTCGGTCGGGCTGCTAGTGTTATGAATGGTAACATACAATGATCGGAGCACCGGCATTGTATTACATGTCCATCGAGATGGCACTAAGCCTTCTGAGAATTGGTAATATTTTGGGTAGACAATACAATTTAAACTATCACTTTATTCTTATCTTATAGTCAAAGCATGTATTATATCCATATTGTATCCATAAATAACTGTCACATTACAATGTTGCATAAGATTTATCAATAACTGAGTTCATCATTCAAATGACATGTACATCGTGTGCATTTTTACTGATTAAGCTATTGACCTATCCTTGTATTCTTTCTCCTCCATTTTGTATAATTACGTTGCTTAGTTAACTTAGTTGAGGATGGATTCGAGGAGGCATCTAGTTGTTATGACGAATTTGCTCATGATCACTTTTTAGGATTTCGACCTTATGTGGCTCAATTCAATGTGGGATGCCGACGGGCGAGTTGTTCTTGTAACGACCCATATGGGCAAATAAATTATCTAATAATTGATCCCATGGTTTGTCTCCCAGCCCTGTCCCTCGCAGAACAAGACTCAGGGATTACACATTTCTCGTTGTAACGAGAAAGCAACAACGGAAGACTTTACTAAGACTATGAGAATAAGAAATAATAATGAAGCATCTCACAACATACACCAGAGGAAAACATAACAACATCAACGACATCACATAGATAAGCACCAATGTACTGGTCATCAGACCATCATCAAGTAGTAGTACAGACCCAAATAAAACATAACATCATTGTATCAAAAGATCAATAGATCACAACCTAGACTTAAGCTTAAGAAGAGCTAATGAAATCAAAATCTCTATCATATCATCACGAGAATTGCCTCCATCCTCCCACATAGTCCTAAGTCAAACGGGATCTATGTCCTCAAAGATCACCCATATCAGATCCTGAGCGATCACCCAAGTAAACTCCGACGGCATCTTCGTCTAGTGCAGCTAAGCCACGCAATTATTCGTAATGATGGGGAAAGACATAAATAAAAGGGTAAGTCTAAGACTTAGTGATATTTAACACAGATAGTACCCATGCCAGTTTAGGAATGAACTCAGATGTTTATAATAAGAAAATGACAGTTCCATCATGACAGCTTATATTATAAGTGATATATATATAGTAGATAGAATATGCATATGATGTAAACAACAGTCATACTTCAACAGTATGGTCTACCCGAGATATTACACATTCTCAGTAAGGTTAGCGTTGTCCCAAGGGACCTATAATACAATGCTAGTGCCCCAGCCATTGCACAACATATCGTACATAACACTAACGGAATGACCGAGTCTGACCTCGGGTTGCCTACACCGCTAATGACGTTCGTCCTATAATGACCAGGCCATTGAGAATGGCTACACCGTGGTCACGAAACCAATGGATCCAAAGCCCTCATATAACACACATATTTGACTATAAAGCTAACATGTATAGTAAGCCCATGGCCATTACTACCGCACGTACCGGTGTACCATGTCATATGATGCATATTATCTTATCTGTATTTTACATGCATGTGTCTTTTACAAGTCCCACTTTATTAGCATATTCAGCACAACGTTTTTCTCAAAATGTCAGAGTTCATGTGCAACAAGTATAACAGTGAGAGTTGTAAAATATGCATATTTTCTTGGTTCACAAAATAGACATGCAGTTCATGAAAAAATAACATTAAGCATTATGTGAGTTAAAAACTCACCTAGGTCGAAAAGTATCTCCGAGTACTCCGATCAATCCGAGTTCTCCAAATCTGTGGAAAACCTTCTATTAGTCATACTTCTACCAAAACAACTCTAAAGCAAGGAAAACATGAGCTATGGGACGGCTAGTGAAAATAGAGTTTTCCTGTCATACTCTAGACGTACATTTGGGCTCAGGGCCATACATCGGGTCACGAGACCGTACATATGCTCCGATGTCTTTCAGGGAGAACCTCATTTTCTCTCCACTATCCGCCTATTCTCCAACTCTGAAGGCCATCACAAACTCCCTAAGGCCTCCTAACTCAGATTGAAACCTCCATGTAAAGGAACAACGCTAAGCTTAACAAAACGCTATCCTAAGCAAGATTTAAGACACAACTAAGCTAACACTACAACTAGCTATGACAAATTAGGAATCGAGCAGCATAATGACGTATTAAAAGCTAAGGAGTTGAACGTTACCTCTTTGAAGTAAAACTGCAAGAATTTCCCTTCACAAAAGCTCCAAAACACACAAGAACCTCACAAACACTCACAAAGCACACACTGGCAGCCTGGGGGCATCTGAAGAGTGTGAGAAATGAAGGGGGTAGGGGCTATTTATAGGAAAGGGCTGCCACCAACTCCCTAAAAAGCAGCAGACGTCCGCCCAACCCTAGCATACATCTAGTGGTTCTTACCCAGCGGTCCAAAGGCTGCCTCGTACGTTCAGGTATTAACCACGGGGTATTTCAAAAAGTAGTGTACGTTCGGTGGTCTCATGTACGTCCGCTGTACGGTTTGCAGAGCGTACGTCTGGTGGTCCCCCACCGTACGTCCATACTAAAAACAACAGCGTACGTCCGCACTACAGTCCAAATCCCTCCTTAAGTGGTTTTAGTGACTCAAAGCTCAAATCTATCCCTTAACTAAGCTACTTATGCCTAGTTAATTACTTGGGTCACTACAGGTCTAGAGTTGCTTGAGATCATCTTTATACTTTATTTAGTTAAATGTAGGCCTTAGTATTTTCAGAACAACCTTTCATGATATGTATTATTATTTTGGTAGCCGGTCTTTGACCAATATATTTGGAGATCCAGTTATGATGCTTTGAATTTACTCTGGTTATTATGAATGTAGACCTTAAATTATTGTTATTTCTGTCCCTTAGCTAAAAGTCTTCTATTGCAGTCTCTCTATAGAGAGTATGAGATCCATAAGTTTTGTTCTGAAAGGAATAAGGCTAGAAAGTGAACGATGGCGTCAATTACCAATTAATTGATTTACATGGGGCATTACAACATTGATCTAGTTTGATTTGGGTTATTTTTAAGAGGTTGATACTTTATGTGTTGTTTCTGATTTCATAGCTTCATACTCACACACAACCCTTTTTGTATATTGAGCATGTTTTAGAACTTTTTTGGCAATAAATCTTTTATATACATTAGGTCCATCGCATCACAGTATTTGTTATCTCATATCATTTCCTTCTTCTTCAAATTCCTTTTGCCTTAAAATGTCTACTAGTCATTTTAACATACTTTTTTGGGGAAAATACATTTTACCCATCAATTATCCAACCATTTGCACTTTGACCTCCAATATTTAAAACATGATACTTTACCCCCTCAAAGTTTAACACGGTGACAAAAAAAGAAAAAAAAAAACCCATCCATTACTTTTGGGTGTGAATTTGGACGGAAACCTAGTCACGTGTGTGGCACATTACACTTTTCAACCAAGAAGTTAAAAAATGCCCTCAGGGGAGGGGGGGTAAAGTGTAAACATAAATTACTTCTTGGGTGTAAAGTGTAAAGATAAACATAAAAAAAAAAAACAAAAAAACAAACAAACAAAAACAAAAAAAAGCTTATTTAAAAAATAAAATGAAAAACTAAACTAAAACAAAAAAACCTTGGGTTAATTACCTTTTTAGTACTAAGGTTCACACTTTTTTTTTTTTTTTCTCACCTAGGTTACAAATCGTATCATACATGATACCTGAGTTATGGGAAAATACCAACTTGGTACCTCCGTCACATTTTGCTAGCCCAAACTAATAGACTATCATGTGTCACCCCCAAAAAATGGGTGGCCATAATTTTTTCAATTTTTTTAGGGTTTATCTTTTTTTATTGTTTTTTAATTATTTTTATTTTTTTTAAGACATGTGGTGCCAAATTGGCATTTTTTTAGGACATGTGGCATTTTTTGGGGGTGACACGTTGCAGTCCATTAATTGGGCTTACAGAATGTGACAGAAGTACTAAGTTAGTCTTTTTCCATAAGTCATGTACCATCTATTATACGATTTGTAATCTAAGTGAGAACCTTAGTACTAAAAAAGTAATTAACCCGAATTTTTTGTTTTAGTTTAGTTTTTTTAATATATATATATTTTTAAAAAAGTTTTTTTATTTTTTTTTTATGTTTACACTTTACCCCCCCTCCCCCCGAGGGCATTTTTGAACTTCTTGGTTGAAAAGTGTCACGTGACTAGGTTTCTATCCAAATTCATGCCCAAAAGTAATGGATGAGTTTTTTTGTCATTGTGTTAAACTTTGAGGGGGTCAAGTGTCACATTTTAAATATTAGAGGTCAAAATGCAAATAGGTGGATAGTTCAGGAGGGTAAAGTGTATTTTTCCCTATTTTTTAATTATCATGAAACTACATAAAAATGGAAAGGCTCAACTCACTATTAAAACAATGCATGCCTTGTACGAGTAAAATAGTTCACAACGCTGCATTTTAGTCAAATCAAAATTTTGAGTGTGGAAATCAATTAGTATTATTGGTATGAAATGTTACTTGCTACGGTCGCTAAATTTCCTTCGTCTATGTATTCTTGATCCATTCCTAGTGTTTACTTGCATTACGCCACGTTCATACGTTAAGATCTTTATACAACTATCTTTTCTTTATTGATTAAAGCCAATGAACACATAAGAAAATGGGGATCTCAAGACCAAACTCGTCTACTGCCCAAGCCTTTTTAGCATTGATTCATTCAAATGTGTTCCAAGCAGTAGTTCGATTGACGTACTCGACTATTACATCGTCTAACCAGGGTTCGAGCAATTTATTGAACAAGGCCTTAAGTCTTATTCTTGTTCATTGCCCGAATGACAAGGTGCAAAAACAGAACCCTCATGTGAAAAAACCCTTTCAATCTGCTTTCTAATATTCATAAAACTTCATTTTATTCCACATAACTCCAAATAATTTAAGCATGCATAACCCAAATATCAACTTTTACATAAACAAAAGCACACGTTTAAAGAAAAACCTAGCTCTCCCTATTTTCCTTATCTTCTTTAAACGTCTCATTCAATAGTATCACACCCATTCCTATTTTCCATCCAAGTACTCTCACACTACAAACTTGATATCTAATAACCCATAAATTTTAAGTAAAATCGAAATGAGGGAAGATAAAGTGTAAGAATATATACCTTCAAAGTTTATACATAGGATACCTTCTCTTTAATCTTCTCACACAAGTTCTATCTTCTTAAAACTATGTGGAAAAGCTTTAGCAACCCTTTCAAGTCCTCACATTTTGAAAGCTAGAATTTTTGCCTTTGGTCTGAAATGTTTAGATAGACAAACTTGTGTCCATTGTGCAACAGTGTCCAAACGAGTTATGGCCCCCGTTCGGACGGGATTGGGTTAGAAAGGGGCACTAAGCATAAGTGTTATCAGCTTCACATCGTTCCACTCGAGTTCTTACATGTGGAGATACTTACTCATTTGAATGCAATATTCTTATGCCTGAACAAAACTTGTCAGTTTGAATTAAATACCCTATCAAATAGGTCAAATCCACTTATGAGCAAATCCTGGTTGTTGATCTTATCCTCATCTAGACGATAGTATCCCTTATCTGCACACGGTCAACGTATGCCCATTTTAACGCATCTTCCTATTTTGTTTGTGTAACACCCCCAAAATGAGCCTCGGCTAACCCGGTAGGGTTACTAGTCATTACCCCAAATACACTAACTCGTGGTAAAATAAGGAATCGCCCTTTTAAACATTATCAAAGTTAATGTATAGAAATGTGAAATAAATATGAGAAAAATATAAATCATTACCGGGATAAGTATATTCCTCAAAATAAAGACATGGAGCATTTATTTAATAAACAAACCTGATAACAGCAAGTATCTTCCAAGAAAAGTTTGTAGTGGCAGCCATGCCACTTTTAAGTCTTAGAAACAGATCCCCCATAATGGTAATAACAGCGTAAGTCAAAGACTTAGTAAGTATAGCTCACAATTAGGTATGACATGAGCCTATTTAAGCGAAAATAAACGTGCATTTTTTGTAAGTATTCAAAAAGAGATGTTGTGTCCGTTAATACACCATAAGTTTTGTTTTGGTTTTCAAAAAGAGGTGTACTACCGGCAGCAATTGCCTAAGTATTTTAATGCATGAAAACTAATGTTTTATAAGTCATAACTCTCATGTATGGTCTACTCGAGATATTACCATTTCTCAATAGGGTTGGCACTGTCCTAAGGGACCTGCAATATAACACTAGTGCATTGAATATTGTACACTACCATACATAACACTAGCGGCATGACCGATTGTAATACCCCGATAAAAGCCAACATTTTTATTGGACAAAATCCTTCCCATAGGAGCAATCAACAGAGGTTCTCAAAGAAGGAGTTTAACGAGACCCGAAAACCCTTAGCGTTAACCTAATCACGCTTGAAAACCTTAGAAAGGTAGAAGCCAAACACTAACCCTCATGAGGCAGACGTACACTAGGTCTGGCAGACGTACGCTGTTGTACAAATTAAATGTACTTGCAAGTGCACGAGTCATGTGCAATATAATGGGGGTGCAAGTGCGAGGTCGAACCCACAGGGAGTTGTGTTCTTGAAAGCAAATTTAAACCTAAAATAATTCTATTCTAAATCTAGTTCACAGTTTTTGAATGGTGATTGTTTGAATGAAACAAAAGCGTAAAACTAATTAAATGAAAGTTGTATGTTAACGAAACACTAGGGTTTTAGAATCCACACTCACTCATCATTAACAATCTAGTTTCATGATCTCAGTTATTCCCCAAAGTTCTCACATATAAATCTTAGGTATGTTTCACTTTTTACTTCACAAATTAATCAAAACATTCCTTGTATCCATTCTTTACCCAAATCACAATAGAAATCCAATAATCAATTAAATCATTAACGGTATCCGTAAATCACAGACAAATATCCAATCTATATTGAAACATCCGTTGTATCCAGAAAATAAATCACAAGAAAGATCCAATCTTTTAATCAAGAAAACCAATCAATTAATTGTATTGAATTATCAAAAATCATCTAATGTATCCTTAAATCACAATAGATATCCAAGATACATTCAATCCAATTAATAGAAAAGTAAAACAAAAAGCAATTAAACCATTAAATTTGGAAATCTGGAATACATGAAACTAAATTGCTAATCATAAGTGAGGCTTCATCTTCAACCTTAGTTGAAGGTTTAGCCTCTCATGTTATTAAAAGAAAAAACATTCATCCTTGAATCCATAATAAAAATGAGTACTTACAAGTAATGAACCCCAAGATTGAAGTCCAAAAGCTAGGAAACCCTAGAACTCTCTTCTTTCTCCTCTCAAATTTCGTAATTCGCAGCCCCTTTAAACTAGTCTGATAAATATGTATTTATAGGGCTAAAACTAGGGTTTACAATTTAATAAAACGCTGAAATTCACTCCAGGTCGGACGTGTGCGATCGATCGTATAGTGGTGCGATCGATCGAACTCGTGCATAGGCTTTTGTCTACTACGTCGCAAGGGCGCTCGATTGTGGTTGCCCTGCGTTCGAACGCATATGCGTTCGATCGTAGCTAGTTTGCGATCGATCACTCCACCAGGGGCTTGCCCTTTTCATCCACAATATGCACTTCCGCTTAAAACCCACAATTTTCCCTTAGCAACCTATAAAACACTAAAAACACAAAACTAAACCAAAACATCAGATAATAACACAGCTAAAACATTAACAATAGTAAATTAAGGGGTCCAAATGTGCAATATTTGACACACATCATAGGCTGTTGTCTGTAGTATAGACGTATGGTGGGGGACCACCGGACGTACGCTCTGTAAATAGTACAACAGACGTACGTGGCACCACCGGACGTACGCTACTTTTTAGGATACCCTTTGGGTAAAACCTGGACGTACGAGACACCCTCTAGACCAATGTGTAAAGACCACCAGACGTACGCTAGGGTTGTCGTACTTCTGATGCTTTGTCAGAGAGTTGGTGGCGAACTTTCCCTATAAATAGCCCACCCCTCCTCTCATTCCTCACGCCTTTTTCCTATCCCTGGTGTGCCCCTAGGCTGCCAAAACCCTTTCTTAGCATATTGAGTGAGAATCCGTGAGATTGAGCTTCAAAGAGGAGTTTCCGAGGATAGAAGACCATGTCCGTACTTAGCTTTAGGGTAAGTTCTGTTCCTTTGTATTTGACACTGTCTTATCTTGTGTTTTTGCTTTGATAATGGTTTTCAAGTGTTCACTAAACGTTTTCCTAAAGATAATGATGTTTTTAAAGGATTTTCTCAAATAGTCGTGATTCTGTGATTTCTTACGTTGCATGTAAAGTTTTGCTAGCTTAGGAGAGGTTTAGAGGTCTATAAATGCCATTAGGAACATGCACTATCCGAGTCTTAAAACGGTGTGCTTAACACATTAAGCGGATGTACGCCATCGAGGCCGGACGTACGGTCAATTGGTAGAGCACCTGTTCTTAAGTTTCACACGTGTATTATAGGTCCCCCGAAATAGCATCAACCCTGCTGAGAATGGGTTGTATCTCGGGTAGACCATATATGAGAGTTATGACTTATAAAGCATTAGCTTTTTCTGCATTAAAACGATTAGGTAATTATCGCTGATTCTACACCATAAGGTTTGAAAACCCTAAAACTATTAAATGGTGTATTAGCGGAGGTAATGCCCTCTTTTTGGTTATTACTAGAATTGTACGTTTACTTTTAGTAGTTGGGCTCATGTCATACCTAAGTGTGAAGTTAACTTACTAAGTCGTTAGACTTACACGGTTATTATTCTTTAGATAACCTGATTCACTGCTATGGAAGTGGCAAGAGTAGCTACTGCCTAACTGGTTATGCTCTATCTATAGTTACAGGTTTGTCTTTATTGTTTAGCAGCTCCACGTTCTTACTTGATGTATTATAGTGATTCTCAAGTTTATTCACCTTTTTTTGCATTTATTTTGACAGTTTTATAAGGGTGATTACCCATTGGATCACAAGTTGGCTCAATTGGGTAGATTGCCAGTGACTCCACCGGATTAGCCGAGGCTAATTTTGGGGGCGTTACAGTATGATATCAGAGCATACGGTCTTGCCGACCGTAGCTGTAAATCTGAGCATATGATGTAGTATTTAGGTTTGATCTTACAAAACTGAAGCATAGGATAGGTTTAGTTCCCTTGTTTGTGGGTGCAGGCCATTGTAATGGCCTATTTGATTGTTTGACTTGGGATGAACAGGATCGCCTGTTCTGCGCTACAGGCACTTGATCCTGCTTCATACTCAGATGTTCGATGGTTGTAGACGCCTACCGACTGTGCGCGAGTGGCCAGCTGAGTTTGGACCGTACGCGCCAGGATACCAACCTCGCTCTGGTAAGCGCAGGGTTTCCACCCAGGCGAACTAGGAGCCAAAGTCTTCACCGGTCCCTAAGCCAGATGAAGGGAAAGGAGACACGCATAGTGACTAAGAAGAGGTATGTCGTACCTAAGTATCGCAGTATCTCGGCGATACAAGATTTTTCACCTATCCCCGGAAGGTTTAATTCCTATCTCAGTGATGAACAGAAAGCGAGCCATGCATACTCAACTAACTCAGATTTCGGATGAATACGCCCAAATGGAACAAGATGAAATTCGAATGTTGAAGATGGGAGCATTACCATAAGGATCTGATCGTCAAAGGGTTGCATTTCTTTCCAGTATCGACAAAGACTATGAAGCACTAGTTAAGGATGAGGAAGACCCGTTTGAGGACTCGTCCGAGGAATGATAGGTCCTGGGGTAGTAATCTTTAGATGTTAGATAGCTATGTTTTTCCTCACCCTTAGCAGTGGTGAGTTTTGGCACTTGGACATCTGGTGTTGATTATAGAGCACAAAAGAATTTTCATTGTACCCCGAATTTTAGAAATAAAATCATTTTGACCTACCTTGTTATTTCTAACTTTTCTGTGCCTTGGAAATTTCCTAAAGCTTTCAAAAAAAACAAAATAATTAGGGTTAAGCGGACATACGCCCCCGATGCCGGAAGTACGCCATTAACCCAGCGTTTTATAAAACAGCCGAACGTCCTCAAATCCTATTCATTCCCATTTTCTCTCATTTTTCTCACACCCAAACACTTTCAAAGAGATTTTTGGCCAAGTCTCTCAAGATTTTAAAGGATTCCAACCTTGTTTTCAAGATCAAATCGAGGTATAAAGATTTTCCCAAAGTTTCTCAAAATTTCGCAACTTTAGGGTTTTGATTTAAATCTTGATTTTTCTTGCATTATGCATTTAGTTGGTTTGGTTGTGGACTAGGGTCATGTTGTGAACTGTATTTGCATGCATTTTGTGCATTTTTCCTTGGTGAAATCATGCCCATTTGAATTTAGGGAATTTTTACCCTAAATCTGAAATTCTTGAGATTTGATGATCTCTTCATGCAATTGATGCATGAAGCAATGCCTAAATCCTTTCATGATGGCCTAGGAACAAAACCTAATCACCATCTTGCCTGAAATTGACCAAAAGGTTTTGGGTCAAAACCCTAGTTTTAGAAATTGGGGGTTTTAGATTTTTGTTGATTTTGTGAATTCTTGGGGTCGTTTGGACCACTTGAAGCCTAAAACTTATATTTTGAGACTTGATCTATAATTTGGACCATTCGGATTGGAATTTTCGTCTAAATCCAAAAATTACCAAAATGCCATTCACATACAAAGGATAGGGTTTTTCACCCTAAATCCAAGAAAACATCCTACAATCCCCTTGAAGCCCAACATTGATGTGTTCTTATCGCTTTTAAGATTGAACCAAAACCCATTGACCAATTTGACCAACTCAAACCCTAGTTCTTGAATTTAGGGATTGTCGCCTAAATTCGGACATTGTTAGCTTTATGGCTTACCTGGGTCCTTTGGACCAACTGAGACTTAATAATTGTAATTGGGACTCCGATCTACGATTTTGACACTTGATCCAAAATTCTGCCTAATTTTGTAAAATTACCAAAATACCCCTCACTCCTAAGGAATAGAATTTTTGCCCTAATTTCGTCCCGTAAGGCAGAAATCTAACCCTATCTAACCCGATTTCTGGAAACCCATCCAAGTCTCACAAATTACTAAAATGCCCTTTTTCTCCTAGGGGGGGCATTCTCGTCTTTTACCACCTAACCTAATCAACCAAGTCCCAATTGATCACCATGGGATCTAATACCACCAAGTTAACCGTAACCATTGTCATTTTTGATTTACCTCAAATTACCAATACGTCCTTCTTCTCCTAGAAGGAGCGATTTTGACCTTTTTAACTTACTAGATTCTAATACTCCTAAAATCATTGCTAGGTGCTTTATATCTATCTAGCTAACCAAAATCTCGAATATTTTGATAATTCTGAAATGCCTTAATTTTTCAACAACGTTAAACACCACCTAAGTTGAATCCACCAATATAACTCTGTTTTCTTTTTCCTGTACCTGCATTTTAGGGCATGTAGGACTAGAACCTTTGCACGGGTAGGGTTTTGTATGGGAATTCTGAGAGTCATTATTGATAGGAATTTTTCGTGCAGGACAATGGTATGCACACGCGTCAGCGAGGCTGCTTCTTCTTCGGCTACACGCCAGTGACCACACCGAGCACCGTTACAAGAGGCTCAGGACCCCGAGTCTGAGCTGAAGGTCGTGATGGTGGATGTAAAGAGTGACGACGCTACCAGAGACAGGCTAGTCCTTGGTGAGCAGATCAGAGAGGCCAATACTGCCACGGATGAGGAGAATGCTGAGTTGGTATATGACCACACCCGTTTTCGGAGGGATAAGGTCAGGTTCCGATACGTTCACTACTACCACGGGCTCATGATCATCATCGAGAAAGGAGCCGCCATAGAGGAGTTCGATGAGCCCGCGCTGAGGGTACGGGCAATGCTAGATGCCCAGGGGTGAATTGACATGGTAGAAGATCACCGCCCTACGGTAAAGGCCATTGTGTGGGAGTTCTACGTGAACCTCCACCAAAGACACAGCGACTCGTTCTGTACATGGCTCAGAGGGACAGTGATAGAGGTGACCTCTATGCTCATCAGCACGATCACCGGAGCACCTCGTGTACGTGACCCGGCTTGCCTATACCTGGTCGATCTTCCCCCCCACTCGTGCTGACCTGGTGGCATGTTTCGCCGAGGGGCGCCCTTACTAGATGGAGTTAGAGGGAGATGTGCTTTCAGATGAGTGACTTCAGCAACAACGTCCGTTGCATCTACCACATCCTCGCTAGCCGAATATTCTCAGTTATCAGTCATACGATGATCACGATAGAGAGGACACGCTGCCTATACACCCTGTTGATCGAGACTCCCATCGACTACGAATCCGTGGTCACTTCCACCATGATATCTGTCCGACTCCTGGAAAAGGGCTTCGCATTGCCATATAGGGCATTGATCACTTGGATTGCGAAGCATTTCAGTGTGGACATGACAAGGTTGAGGGAGGTCCAACCAGAGAAAGGAGCCATGGGTGTACGTTTCCTCAATGCAAGTCAGGCTCACTTGCGGGAGGCGGAGCAGGAGTCGAGAGCGTAGCAACCGCGGAGGGCAGCCCGAGTTGGCGGGGCACCTGCTAGGATGGAAGAGCGCATGGACTGCTTTGAGGCTTCATTCCAAGAGATGCAGGACAGGCGTTGCAGAGGGCTAGAGTTGAGGATTGAGCCATCCTGGACCGGCTATGTGAGCACCTCATGGGGCCTTTGGACGTCAGAGACTACGACATCCACAGCTCCAGTTTCAGCAGAGGCCGAGGGAGCCCTAGGGCGAGGGGGAGTCCTAGTGCCCACGGGAGCCCAGGCATGAGAGGGAGCCTGAGTGCGAGAGGGATGCCGGTGCGAGCATCTGCAAAGCCAACTCCGAGGAGACGACCCCGCTCGTAGCTTTAGTGTTGCTAGACATTTATCTTATTAGGTGTTTATTTTTCTTTTCTTCGGTTAAGTCCACCGCGGCGGTGGCAATTTTGGGATGTATCTTGTTACAGCTTAAGTCCACCATTTTTAGGGTGGCAATTTTGTCATGTGTATATTTATGACTGCTTATGTTTGATGGTTGATATGATGCCTGTTTTACTTTTAAGGACTGCAAAATGTTATCTAGTACATTTTCTTGCCATTTTCGAATGGCAAAGTTTTTAACATAATTTATTTTCTCTTTCCGAGTTTCGAATTGCAAAATTTTTTTCAAAGATGGACATTTTACCTTTGGTATTAAGAGCTCTAAATTTTGAGGATGAAATTTCTATAAGGAGGGGAGAGTGTAATACCCCGATAAAAGCCAACATTTTTATTAGACAAAATTCTTCCCATAGGAGCAATCAACAAAGGTTCTCAAAGAAGGAGTTTAACGAGACCCGAAAACCTTTAGCGTTAACCTAATCACGCTTGGAAACCTTAGAAAGGTAGAAGCCAAACACTAACCCTTAGGAGGCGGACGTACGCTAGGTCTGACTGACGTATGTTGCTGTTTGTAGTACAGATGTACGGTGGGAGACCACCGGATGTACGCTCTGTAAATAGTACAACGGACGTACGTGAGACCACCGGACATACGCTACTTTTTGGGATACCCTTTGGATAAAACCTGGACGTAAGAGACACCCTCTAGACCAATGTGCAAAGACCACCGGACGTACGCTAGGGTTGCTGGATGTCCGCTGCTCTGTCAGAGAGTTGGTGGCAAACTTTCCCTATAAATAGCTCACCCCTCCTCTCATTCCTCACGCCTTCTTCCTTTCCCTGGCGTGCCCTTAGGCAGCCTGAACCCTTTCTTAGCATATTAAGTGAGAATCCGTGAGATTGAGCTTCAAAAAGGAGTTTTCGAGGAAATGAGACCATGTCCGTGCTTAGCTTTGGGGTAAGCTATGTTCCTTTGTATTTGACACTGTCTTATCTTGTGTTTCTGCTTTGATAATAGTTTTCAAGTGTTCACTAAATGTTTTCCTAAAGATAATGATGTTTTTAAAGGATTTTCTCAAAGAGTCGTGATTCTGTGATTTCTTACGTTGCATGTAAAGTTTTGCTAGCTTAGGAGAGGTTTAGAGGTCTATAAATGCCATTAGGAACATGCACTATCCAAGTCTTAAAATGGTGTGCTTAACACATTGAGCGGACGTACGCCATCGAGGCCGAACGTATAGTCAGTGGGCAGAGCACCTGTTCTTAAGTTTCACACGTGTATGCTCAAGCTTGGCTACATTTCTAGGTTTCGTAAAGCTTAGAATAACAGTGTCTTATATCCATTATAACAAGAAGTAGCTTGGTCGGAGGATTCGCTCGAGTGCGCGAGGTAAGTAAACACTTACACCCTCTTTCGTAAAATGTGGGATATGTCAGTTGACTGACCACGCGTATGATATGAGCATGTTTATTTTCCGTAATTACTTGGTAACTGTGCTATTAAATAAACTGTTAAGATGCATCATAAGACATGGTACGCCGGTACGTGCAATATAAACGACCATGGGCTTACTATATAAACTGCGTATTATGGTCAAATGTGTGTGTTATACGGGGCTTTGGATCCATTGGTTTTGTGACGTTGATGCAACCATTCCCAATGGTTCGGTCACTATAGGACGAACGTCATTAGTTGGTGTGGGCCACTTGGGGTCGGACTTGATCGTGCCACTAATGTTACGTACGGTATGTTGTGCAATGGCTGGGGCACTGGCATTGTATTATAGGTCCCTCGGGACAACATCAACCTTGCTGAGAATGGGTAATATCTCAAGCAGACCATATATGGGAGTTATGACTTATAAAGCATTAGCTTTTTCTGCATTAAAACAATTAGGTAATTATTGCATGTTCTACACCATAAGCTTTGAAAACCCTAAAACTATTAAATAGTGTATTAGTGGAGGTAATGCCCTCTTTTTGGTTATTACTCGAATTGCACGTTTACTTTTATTAATTTGGCTCATGTCATGCCTAAGTGTAAGGTTTACTTACTAAGTCGTTAGACTTACGTGGTTATTATTCTGTAGGTAACCTAATTTCCTACTATGAAAGTGGCAAGAGTTGTTACTGCCTGACTGGTTATACTTTATCTATAGTTACAGGTTTGTCTTTATTGTTTAGTACCTCCCTGTTCTTACTTGATGGATTATAGTGATTCTCAGATTTATTCACATTCCTTTGCATTTACTCTGACAATTTTATAAGAGTGATTACCCGTTGGATCACAAGTTGGCTCAACTTGGTAGATTGCCAGTGACTCCACCGGATTAGCCTAGGCTAATTTTGGGGGTGTTATATCGATTCCGACCTCAGATGGCCCACACCGCTAATGATGTTCATCCTATAGTGACCACCCATTAAGGTTATGTGGGTCACGAAAAAACCATTAGATTCAAGGCCCATATAACATACATGTTTGACCATATCACTAAGTTTATATAGTAAGCCCATGGCCATTATACCGCACATACCGGTATACCATGCCATACAATATATCTTAACATTTAGTTGATAAGATAGTTACCAAGTAATTATAAAAGTAGGCATACTCATATCGTACTTGTGGTCAGTCAACTGACATATCCCATGTTTTAAGAAAAACGGTCCGTAAGGGTTTACTTACCTTGCACGCTCGCTTGAATCCTCTGACATTGCTAAACTCTGCTATAACGGAATATAACACACCGTTATACGTAGTATTAGAGGATTCTTATGAGTAGAATACTAGTTCAACCTATTATAAGGGGTTACTAAGACCTAGGTTGCACAAAACGGGCTAAGGCGGCTATTTGTCCTCCTGACCATATGTCCGCGCCCAAGAGCATACATCCGGTCAAAGAGTAGGCAATTCGGCTAGAAGCTCTCTAACAAATTCTAAAGGCTTCATGCAAATCTAAGGGCTACTATAATCTCTTATAAGCTATAAAAGAGATCCATGTAACGTAAGAAAATACATTTCTTGTATCGAAAGGAGATTTAACACTTTTGAAATCATTTCTTGTTTTTGTAAGAAAACGAACATATCAACTCAACATGGTATCTTCAAAACTTGCAATACAATGAGAGTAACATAAAAGCATAGAAATGGGCAGGAATTACCTTGGTAAATGGCAAGAACACCAAGATTCCTTCTTCTTCTATCTCAAGCTCACAAGAAACACATAGGGTGGTTACAGAGGGCCTGGGGGCGGAATGATGGCTTCAAATGGGTGGTGAGGGGTGGTATTTATAGGATAGAAAAGCTGAGGGTGATACTAACTCCTCTAAAAAATAGTGGACGTCTGGTACTATTAGAGGATACGTCCGATTCTATTTACTCATTGATCCAAAGGATGTCTCGTATGTACTGCTATTAACTAGTGGTTAGTGAAAAAGTAGTGTACTTACGATGTGGTCCCCACTACGTACTCACAAAAGGTTAGTGGTAGACATCCAGTGGTCCCCTCATGTACGTCCACACTAGAAATAGGGGCGTACATCTGCTAACCCTAGTGTTTGTTCACTCAAGAGGATTAGGTTTAGGCTTTAGGCTTCAAAGGAATTTTGGGGGGTTGTTAAGCTACAATTATGGGCTTGGGTTCTTTGTTAAAACCTTCTTAACTATTATTTTGTAGGAAATATTTTAAATAAAAACGATTGTTTTTATCGAGGTATTACAATTTGGATGAGACTATCTATCAATCAAATAAAGTGTTCTATTTTCCTGAAATTCGGAAGCCTTAACGTCAGACTTTAACTTCTAATTAACCTGACAATCTTGAGTTTAAACGTGCTTATCGTATTATTGCTCGTGACGTGTCTTTCTTATTTTTCCATTATAATATTACCTATCTTCTTCCTAAGTGTTATAGTACATGCTCGTACATGCTACCATGCCATGCTAAATGTATGGTTCTCCTAATCATTAGGGGTGTCAACCCGATCCTAGTTATCGGTTATTGATTAAAATCGGTGAACGTAACTAGGGCACCCAATTATTAAATTTAGAAAACTAGAATCGGTATCCGGGTACCGGTTATCTAGTTATGTAATAACTAACTGGTTATCGGTTGCTACCCGGTTATCCCAACCGGTAACCGGGTTTCCAAAAAATTGTGCATTTTGTCATATTTTGAATATTAATTGGACCTATTTTTTGGGCTTAATTTAAGCATTTTTCGCCCTTTTAAAAAATAATTATGATTTTTTTAGCCCAATAAACTAGGCTTAGTTATGGTTTTTCTTTGCTTTCATAATACATTTTAAAAGTGCTATAAAAACTCAAAGAAAAAAATAAAAACAAGTATCTATACAAACCAACAACCAAAAGAAATAACCCCTTACAATAAAGGGTTAAATATTTCATTAGTTTCTAAGGTTTGGAAACTTTATTTTTCCTCCCTAGGGCTTGGAAAGTAATCAAATTAGTCCTTGTGATTTTGAAAAGTAACCAAATTAGTCATTCCGTTACTTGACCGTTAGTTGACTTAACGGATTGATACGTAGACCAATTAGAAGTTGACACGTGGCTACCTAATTAAATTTTTTATTTAAAAAAAATTCAAAAAAAAACAAAAGAGAGAAAAAAAACTGGGGGTGGTTTCGGTCGCCCTCTTGGGCCCATGGGGGTGGTCGAGCCACCCCTTGGTGCCCGAGGGGGTGGCCGAACCACCCCTTGGTGCCCAAGTGGGTGGCCGAAACCACCCCCAAACCACCATTGGGGGTGGTTTCGGCCACCCCCTTGGCTCCATGGGGGTGGCCAAGCCACCCCAAGTTTTATTTTTCTCTTTATTTATTTATTTATTGAAAAAATATGTTTTTTCTGAATTTTTTTTTTAAATAAAAAAAATTAATTAGATGGCCACATGTCAACTTCTAATTGGTTCATGTGTCAATCCGTTAAATCAACTAACGGTCAACTAACAGAATGACTAATTTGGTCACTATTTAAAACCATAAGGACTAATTTGGTCACTTTCCAATTCCTAGGGAGGAAAAAATAAAGTTTCCAAACCCTAGAGACTAATGGAGTATTTAACCCTACAATAAAAGTAACCCCTTAACACTATATAATATATATTTATTGTACATATATATATACACTCACACACATTCTCTATGTTCTCTCTTTTCTTACTTTACATTTTATAAATTTGGCAACGAAAAATGAAGCACGAATAACTAATGGAACATTGTTGCTGTTACGCATCCCAATTAATATCTGAGTTCAGTTTGGTTGTATGTTTTGGAAGCTACATTAAAGGCTTCTAAATCATAGTTTAAACAATTAATTTAATTATTGTTTTTTCATATATGTTTAAGGATCAATATCAGGTTGGAATAACCTAAAGGAAACTCACTATCCAAGTTGATTCCGCAGAAACAATATGCATTGCCGGCGAAATAAAGAACTAGGGAATATTTGTGAAAATTATAATTGTATTCACAAATTAAAATGACAGTTTTGCACATTTGATCGTGCAAAACAGAATAATCGAATATATTAATTAAAGAAAGCTTGATTAAGATGCCTAATACATGTGCTTGGGACATTTTTTATTGTCTCAAAACCAGCTACGTAAAGCATGCGGGAAGAGGAAACCAGTACTTGAGGGAATATCAATTTCTCCTCCATAAAATAATAATTAAGTAATTGATCAGTTGGTGTAGGTTTGCTAGTATTGCCACCGTTAAGGAAACCTGTTTTAGAAAAAGGAAGACTTTATAGAAGAGAAGATACTCCCAGTGGGATTCCCACTACCCAAATGGAGAATTGGTAATGAAATATATATATATTAATTTGTCCTTGGAATAATATCTACTTTACAAATAATAAACCCAAATAAATAAAGTACGATCGATTATATTGCGTTATTAGTCACACCTTGCCCCTTTTTTTGTTGCAATATATGACTTTTAGCAAATCCTGACAAATTAACCCCAAATGAGTTGGTCATAATCTTTGCATTATTGAATGTGGGGGCCGGTGGAGCATGGAAGTGGCCATTTCTTATTGTGATGTAGATCTTTTATTTTTCTCTATTTCTACCTTTTGAGTTAGGCCACAATATTCTATATCCAATCAGAGAGTTGAAAATATGTGAACAATAATAGAGGCCGGCCAGCGAATTACGTACGTACCTGAGAAAGTCTTGTTTTTCTGAGATGATTATAGGGTTATTTTCTTGCAATGAGTGCTTATTTTCCTCAACAACTAAAGCATTCAATTGATGAGATGAAAGGGGTGGGTTTTCTACGTACCTTGACTTCAGCCCTACTTTTTCTTCAGTCTCCCACCTGATTACAACGATATGTGATGTTTATCTACTCCCATTGGCTGTCAATGTCGGTAGAATCTTGTTGACAAGATACGATTTTATATTAGTTTGCATTATTGATTTATTATTGTATTTAAACGTTACCATTGAATCATTGAATCAAACGTTACACTATGATGTTAGTCTTTATTATATCACTTTAAGAATGAGGTAGCTTTTAAAATTATCATTTGATTAAAATTTAATAATAATTAATCACAAGCCCAATTGTAATTTGAGAAGCCATGTCATTCTCGAAATGATATAAGAGAAACTTTTAAGATTATTTTTCATTTGACACTTCCGCACACATTTAGAAGGCCGATATTGTAACGCTCCACCACAATGAATTCATTATAAAGCGCCTGGGAAAAGCGTCGCTAGCGGACACTCGCTGGGACGGATGCCAAGAGTGGGCTAATCCCATGAGACCGCCAGCCGGGACGTTGGGTCCTAAGAATGGGTGATTGTGACGTCCCACATCGCCTAAGTATGGAGATGGGGATGTGCTTATATGTATACTCACACCCTTAATAACAATAACGCGTTTTAAAAACGTGATGATCATGATCCCATCAAAACTTCTCAGTTAAGCTTGCTTCTGCGAGAGTAATACCAGGATGGGTGACCCTAAGGAAAGTTTGGTTCAGGGGAGCCAAAAGCGGACAATATTATGTGTCATTGGGATGGGGTGTTACAGATATTATTGGGAATAGTGCCTATAAGTTTATTGTAAGATATTTTGTAGAAATTAAAGGAATAAAATTTCTATTTACTTATTTATTTAATTGACCATATAGCATATAATCAATTTACATGCTTAATTATTTTTATTGATTATACACTATCTACATGTAAATGGTCCGTCACTTGTATTAAATATGATTTATGATGTGAATCAAGAGGCTATCACATAAGAAGATCTTAAACTACAGACCTTACAAGTTTATAATCTATTGTTCTCGGTCAATGCAATTTGGCAATCCATTAGATAAGACTATAACACTTTAACCTAGTGATCTATCTAGACTTTAGGTTGAAGTCTTGTAGTGGAAGCACAGACATGCAATGCATTGAACATATCATGTGAGTTGTCATTCCTTATAAACACGGTAAAAAATGACATATTGTAACTCCTTGAGTTCTTATGATATTGATTCTAAATCCTAAAAGAACTTTGAACTCTCATGTCAAATGCAAGTCACTTTGATGCATTTAGGAGTGAAACATTTACTTCGGTCAACATTCTCCATACTTTGGGTGATCATATGTACCATTGTAGAAACAGTTTTCTTAAGATGGAATCCATTGTTCTTTAAATAAAAAGGATAAGAATTATCCCATTGAGAGTAGGATTGCAAAAATTAGTTTGCACAGCCGAAAAAGAAATGGCTATTTAAAAATTAAATTGTAAGAACGAATAACATTTATTTGGAGAACAACGGACACTTCTGATTTTGTTAATAATCTTTTTATTATTCTTCATCCAAGAACACAATTGATCTCAAGGATAATGAGACATTTAGATATTCTTACCAAATGATTGACAATAACCAAGAAAGTGTGGACTCTTACTTAACTCTTCAAATCTTAATTTTTTATTTCAAGAGTTAACTCAAAAAATATTAATTCTCAAAGAGTTTCTGGAGAATCAATTGTCAACGAAACTTGATGAATTATTTAAAAGCTCAAGCTCTTCTCTATCTATGTGCTTAGTATGTTAGCAAGGGTTAAGAAATAAGCAATGTGAGATTAAGTGCGAAACACAGTCCAAGAAAGACTGTGAGACTGCAAGGACGGCCAAGGCCAAAAAACCCAAGCCTCCATGTAGTTCTCACATGAGCAAGGGAGAATTTCTCCCTGGTTCATGTGTTCCATTGTGTTTATTCACTCAATTCTCCATACATACACTTCTATACCATTATCTCTCTAATTCATGTTTTAAATAAATAAAACAAGCAGCCTAATAAATAAGAAAATTTGTCTTTGGTTAAATTACATCAACTTGAAGAGGGACCTAAAGAGAAAAATAATTATTAGCTTAAATATGTTTGTGATCGTGTATTCCCTGACATTCATCACACAAAAATATTCTAATCACAATTAATTTCATTAAATAATTGTAACTGCACTCTAATAAATATTTTTTATTAAAACAATAAATTCCTTTGACTTACTTAATGTTGACTTGTGATCCCTCCATAAAATATTTCGTAGCAAAATTAATGTTGTGAATATTGTCACTTAATTCTTTATCTCTTTATCATTGAGTCACTAATTTTATGTTATTCCCATATTTGTAAAAATACATGTATATTATTTTGGTATGACAATCAAAATGCTCTTACCAAAGACTTGAGAACAATATCAATAAAATCTATTTCAAGGAAAAATTTATTGTCTGTTTGTTTGTTTTTGTTTTTTTAAGGAAAAGTAGCACTGCTTTCTTATTAAAAATCAATTCAAAGAATACAAAGCAGTTTGCTCTACTTCAAGAATCACACGAATATAATTTGGTGGGTCATTAAGTCACACCCTATTCATATTTTCTTTTGTAGCCAGGCGAGCTAGGACATAAGCCACCCGGTTGACCTATCTTTAAGCATAGCCCATCTCCCAGCAAGGAATAGCTAGCAAAGTTGATTGTATATCAGCCACTAGATGACCACCGTTGCTCTTATATGGTTCCATGGAGTTCGCAACATCTACCACTACCTTTGCATCTCCCTTCAGTTGTATCTTCATAAGCCCTAGTTCAATGCATAGTTTTTTTTTTTTTTTTTTTTACATGTCTATACAAGGGAAGGGGGGAAGATTCGAACTAGTGACTTCTGCTTCATTAGGCGTGGTCCATAGTCGGTTGAGCTAACCCTTGAAGACAGTTCATTGCAAAATTGAATGGCCATTAAAACAGCCAAAGCCTCTGCAGATGTGGGATCTAGGAATCCTTGGTGAGACAAACACTTCAAAGCGCACATTTTTCCATTATGATCACGTATAACTGCCCCAATCCCAGTCACCCATTCTGTTTTCCAATGGCTGCATCCCAGTTCACCTTATACCACCATTGGGGAGGTGCTTGCCATTTGAGAGTAACTCTAGGTTCAATAGGGATGCCTTCTCGAGTAACCTCAGCCAGCACTTTTTGAAATTCCTCCATAGCTGTTAATGCTTGCTAGAAAATAGTCTTTGGATGTGAGAATAGTCCCCCGTGAAACCTCATTTCGTCGTACTCAAATTTGTCGAGCTACTCCCATAAATTGTTGGAATTCTGTTATGTCACACTTGCCGAACATACCTTATACAACCTGTAGGAAATTAATCTGGGCCAGCAAACACACTCTTCTGGAATTTCACACTCCCTGTGTGACGTCCCACATCGCCTGGGTATGGAGACGGGGATGTGCTTATATGTATACTTTCACCCTTAATGACAACAACGCGTTCTCCTAGCCTAGTGGTGGCTAGGGAGGAACAAAGCCTTGAGGGATGCCAAGAGGTCGTGGGTTCGAATCTTGGTAGACGCCAAAGAGGACAATATTGTTATGGGAGGGGCTCTGCTACGCTGCGACTGTGTATCTCTGGTTCGGGGGAGCCAAAAGCAGACAATATTGTGTGTCATTGGGGTGGGATGTTACACCCTGCACCCTAGACATCTCTTGCCAATAGACATTGCCACAATATGTGGAAAGTAGTTTTAGGCAGCTGAGTCATATATTGGGCATCCCGGGTCTGTGAGTACCTTTCGACAACATAGATTATCTCTAGTTGGGATTATATCATGACATGCACGCCATAAAAAGTTTTTTTTTCCACGTTCGGGATATGGAGTTGCCATAATGTACGCCAAATGTTGTTGCTGCTATCTTGAGAAGATCCTTCTTCCATATATGCCACTTCACAGTCTTTTTGGAGGTGATAAGCACTCTTCACCGAGAACACCCCTTTTACTATACCCCTCTAGATGAGCATATCTTCCAGGTTCATTTGACTAATTGGGATTGATTGTATTGTGATAATCTCCTCCCTTGAAAAAATATGTTCCAGCAGTGATTGCCTCTACCATTTCATCTCCCCATCAATAAGCAGACTAAAAGTTGTTGTAAGGTCAACCACTTATGGAGGTGATTACACCTTAAACGTGGAAGGAGTAGAGATCCACCTATCCTCCCAAATGTGGATTGTCTTCCCATACCCAATCCTAAAAAAAAAAGCCCTCCCAGACTAAATAACCGGAGCTTTCAATACTCCTCCAAGCAAATGATGGTTTTCTCTCTAGTGAAGCATCAAGGATTGAGCACCCCGGATAGTACTTGGCTTTCATGATTCTCGCGATTAAACTATCGAGCGTCTTCCATATGTGCCAAATTTGTTTTGCGAAAAGAGCTTTATTGGAGCAAGAAAAATCTCTAAATCCCATACCTCCATAAGCCTTTGAAAACCCATTTTGCCCCAACTCATCTAGTGGATCTGTTTCTCCTTCTCTTGGTAGCCCAAAAAAAAAATCTCATCAAAGAATTGATCTCCGAGCACAACGCTTTTGGGAGCATGAAAACGTTCATGCAATATGTTGGTATAACTTAAACCACTGCCTTCAGCAAGATTTCCTTCACAGCCTAGGATAGGAATTTGAGCTTCCAATCTTGGAGGCGTTTCCACACTCTCTCCGTAATGCTCTTGAAGGCTGCCATTCGTGACCTACCCATGAGGGCTTGCAGTCCCAAGTATATGTCATATCGTTGTATTGTTGGAATCTTTGCAATCCCCTGGATTTGTTCCTTGTCAACATTGGAGGTATTTCTGCTAAAAAAGATGGCAGTCTTATTATTATTCATTTCATTTCCTAATGCCATTTCATACAGTTACAAGATAAAGGTCAATTGGTTATTGAGAGAGATTAAACCTACAAAATAACAAATTGTCATCAGTGAAGAAAAGATGGCTTATCTCCGGTCCCCTTTTAGAGGTAGGAACCCCTATCAATAGCCCCTCTCTATTTCTTAGGTCAACATTGAACTCAAAGCTTCTGTACATATGAGAAAGAGGTAAGGTGATATAAGGTCTCCTTTCCGAATACCCTTGGAAGGGGTGATAAGCCCACAAGGAGTTCAATTTACAAGTATTGAATACTGAACCGATTTAACGCACATCATAATAAGAGAAATCCACAATTCATTGAACCCCATACGTCTCATCACAGCCTCCAAAAACCTCCATTCTACCATATCATAAGCTTTACGCATATCAAGCTTAACAGCCATGAAACCCTTTCTCCCCCACATCCCCGTATGCATCGTATTGTCTCTTTGTTCTTCGACAAAGGATGCAATTACATTTCTTTAATGGAGTAAAATGTAATTATATGGGATCATGGTGACAATTATAGAGATCAATAGTGTAGCGCCCCCAAAATTAGACTTGGCTAATTTAACAGAGTTATTGGCAATCACTCCAAATATGCCAACTTGTGACTCAATGGGGAATCGCCCCTCTAGCATCATCAGAGTAAATGCGTAGGAAGATAAAATAAATATGAGTTAACTATAAATCATCAAATTAAAGACATGGAGCAACTAAATAATAATGATAACAAACCTGTATCATCAAGCAAATCCTAAACCAATCGGGTAGCATCAACCATGCCACTCTCAGAGTGTAGAGTCATGTTCCTTAAAAGAGTAGCAACATCGTAAATCTAAAGACTTAGTAAGTAAACCTTATAACATAGGTATGACATGAGCTTCGATTATGCGGAAGTAAACGTACAATTTGAGTAAGAATCAAAAAGGGGCATTGCCTCTGTTAATACACCATTTAGTAGGGTTTTAGGTTTTTAAAGATTGTGGTGTACTATCGGCGATAATTGCCTAAGTATTTTAATGCAAGAAAGACTAGTGCTTTATAGATTATAATTCTCATATATGGTCTACCTGAGATTTTACCCCTTCTTAGCAGAGTTGGCGCTGTCCCAAGAGACCTGTAGTACAATGCAGGTGCCCTAGCCATTGCATACTACAGTACATAATACTAGCGACACGACCGAGTCCGACCTTAGGTGGCCAACACCGCTAATGATATTTGTCCTATAGTGACTGCCCATTTAGGCTGCACCGTCCACGAACAACCATTGGATCCAAGGCCCATATAACATACACATTTGACCATAGTACGAAGTCTATATAATAAGTCCATAGCCGTTTATATCGCACGTACCGGCATACCATGTCATACGATGCATCTTAACAACCAATTTATAATACAATTACTAAGTATTTACAGAGGTAGACATGCTCATATCATACTTGTGATTAGTCAACTGACATGTCCCACATTTTAATAAAAAGGTTGTAAGTGCTCACTTACCTTGCACATTCGAGCGATTCCTCCGACATTTCTACGAGCGATTCCTCCGACATTTCTAACTCTTAATACAACGGAATATCACGAACCATTATACGCAAAGCTAGAGGACCTTATGGGTAAAACACTATGCCTAACAATAGGTTGGCTTAACCCAAAGCACACACAAGCGAGGCTTTAAGGCAAATGCCTGGCTCTCTGGCCGTACGACTGGCCTCGAGGGCATACGTCCGATCAATGAATTAGGCAAAACTATTAAGGCTCAAACGGTGTTTTAAGGGTCCCATCCCAACTCTAGGCTATTGTATCTCCTCTAAACTAGTAAATAAGCACATGCAATATAAGAAAACTTAACAACATACAACACAAGAAATCAAAGGAGCGTTAAAACACTTTTGAAGACGTTTCTTGTTTTTCTAAGAAAATTAGCACATAAACTTAGCGTAGTAACTTTAATATAACAAAATAACTTAAAACATGGAGATGGATAGGGATTACCTCGGTTAGTGGCAAAACACAAGCTTCCCTTCACAAAACCCTCCTTCAAGCTCACAACTCTCAAGAACACACTCTCACAAGATTCTGACAACCTAGGCACGTGCTAGGAGACTAAAATGGGATGTGAGAATGAGTGGGGTTGATGGGTATTTATAGGGGAAGGTTGCCACCAACTCTCTAAAAAACAACTGACGTCCGTTAACCCTAGTGTACGTTCGGTACTATTTGTACAGCGGTCCAAATGATACATCGTATGTTTAGGTATTATCAAAATGGTATTTTAAAAGTAGCGTACGTTCGTGTGGTCCCGCGTACGTCCGTGTACTATTTGCAAAGCGTACGTACGGTGATCCCCCACGTATGTCCGCACTAGAAACAGGGATGGACGTCCGATGAACATCGCGTACATCCACACTAAAAACAGGAGCGTACATCCGCCTCCCTAGTACACGTCCACTCCAGAGGATTAGTGTTTTGGCTTCTATCTTCTAAGGGGTTTTAGGGCTTTACTAGGTTACCATTAAAGGTCTAGGTCCTTGTTAAACCAATTTTATTAAAAACGTCCTTAATCGTTCTTTGTAAAAAATTATTTAAAATGAGTTATTTTTGTCGGAGTATTACAACTGGTCACATGCCTATTTAAGCTAGTTTTTATTTTATTTTATTGGGGTCCTTCACCAAACTTATGTAAATTAACCATGTTAAGGATAGAAATCCTTTTGATTTGTGATTAATGTGGATTTGATTTGTAATTAATTACCTTTAATTTAAGGAATTTGTTTTGTATTTGAAATTATGCTCAAATCATACAATCAATTGACTATGAGCAAATGTAGCCTCAAGGCTTTACCTATGGATGTAGATCATAAACCGAACTATATATAGGCTTTTATTTGAGATAAAGAGAATTAATGTATAGAGATACATAAAGAAGAGTCTAAGCTAGAGGAGTGAGTTTTTGAGAGGTGAGTCTTATAAAGCCATTGACCTTACTCATTTAACGAGTGAGTTTTTGATAGGTGATTCTTATAAAGCTTGTAGCTGATTTTTCTTCGAGGGAGGACAACCAACAGCCACCTTCGGGCTTCGTTTGGCATTGGTCGGTTACTATTCATCAAAAGAATTAAACTTCTACCCTTTTTATTTTTTACATTAAATTTATCAAATTTCAAGACTATTCAAATAAAAAAATTAGTACCAAAAAAAACAAATTACTTTTTCACTTTTTTGTTAGAATAGAAATTTTCTCAAAATCAGTCTAGAGAAAATATCTTCTAACCCATTTAAAATACTGTCAAGTATCTATAAATATTTAAAACGCATATTAAATTCATAAAGTTATTAATAACAATTTACTAACTTAGATTAACGTTTTAAATGTTTATATACAATTAATAATGTTTTAAATGAATTAAAGAATATTTATTTTAAATTGATTTTGAGAAAATTTCTGGGTTACATCAATCAATTTTTGTTAAAGGTCCAAGCCAATGTGAATGCCAAACAGCACCTCGATTTCAGTGATTCTTTTGGCTTTGTTGCTTTCCTTTCCTATGATTCCTTGTATAGCGAGTCTTAGTTTCATATATTTCCGTTTGAGACCCCAGCAAAGGAAAGTGTTCCCATGTGGATGCATGGGAACACTTGGACATGGGACCAAAGACCTCGGGTCCTGAGTTGGGGTCGGTCTTGCTTTTTGGACCAAAGACCTTCCGCCGGGCCATTAATTCTTGCTCCATCACGGGTACTTACTGCAGTAAAAACCTTTTTCACCCAGTTATTTCACTTTTGTGATAATTCTACTTTCTACATGAAAATACAAAATCGTTTGTTTTCTTCTTCTTCTTTGTTTTTTTCTAATCAAAATCGTTGAAATCGCAATTGTGTGAATAGTAGGACTTTTTTCCTTTCCCACCCACCGTTAGTTTGATTTGTATTTTAGTGTTTCTTATGAGCTCCGTTTGGCATTAGACAGACTTACTATTTAGCGGATAAAAACTATAATAAAAATTGATTAATGTGAAAAAAAAAAGATTGATAATAAAAATGTTTAAAATAAAAAATAAAATAAAATAAAAATTTATAATTTTTTAAAATAAAAATATTATGAATGAAATTCTTTAGATAAATAATTATAAGCGAGTGAGGTTGAACAACGGAAGGAGACAATAAAACTACATCATCACTACTCTATTAGATCATTCACCTTTAACGGCTTTCTCTAATTTCGAAGGAATAAAGTGATAAAGAAAAAGGATCACCTCACTCTCTCGACTTCAATCTATATATCTTACAAAATTTAACACTTGATTCATAGTTAACCAAGCTTTCTCCCTTTCTCTTTGCAAAAACATGGGGATTGTTCTGTGCCTAACCAATTGATTATGGTCCTCTATTATCATCAAACTTTTACTTTATGAATATAATATTTAAACCATGGCCTCTCCGTTCAATATAAAGCTCCAATGGCCGTTTCGGTGGTGGTAGTGGACATGTACGTATTAGGATTATGATGAGAATTTGACTTTCGAAATGAGAATCATCAATCCTAATTATATTAGTTATCTTGAGTCTTATTGACGTTTTGATGGAACTTGATCAAGTTATAACTTAGTTTGACTTGAAAGCACTAGCAATTTTTACCAATTAGGCTAACAAGCAAGTGCTATTACAATCACATCCAAGTAGAACAGTTATAGACTTGCAATTAATCTTTCCCGCTTGCCTTTTTTGCTTTAAAAAAATCAAAGGAAAGGATCCACCGTAATTATTTGTTTAAATTACTAGTAATTTAAACATATAATGTGAGACGTTTTATATGGAACTCACTTGCTCAAATAGATAGACTGATGTCTGACAATCTATAAATTTATTTAAACAGATAAATTTTAAATTTATCGCATTACTCATATAAATTGTTAACCATTTAAACAACTAATTATAAATTCGAATTTACACTTAAAGGGGGCAAATCATAGACTATTGAAGCTAGCCATTAGGTCGAACTTTTTTCTTCTTTTTTTTTTTGTTCTGATGATTAAGTCAGACACGAATTGAGAAAAGAAACAGTTGAAAATGTTTACTACTTTGGCAGTCATACTTAGGCATTGATGAGTCAAAGGTGGGTGGACGTGGACCCCACATTGATCTTCATTATATATATATGTATATATATATATATATATATATAATAAAGTGTCCCACTTTTTAATCACATCGCCAACAAGCACCATTCTATATCCTCAACTGCATTCCACTTTCCACCGCTCAAGAAATAAATGTTTTACTAGGTGCCATGTGATTCTTCTTCTTATACTAAAATCACAATTGGTCGATGCCCTTCAGGGAGAGGGTGGCCTAGCCACCTTCCAAGTGTTAAAGGGGGCCTCAGCAACCTCTCCAAGTGTGGAGGAACTAGCTCATACACTTTTCCAAGCAAGAGAGTGGCTAAACTACTTCCGAAGCTCTCTTAGAGGGTGGTTCGAGCCACTCCTCAATTGTGAGAAAGTGTTCGACCAATCTTTCAAGAGAATTTTGGTGACGGTTAAGTCAACCCCCACCCCCTCTCCTTAGTTTTTTATTTTTCCTTTTTGTGATGAAGTGCAATTATATTAGGGAACATAATATGGTAAATTGTTTATGTCGCATATAGGCCGTTAATTATTTCGATGGTAGGTTGACTAAATCATCAATTTGGAAAATTACTGGTCATCAGGGGCGGATCCATGTATATGGATGCAGGGGCTGCTTAGTTCTTTTTTTTAAAAAAAAATTTCATATATATATTTTATTTAAATGTTATAATACCCAAAGCTCAGCCCCTCCTTTTTAAAATCCCCAACCAGGCCAGCTCCTCCAAATTAGCACAGCCAAGCAGTCCTTCCAATTTTTTTTTTTTTTTTTTGACCTTCTTATTCTCTTAGAAGGACCAAACTTAATCTAAAATAAATAAATAACTTTGAAATTTCAGTTGAAACATTTTTAAGTTGCTATGCTTAATCATCCAAAATTACAAAGATTGTATTTCATTGTGGAAATATATCGAGGATTGGCAAAGACAAGAAAATCATATACATACTATCTTATTGATAGATTAATTCGTCTTGTTTTAACTCTTCCAGTGTCTACAACAACTACCGAATAAGCATTCTCGGCTCTGAAGATTGTTAAAACAAGACTTCGTAACAAAATGGATGATGAGTTTCTTGCGGATAATTTACTTGTCTACATTGAAAGAGAAATTTCCGAAAGCTTCAATTCAGATTTAATACTTGATGATTTCGTTTCTCTAAAATCATGTAGAATGCAATTTCATACACTCTGTATTTTGTATTTTTCTTTATTTTTGTACTAGTACCTACTTGTTAACTGAAATATCAATTTGGCATATATTTATGAAGTCTTATAAATATGTTTTTTGTGATATACATACCATGTTATAATTTATATTCTTAATTGTATTTACAATATTATAATAAAAATATAATATATAAATAGAACAACAACAACAACAACAACAAAAAATTATCATTATATTTTATTATTTTCTTCACGCCCCTGCTTGGATGAATTTCTGGATCCGCCATTGCTGGTCATAACCCAAAGAGTTGATTATTGAAGTCGAAAACCTAATAACCAATTGAAATCACGAGCAACTTAGGAATTTTTTTTTCCTTCCACTTTTGCCCTCACTTCAGACTGAGAAAATGATGCTTATACCCGCCTAAACCCTAATCCAACACATGAAAATAATTCTGAAGAGAGGGCAAACGTGGAAAAAAAAAATTAAAATAGCACATGACTTGCACATAACCGTTGATCGTCAATTTTAATCTCTTTGGTTGACAGAATGAGGCTTTTTGCTATAAGATGGTAATTTGATGGAGTCGGGTGTCACAGTTGATAGTTCATGAGGGAGAAAGTGTCAAGGCGTTATAGTTCATGGAGGCAAAAGGTAATTACCCTAAAAAAAAAATCAAAAAGTTGACTCGCAACCACTCTCATGGCTCAGCCAACGACCCTTCTTTTTTTTTTTTTTTTTAATCAAATAAGGGAAAGTAAGTTACATGACTAATTGACTACAAAAGACATGAGCACCTCAACAATAAAGCCCAGTAAGATAAATACAGTACAGATAAAAGAACAAATTTTGAATTTGGTCCAAAATAACCAAACAGCAAGCAATGGCATACGAGCCAGGCCTTTTGTAGAGCCACACAAGGCGGTGATAAATGCAAAAGAACTCGGTAAAAGTCCTTTACAGTAAAGGCAACAATCATTATTAAATGATTGTTGTAGGACAAGCACTACAAATAACCGAATCGGATTTGTTGAAGGTGGACCACCAACATCGAAAATCTCCCCCACGAGATCCAAACAATTCAGTTCAAGGGGAATAAAACCCACAGAAAACAGCAACAGTAAATATAAACAGAAAATACAGAAATACAAAGTAAATACAATAAACACCAAACTGCAGAAAATACAAAAGAGCAACAAAAAACCCAAACTGCAGCAGCCAGCGACCCTTCATCAGTAGCTAGTGGTGGCTTGTGCAGTCACCCCACAAATAGAGGAGGTGAATTGATTCTAGGCCTTTTTATTTTTTATTTAAAAAAAAAATGTAAAACTGTATTTTATATGAGTTTCACTAAAAAAAAAAAAAAAGATTAATGGAATTTGTACGGAATTGGATAAAATGATCAATTTGAAAACTGCGACAAACAAACAAGCCAAAAAAAAAACTCAGTGAGCGATTTGATAATATTCTCTTAAATAGTTTGATCCTATTTAAGTCTTTAGAGGAGACTTTTTTTAAAAAAATTTAAATTCTTGTATATAGCAAAATATGATGCTAGTACACATTGGAAATGGAGTAAATTACAAGCAAAATTATTTGATTGATC
>CM017327.1:17848242-17879910 GCA_006937295.1 Carpinus fangiana | reverse complement strand
AAAAAAAAAAAAGGTAATGTTATTCTTTACACTTATTTCACATAAGTTAATTTAATGTTTTTTAAGTACTTTTTATAACGGTCATTAAAAAATAACTACTTAAAACACGTTACAATGATATGAATGTGAAAAATAAAGTAATAATCATTATTAAAACGTAAGAATTTAATTTAGTCTAGGCCATCCATCATTATGTAAGTAAACCTATGAAAGTTGCATGCAATTGCTAAGACAATCGGATGGTGGAGATGATTTAAGCGATGGCCCACCAAAGGAAATAGGAAAAAGGAAAGGTCCATCAGAATGACCCACCCATGACCCATGCAAGGGGCCAGGGGTGCAGGCCATGGTACGGTGCACGCCATCAGCTGTGCCGGTGCGCACCAGAACCAGAAGTAGCACTTGTCAGATACGCCTTTTTCCAATAAATTTTCACCTATTTTCATATGCTTCTAAATTGGGCCCTACCCCGATGGGGAAAAAGGAAACTTAAGTCTTCGTTGGGCCCTTCTCTCCCTTCACACCTTTCCATTACATCACATTGATGGGATCTTTTTTTTTTTTTTTTTTGTAAATCATTGATGGGATCTTACTCCTACCCTCTTCTTCCATTACATTTACTACCCCCCATTTCTTACTCCACTTTTTCTTTTATAAAAAAAAAATATATATTTTTTAAAAAAAAACTTTATAAAACTTCCTTAAATTTTCTTACTTTTTGAGGTTAAAATTTTTTTTATTAATGATATTAAACTTTTAATTACTTTATTATGTTAAGATTTTCCTTTATTGTGACAATTCATTACACGACCTGCAAATAAATTTAAAGATGAAATGAATGAAAGAAAAAGTTGTCAGCGATGTTAATAATAACCGTTTCTGATTATATTTGTGGATGTAAAAGTTGTTTGAAAGATCCTTAAACTCAGACTCATTTCTTTTCTTTGCCTTTTTCTCTTTTCCTTTTGGAGCCCTTCAATCTCTTCCAACGACCATAAGTTCATGCACCAAAGCATTTTGTCATCAACAATTACATCCTCTTTTTAACAAATCTTTTTAGTCTACCTTTAACGAATTATAGCAGTTTTGTTTCTTAATATGGATGAATTCCATGAGAAATCTTACCTTATATTATAAAAGATAGTATTGGGGAAATTAAATAAAAATAAAAATAAAAATTGATTTTGCTCAATCCTTTTAATTAAATTATCGTGGACAAAATGTTAATAAATCACAATGGAAATGTGATTAATAAATAATAAGTAAAACAGCACTAGCCTTGAACAAGCCAGCTCTTAACAGCATCCGACAAAGGCCCGTGGGGGAAGAGTGGAGGCCAAACAGAGCCTTGCCATAGAGGGTTTGCAGAAATTGTACGGTATGCGTGAAAAGAGAGAAAGATATCATCATATAATCAGACCCTTTATTTATTTATTTATTTTAGTTGTCTCTAAAGTTTTTCTTTTTTTTTCTTTTTTTTTTTTTTGCAAGTTTTGGCTCTGACATAGAAGGAATCAAGTTTGTTTAATTTTGAAAATTAAAATTTTGAGCCTTTTTTTGGGGGTTGTTGAAGTGATAGATATGTTTCTCTGTTAGATTTTTTGTTTAATCAGAAAAGTTATAAACGGTTATATTGTCCGCATCAATAAAAACGTGATATGTGTATTCAGATATAAGTCAGCCTGCAACGTAAACTATTACGTTAAGAATACAAAAAAGTAAAGAAAAAGTGGAGAATCACTCCACTTCTACTTTTGATGTATGCAACCGAAAGAGACCGTGAAGGATGGCTTGGCCCTCATAGAAGGACAATAGTAAAGGGCGGGAATGGATAACATCTATTCAAATACAAGTCAGTCGTAACGATTTTCAAGAGGTAGCTTAATCAGTTGAGATCACGTCTCATGAAGTGGAGGTCATTAGTTTAAATCTCTCATTCCCCCTCTTATGTGGAAAAAAAAAAAATCAACCGCAACGTAAACAATTACGTTCAAAAAATAAAAAAGTAAAGGAAAAGGTGGATAATCACTCTACCTCTACTTTTTATGTACTCAACCGAAGAGGTGGTGAAGGACGACTTGGCCCTCACAAAAGGACAATAGGGGTGTAGATACACCTTGTAAAGGGCGGGAATGGAGAACATCGCTACTCTCTACCCTCATAGAAAGGGTAGTGGGGTTGGCTTCACCCCCACCCACTTCTACGTGTACGAGGGTGGAGAGCTACTAGCATAAAGGACTAAGAGTAGCTTCCACCTATGCACCGTGGGTGGGCAAGGGAGGAACCACTCTCATTGTCTTCACCCTTGCAGAGGTGGACAGGGTGGAGACTTACCTATTAATCTATTTTTTAATGATTCATGTTGATTTTTTTTTCATATTTTTTTTTATTCCATCTTACAAATTCAATAATTGAATCATTAAATTTATGAAATCATATGTTCCTACACAAATTCATCAATTTATTATAAAAATAATTAAAAGACGATTTAAAAATGAATTAATTCTAGTATTTCTCTTTTTATGGGGATGAATCTCTACCTTCGTAGAAATGCGTAAGGGTTGAACTCTTTACCCCCACCTCTCCACGGGATGGATCTCCACCCTCATTGACCCCTTTGTGAGATGGGCGTGGGTCGAGCCACCCCACTATCTCTATGTTGGAGTAAAGCCACCCTTCACCACTTCCCTATGCGAGGTGAAGGGTAGTGGTGAGTTAGATCTCTATTTTTCTCTTCTTTTTTTGTGACGTAATTACTTACGTAGAAAGCTTCAATAGATATGGATACAAGGGTGGAACCAATCCTTGGCTTAGGAGGACAGCCCCACCAAGCCATGCATAGAGTGGTACCTATTTTTTTTTTTTGAAATTTTGCTCCTCCAAATATAATGTTTTGGTTTCACCCCTGTATGGATACATGTGTCATGTTTTCATTGGCACGAGGTGGACAATATAATAAGTGGTAAGTTTTTGTTAAAGACTTGAAGGAAAATCTAACAATAAAGCTATTTGTCACTTGAGCAAACTCAAAATTTTAATTGTAAAAATTAAAACATTTGGTTTATGTCACAAAGGCAAAATTCAAGGACTTTTTGGGACAATTTTCCTTTTTTTTTTTTTCCTTAAAAAGTTTTCACGATTTTCTCCGTTAAAAAATGACCTCAATTTCCATTAAGGTACAACAGTTATCATTTCTTAACACAATCCCACTGAAAATAAATATAATATTCAGGCTCCATTTGTTTCAACTTTTTTTTTTTTTTTTTTTTTATTGGAAAATGATTTTAGCTAAAAATATTTTATAGCGATTGACTCATAAAAAAAATCAGTAACGACAATGCCGATGATCTCCGACAACTTTTAACTACCTCCAATGATTGTGGCTAACGAACTTCAGCAACCTCCAACAATGACGGAGAATGAATTGCGAAAGAATGTGTACGAGAAAGAAATTCAGTACTCTGAACTGAGTGAAGAAGTTTAAACTCGAAAAATAGTATACATAAATAATTGGGGTAACTTCATTTTAGACCTCTGAATTACCATGCGATTTGACAAGTCATCCAAACTTCAAAACCTCTAATTTTAATCCTTGAACTTTCAATTGCAATCAGTATGCCTCCATCCATCAGATTTTAAATGTTAAAACCCTTGAAAAGACAAAATTACCCTTGAATTTTATTTTTATTAAAAATTTGAAAAAAAGGGTCACAAGGTGGCCCAACCGTGGGTCACCTTCTGATTTTATATATATAATAATAATTTTTTTTAAAAAAAAATTAATTTCAAACTAAGGGTAAATGTAGAATTTTATAAAAAAATCAGGGATATAAACGTTATTCTCTCACTTTTTAAAGTTTAAAATATGACAAAGATATTTAAATTGAGAGGTTTTGAAGTTTTAGGAGGCTTGTCAAATAATTCAATGGTGTAAAGTAAAGTTATCCCTAAATATATATATTTTTTTAAAAAAAACAGAGTCTGAAACTTGAAGGAATTTAATCTCATTCACTTTCTTGTATTTTAGGTTTAAAAAGACTCACTCAGTAGCATATTAAACTCTAAAAGCGTGATTAAAGCAAGCAAAGCAAAGCAGCCTTTTTTTTTTTTTTTTGGTCTTCTCTGAAAGTTTGAAACAGAGGTTAGTGTTAATAATTCAAACTTAATTAATATTAAGGCTTTAACAGAAGAGTAGTGTGACCCCCAATATGAAAGAAAACCTCTATCTGAAGCTGGTGGTGGTGGTGGCCCTTAAACAAATCCAAAACTGACTGTCATTTTCTTTAAAGAATCAAATTTCGGAGGATTCCCAGATCTGTCCACGATTTTCTGATAATTTCGTGGAATCCGACTTTGGATTTTTGAATAGTTTCAGTGGCATATTATATAGTACTGCTGGTGACTGACTGGTGATACTATATTAATATCAGATTACACTAATTACTTAAACCTACACTAGACATTTATTAACTAGGCATTATTTAATTTACTGCTAAATGGGGTGGGACAAAAATTAGTGCTAGTTTGATACTACTCCCTTAGCTGTGCTCTCTATAAAACGGTGGAATTCAAAGCTAGCTTTATTATTATTTTACATCTGTGGGACAAACCCACACTACTCTCTGCTGACAAAAACCATCCCTATTTTTATTCACACTGAAACTGTATAAAGTCAAACATTCAAACTAGGTATACAGTTTGAATTTGGATCAGAAATGTTTATATACATATAGTATTTGTTGTGTTAGGTTGTATTGAGAGATTGATATAAGATTATATTTATATATAAGTCAAATTCAATCCATTTAATTAAATGGATCGTACCAATTAACCTTAATCTGTAAATTTTAGTTGGGCTCGTGTCAGGTTTGTGGGTTGTATGTTGACAGGTTTATAATGTATCGAAATATGAGTATAAGATTATATATATTAATTATAACTCAATCCATTTTATTAAAGGGGTCGGGCCTCTAAGTTCTAATTCGTAAATTTCATGTTAGGTTCATATCGAGTTTGAGTGTTATGTAAAAAATTGTCAATTTTATATTACGTGTTGAGTTTGAATCATGTTTTTTTTTTTTTTTTTTATATATCCACACAAAAAAGGGAGAAAGAAAATTCGAACTAATAACCTCCATTTCATAAGACGTGATCCATGACAAGCATGAGTATAAGTCTTTAAACAAGACAAATATTTAACCTTTTAAGTTACTAATTTTGTACCGGAGGAGGAGAGGGGGCTTAAAAGTTTCTCGCTATATATATGAAAAAACAAAAGGACAATTTAACAAGTTTTATTTAATGCTATAGTGACAGCGTGTAGCCAAAAACGCCGGATTTAAAGGAGACGGACAGAGGCTGAACTCTGAACCTTTGGACATGAAGAAATTTTCTTGTAAAAGCTTTTCACGATTTAACTTGTATGAGAAGCCAAAGGGGGAGAGAAATCAACGGTGGCAGATGAAATAAACAAAAATAAAAAAGGAAATGCAAATGGGTTTTCCACTATGAACCTGTTTCGGTCAAGTTTTCACACAGTGCCCTTGTCGGGTGGAAAATCTCTCCCACTCTCTGTTTTTTTTTTTATCTCTCTGTGGGGTGTACTGCTCATCTAACCATGTGTCACTTTCCATGTTTTTTACAGAAGAAGCAAACTGAAGAATACCCACCCACCAAAGTGACCAAACCTTAAAACCCCGGACAAGCGGTTGTGTTCTTTTCTTGCAGATAATGTTCAAGAATCACTGCACCATTACCACCAACAAGACCAGAGAAAAATAGAGGAACAAAAAAAAAAAAAAAAAGCAAAAAGAAGGGGGAAAAAAGAAAGAAACTATTGGCAAAGACTAACGAGGTAAAAATAGAAAAAAGGAGGAAAAGCTAGGAGGAGGAACATGAAAAGCCAGTTAGAGTGAGATAGAAAAGAGAGAGGGAAAGGAGAGAGAGAGAGAGAGAGAGAGAGAGAGAGAGAGAAAGAGAAGGTGAGTTTTTTGGGAGGGAGTGGGTTTGTTTCATAAAGCTATCAAGGGAATTTTGCAAATGTCACAAGATTCTCCGGAGATAAAGACGATTGAGCAGTGGAGATGGTCCGAAATGCAAGGCCTTGAGCTCGTGCCCCCTGCTCCTTCTGACCCTTTTAAAACCAACCCAACAACACCAACGAAAACTCCATCAGAACCAGAGCCGCGAGTACCAGAACAAGCAGTAGCAGCAGCACCAGCTCAAGAGACAAAAGGAATGGAGAGCTCTGAGCCAAAGAAGGATTCTGGTGGTGGTGGTGGGGCTAGTAGTAGTGGAGAGAAGCCTGAGGCAATTCCTGCTGTCGGGTTTGGAGACCTCTTCAGGTTCGCCGATGGGTTGGATTATGTTCTGATGGCAATTGGGTCTGTCGGAGCAATTGTCCATGGCTGCTCTCTGCCAATCTTTCTCCGGTTCTTCGCCGATCTCGTCAATTCTTTCGGGTCCAATGCCAACAATATGGACAAGATGATGCAGGAAGTTCTTAAGGTAAAGCCATGATTCACGTAATTAAACTCAGTCATTCTCTCACACGCTATGAGTATATGATTGAAAGCTCGATTTTTGCAGTATGCATTTTACTTCCTTGTGGTGGGTGCTGCAATATGGGCATCTTCTTGGGCAGGTGAGAATACTCTGCTGCAGTCACTTGGGTTTTCTGAATTTGGAGTTTTTTTGTTAATGTAATTGGGAGGGCTTGAATTTGGTTGCAGAGATATCGTGTTGGATGTGGACCGGAGAGCGGCAATCGACGAAGATGAGGATCAAGTACTTAGAGGCGGCTTTGAACCAGGACATTCAGTTCTTTGACACTGAGGTTCGGACCTCCGACGTCGTTTTCGCCATTAATTCCGATGCAGTGATGGTCCAAGACGCCATTAGCGAGAAGGTGAAGCAACAAGCCGCTTAAAATTTAATTTTTACAGATTAGGCTTTTGGATAACACCTGCCTTTGGTTTTCTCTGTCTCTGCAGTTGGGTAATTTTATCCACTATATGGCAACATTTGTGTCTGGATTTGTGGTCGGTTTCACTGCTGTGTGGCAGTTGGGTCTTGTCACTCTTGCTGTGGTTCCTCTCATAGCTGTAATCGGTGCTATCCACACCACCACATTAGCCAAGCTCTCTGGCAAGAGCCAGGAAGCTCTCTCACAAGCAGGGAACATTGTAGAACAGGTAAACACAAGAAGGCATTTGTTCAATGTTTGTGGGTTTTCTCTGGGTTTCAACTTGTTCGATAAAAACTTGGTTTGATGGGAATCTTTTCTGTTTTTTGCATCTGGGTGATGCTGATTTCGAGTAAAATTACAGACAATTCTTCAAATTCGGGTTGTTTTTTCATTCGTCGGGGAATCCAGAGCATTACAAGGCTACTCGTCCGCACTAAAGATCGCGCAGAAGCTCGGTTACAAGAGTGGATTTGCAAAGGGATTGGGACTGGGTGCAACTTACTTTGTTGTTTTCTGCTGCTATGCCCTTCTGCTTTGGTATGGCGGTTATCTCGTTAGGCACAACTACACCAATGGAGGACTTGCCATTGCCACCATGTTTGCAGTTATGATTGGTGGACTGTAAGTACTAATATCACATATGTCATACTTTTAACACCTTTTTTTTTTTTTTTCAATTCAATCTTGTTCGCTAAATTTGTCTTTTAATTGGCAGGGCTTTGGGGCAGTCTGCGCCAAGCATGGGTGCATTTGCGAAGGCCAAAGTTGCAGCTGCAAAAATCTATCGAATAATTGATCACAAACCGGGTATAGACCGAAACAACGAATCCGGTTTGGAGCTAGAGTCGGTTACCGGACTGGTGGAGCTGAAAAATGTAGACTTCTCCTACCCATCTAGGCCTGAGGTTCGGATCCTTAATAATTTCTCCCTGAACGTCCCGGCCGGCAAGACCATAGCTTTGGTTGGCAGCAGTGGCTCTGGTAAGAGCACTGTGGTGTCCCTCATTGAGAGATTCTATGATCCCACCTCAGGTACATCTAACTTCGTTAATTTAATGTGTTGTGACAAATGTAGGTTATTTTAGCTGCTGAGTTCATTTAGTTCATGTGTATAGATGTATGTTTGTGGAGAATCGTGCAAGTAGATAAGAGGTATTTATCATTCAATAAACCTGCAGGTCAAGTTCTGCTGGATGGGCATGACATAAAGACTCTAAAACTGAGATGGTTGAGGCAGCAAATAGGGTTAGTGAGCCAAGAGCCTGCTCTGTTTGCTACCACCATTAAGGAAAACATACTGTTGGGTAGGCCTGATGCTGGCCAAGTTGAGATAGAAGAGGCTGCAAGAGTTGCCAATGCACATTCATTCATAATCAAGCTTCCCGAAGGTTTCGAGACTCAGGTTAGTTAATTTAGGTTATAAATATATATATTTATTGTTTGAAATTTTACACCAGACTGCAGATTACATGTTGGCCAGTTATCAACCATCCGCTGTAGCATAATTATATCAGATAATTAACATTGTTTGTTGGGTAGATCGAAAATAAATGAACTCGTTCTTATAGTCTGAGACTTTAAGTCTCTGAATATGAAATAAAAGAAAAGAAATGGTATGCTTCTTTACTATTTAAGCATAATAACTACAGTTGGTACTATCAAATACAAATTGCCGTAGTCTATTTATGACAGTTGGGAGAGGTGAGGTGTGGCGTGAAGCTGGTCGCTCTGGGTGGTGAAATTTAATTAGGAATCTTGACCAGAGGGGTTCCATTTTACTTGGATTTTTTTATGGCTTACAATTGCTACTTTTATTATATGAAAGCTGCTGTGGTTTGTTTGGTCAACAAACAAAACCTATATGTTATTTTATTTCATTTCTTGAAAGTCAATGTAGGAAGTGTCTGGTCATGCATGCATCTGATGGGGTAACATGCTTTGGTCAACAATGCATGTGCAAAAATAAAGTGGATATAAGAGAGGATTGACTTGACCACAAGATACTAATTGTGTGTGTGTGTGTGAGAGAGAGAGAAAGTGAGAGAGAGAGAGAGAGAGAGAGCTCAAATCATACAAAAGATAATAAAGATCAATTGTTTAACTGGACAGTTAACTTGCTACATGAAGATCAAAACATGGCTGGACAACTTGCTCGCCAAAAGAGTTCATAAGATTACAAAATAAACTACTACTGTAACAAGTTCCACTCTAAAAGAGGTTTACTTTATGCTTCATTCAGTTAAATATGACGTTTTACAAAGATAAGGAAACTTAAAATCTCAATCCAAGGTTTTATTCCTTTTGCTATTTTAGTTGGAAACAGAGGAGAATATTGACATCCAGGGAAAGACAAGTAAACATAATAGCAATATGATAATCAAACAAGAATTAAGAATCTGAAGAAAAAAAAAATGACAGGTTGGGGAGAGAGGATTGCAGCTCTCAGGAGGCCAGAAACAGAGAATAGCTATAGCTAGGGCAATGCTGAAAAATCCAGCTATCCTGCTTTTAGATGAGGCAACAAGTGCATTGGACTCGGAGTCGGAAAAGCTGGTGCAAGAGGCCCTGGACCGGTTCATGATTGGGCGAACAACCCTTGTCATTGCTCATCGCCTCTCCACCATTCGCAAGGCTGACCTTGTAGCTGTACTCCAGCAGGGTAGCGTCTCTGAAATTGGAACTCATGATGAGCTTATTGCGAAAGGAGAAAATGGTGTCTATGCCAAGCTAATTCGAATGCAGGAGATGGCCCATGAAACTGCTCTCAACAATGCCAGGAAGAGTAGTGCAAGGTACCTTCCATCAAGTTTGATGATATTAAAAATCCACGTTTGTGCATGCAATTTTGTTTAAATGGGTATTTTTATTGTTCCTTAAATGCTGGTATGACGATACTTTTTTAGCCAAGAATTTCCTCCTTAACATGGTTTTCCCTTTGCAGACCTTCTAGTGCCAGGAACTCAGTAAGCTCACCAATAATTGCCCGAAATTCTTCCTATGGCCGGTCACCATACTCACGTCGACTTTCTGACTTCTCTACATCTGACTTTAGTCTCTCCCTGGATCCCTCACACACCAGCTACCGGATGGAAAAGCTGGCCTTCAAGGAGCAAGCCAGTTCCTTCTGGCGCCTTGCCAAAATGAATTCTCCAGAATGGGTGTATGCTTTAGTTGGTTCTATAGGTTCTGTTGTTTGTGGTTCACTTAGTGCCTTCTTCGCATATGTTCTAAGCGCTGTCCTCAGTGTCTACTACAATCCAAATCATGCTTACATGACCAAAGAAATCGACAAGTACTGCTATTTGTTAATTGGGCTTTCATCAGCTGCCCTCCTCTTCAACACACTGCAGCATTTCTTCTGGGATATAGTGGGAGAAAATCTCACCAAACGAGTAAGGGAGAAAATGCTGGCTGCAGTACTCAAAAATGAAATGGCATGGTTTGATCAGGAGGAAAACGAGAGTGCCAGGATTGCAGCAAGGCTGGCTCTTGATGCAAACAATGTCAGATCAGCAATTGGAGACCGGATTTCAGTGATTGTGCAGAACACAGCACTCATGCTAGTTGCCTGCACTGCAGGGTTTGTTTTGCAATGGCGCCTTGCCCTTGTCCTAATAGCCGTCTTCCCCGTTGTTGTTGCAGCCACTGTATTGCAGGTTCGTTATTCCAACTGATACCTCAAGCTTACATGCTTACATAATGAAGTTTAGATCTGAGTATTTATTTGTTATATATTAGGAACTATTTTGAGAAGCTGCTCCTGAACTGCTAAGGACAATATGGTTGAACCTTGGCAACAGTTCAGACTTCCCAACATATTTCAATAATATGCACAAACATTGAGTAGAGAAAATGCACCATCCTCTAGGGAAAATGAAACTCACTTAATCTTCTTATGATGAATTACAATGTTTTGATAGTGCCACAGATAATCCCAAAATTTAACTCATGTTCATGGGGTAATATGGAATTCTTCATATTTAAAAATCCAGTTATGTAATGTTTTTGTTTTCAACAGAAAATGTTCATGACCGGTTTCTCTGGAGACTTAGAAGCTGCCCATGCCAAGGCAACACAGTTAGCAGGGGAGGCCATAGCCAATGTAAGGACCGTTTCTGCCTTCAATTCAGAGGAAAAAATTGTTAAACTTTTCGCCTCCAACCTCCAGACTCCACTACGACGATGCTTTTGGAAGGGACAGATTTCTGGAAGTGGATTTGGGATAGCTCAGTTTGCGCTATATGCTTCCTATGCCATTGGTCTCTGGTATGCTTCCTGGCTTGTCAAGCATGGGATATCTGATTTCTCAAAGACAATCCGAGTTTTCATGGTCCTCATGGTCTCTGCCAACGGTGCAGCAGAAACACTAACCTTGGCTCCTGACTTCATTAAGGGTGGTCGAGCCATGCGGTCAGTCTTTGATCTCCTTGACCGCAGAACAGAAATTGAGTCCGACGATCAAGATTCTACCCCAGTTCCAGACCGCCTTCGTGGAGAAGTTGAATTCAAGCATGTAGACTTTTCTTATCCCACTCGCCCTGATGTGCCAATTTTCCGTGACCTCACTCTCCGTGCCCGAGCAGGCAAAACTCTTGCACTAGTGGGTCCTAGCGGGTGTGGTAAGAGCTCAGTCATTTCGCTTATACAGCGATTCTATGATCCAACATCTGGACGGGTTATGATTGATGGGAAGGACATACGAAAATACAATTTAAAGGCCTTGAGACGACACATTGCTATGGTCCCTCAGGAGCCATGCCTTTTTGCTACTACCATCTATGAAAACATTGCTTATGGGCATGAGTCGGCAACCGAGGCCGAGATCATTGAAGCTGCAAGTCTGGCCAATGCACACAAGTTCATATCTTCATTACCAGAAGGATACAAAACATTTGTTGGGGAAAGAGGGGTTCAACTTTCTGGTGGACAAAAACAGAGAATTGCAATTGCTCGGGCTTTCATAAGGAAGGCAGAGCTTATGCTTCTTGATGAAGCTACAAGTGCACTTGATGCCGAATCAGAGAGATCTGTCCAGGAAGCTCTTGAGCGTGCTTGCTCAGGAAAAACAACAATTGTTGTTGCACACCGGCTGTCTACTATTAGAAATGCTCATGTCATTGCAGTGATTGATGATGGGAAAGTGGCAGAGCAAGGATCCCACTCGCACCTATTGAAAAATTGCCCTGATGGGTGCTACGCACGCATGATACAGTTGCAAAGATTCACTCACAGCCAGGTTATTGGAATGGCATCAGGTTCAGCAAGACCCAGAGAAGATGAGGAGAGGGAAGGCTAGTAGAAGTGAAAGAACTAAAAAAAAAAAAAAAAAAATGCCAGTAAAAGGGGAGTATATTCCATATACCCCCTTCATGATTTTTTGGGCTTTTGTTTTGCTTTATGTTTTGGTATAGTATAGTATGTGTATTCTCTTTTTTCTTTTTCTTTTTGGTTACTATATATGTTCTTGTCTTTTATGAACCCTCCTAAGAAAATGATAAAGACGAATACACCCATGAGATTGAAATAGATAATTCTGTATTCATCTTATATGCATTTATGGAGGCATCCCTCGTGCATTATATGTGGAGTCTGCTTCAAAAGAGCATATAATATGGGAAGAAACACACCCAATGTTTGTGTTTTAAATGACAGAGGGATTGATGTCAAGCCAGGCCCTACAACTCTACAACATGACAAGTTTATCCAAAGTTGCATTGGACTCATAATATCCACGGAAATCCAATAGATATTCATGACAATGATCATTAACGAGCGGGGTCGGATTATGATTTTTTTTTTTTAGTCTTATATATATATTTTGACACGATTTGAACTCTAACACTAAACCCAACATACAAACACGAGTTGCCACTCGTACAACGAGCAAAGGGCGTTTAGGATATGTGTGATGGCGAGTAATTGAGTTAGAATTGCGTCGCTTTCGGACAATGGCCCGGTATTTAGACATGTAGGCCTCCTGACTATATTTATGCATGGCAATCAAAACGTTAAGACAAAGTTTTCTTGGCAATTCGAGATCTGAATCGGGGGTTTGAAGAGATTAATGATGGGGCCGGTGGGGAACAACATTATTGAATCAAAAAAGGGTTTCCTCCCGTGGTGATTGTACATGTGCATGAGTTAAAAAAAGATGGACATAGCAAAGAAATAAAAAAATGAGAAAAAGAGGTGGAGGAAATTGAACAATGACAATCAGTATGTGGTGGACAAGCGTGAAGGGAAAAGCAGAGGCGTTAAGGAATTGGAAAATGACAAAGGGGAGGAGAGGGATGGTGGCGTTTGATTGGGGAAGGGGGAGTGGGGTGGGGTGGTATCAGATGTGGATGAGTGTGGCCCACACCTCATCTTTTTGTGAAGAAACATATGAATGTGAATGGCTGCATCACAGATGGGGTAATCTGAAATATGAGCGCCACGTCCTGTTTGTTTCCAAGTGTTTTTACAAACTTATTTGCTTTTGCGAGGTAAAAGACGACCAAAAAAGAAAACTCTTATAAAGTGATGTGGCACAACAAGATTAAATTTTTTGAAACTTCCTCTCATTCTCAATCATGTTATGCAACATCACTTTGTAATATTTTATTCTCACTAAATTGTGGACTCACACATCCCCCGTTGAAATTGGAGGTTGTTGACATGGTGAATTGGCCATCAAAGGAGGTTGTCTAACCATTCTCCAACGCTTTTTTTGCTAATGTTTGCAGTAGTAATTGGTCTCTGAGGAAGGCTATGTGGAGCTCAATTTCACTGGATGAGAGATTGAAGGAGGGGCCAAGGCTTGAGGTTGAGGCACCTTGCACATTCCATGGGCATTGGTCTAGGATGAGATCTATTACTGCGTGCCTAGCCAAAAAAAAAAAAAAAATTGGTTACAGATCTTCCATTATCATTTCATCTTTGATGAAGGTCCATGGGTGATGAAGTATGGTTTGAAGGTGGTTTTTGGGGAAGAGATGATTTTCCCAACAAGGGTGAGTGGAGGCTTGTGTAATCCCCTAGGGATGGTTTTAGAAAGGTGGGAAGATCCTCGAGAGGTCCATGTAATCCTCTAGATTAAATACAACAAAAAAAATTCCATAACCAGTTAAGGTATGTCACAGTTTAAAATAATCCCTGAATAAACTAATCTGCAGAAATAACATATAATATAGCGTAGAGAAAATTGATAGAAAATTTGATTTATGATTAGCTCATGCTTGCAACTGTAACCAAAAAAAAAAAAAAAGAAGACAACTCTTGCAACATAAAATATCTTCAACCATCAGACTCAGCTCACTCATAATCTACCAACGATACCAATATAGATATCTCACATCATGATAGCTTTGGACCATTATCTGGCATACCCATCCCAGAAGCTAAGTCAGCATCAAGTTGAGTATGAGGTGCAGGCCCCATCATCTCCTTTACTCTGCATCCACAAGAGCCTTGTAAGATGTAACATCCCCTCCTTCACACATTATAGGATATATCCCTTTCTTTTCTTTTTTAATGAATAATAATTGAGAAATGCTAGGGGGCTAAATCTTTTACCAAGAGAGTCTTACCAAACTGATGTATAACTCATTCATTGATATCCGTTACATTTTTCTTAATTAATTGTTTTGTATATCTCCAATAAATAAGTTAACACATCAGTTTGTTAAGGTTTTCTTGGTAAAAGATTTGTACCCCTAAAATTTTTCATAATAATTTTATTACAAGTAAAAGCAAAGTTCGTGTACACAAAAAGTATGCAAGAAAAGCAATTATAGGATATACAGTTGTACAACATTAGTCTTACTTTCGAAGTTCTTCGAAAGCAGATATGGAAAAATTGCTTCCATATCGGGTGAACCTAAGATGGAAATGCACTGCAACCCAAAATTCACCGAGCTGCAGGCATATTTGTGATTAAGAAAGCTCTTTAAGGTTCCAGTATACATGGCCCAAAAAAAAAGATTAATCTGCTTGAAATAGTCAAAAGATCAATAGTACATGTACACTTTCGATCCATATGCATAACAATATAGAATATCATAGTTTTAAGGCTCTCATAGACAATCTAGAGGAGAAAAAAGAAACCAAGATGGCAAAGGCTGAGATTATTACATCAGGTAGAGTCTTATGCATATGCATTAACATAGTAGCAATGGAGCAACTCCAACAGATTAGTTAAAAGAACCATATTAGCTACATTTAGTTATTATTGCTCTTTTTTCAGCTCCAACAGAACAGCTTCGGGTTAGCTAGAATAACTGTTTTGCTACAGTAAATAGCAATTTGGTTCTATTCACTGTAGCACAATGTCCAACTATTTTATTATTTCTCTTTCATCTTCTCTCTCTTCTAACCTCTCTCCCACTCTTCTCTCTCCCTCTCTCCATCGGCAACCAAACAATCAATTACGGCACAGAGAGAGATTACAAGGACGAGACTTAAATTTTACAAAGAATTGTAATTTCTAAGAGAAAATCAAAAGAAATGTCCCAAAAAAGTTAAGAGAATCCAAAATCAGCGTTCTAAGATTATCTGTGGGATGAAAACAGAGGAAACCCAGGAAGAAACCCACAACAAGAGCCCGTGTGCAAAGAGAGAGAGGTTGGAGAAGAAATCTTTGGAATTCTCATGGGCTCCTTATGGGTTCTTGATCAATTACAGAACCCATAAGGATTTGGCTGTTCTTGTTTTAGTTGGCTAGTTCTGATGCAAATTGTTGCTTCCCATGGTACAAGACCCATGTAGTCGCTTCCACCTAGCTTAGGATCACCATACCCATGGCTTAAAGAACTTAAATCTGAAGAGCGGGGTTTGCATTTGACCCGCTTGTTGCTCACTTGTGCATATTTCACTGAGACTTGCCTATAGAATCCTGAAAGGTTGGCCATGGTCTTCACAAGGCCCTCAATTCCACTAGAATAACATTGGTTTAAGAAGAAATTCTTGTTCATCAATGGAAGAGGAAGATGATGAGGGCAAGGATTGTTGGGAAGAAAATAATAAAAAAAGAATAAAATATAATATTTAAAAAAATGGAGATAATAGAATAAAGAATGTGTTGGAGTGTATATAGAAAAATCAATAGCTCAAGTAGATAGTAGTACTTTTTGGTTAGGTATTTTAGATAATATTGCTGGAGATGCTCTAAGAGCATTCCCAATGGAGGAGCCAAATTTTTATGCAAAATAGCTCATCAAAACTCACTTTATGTAGTTTAACTAATGAATTTTGTCCTCAAGAGGTAGGTCAATCGGTTAGGACCACGCCTAATGAAGCAGAGGTCACTAGTTCAAATTCCTCCCCCCCCCCCCTTCTCTTGTACGGACATGTCAAACAAAAACTTTAAAATGCCTCCTACATCTGATTAGCTATATTTTTATCTATATCATTTAAATATATTTTTATTAAAAATTGTTAAGAGTATTCTCATAATGAACCCCCGAAAAGTGGAAAAAGTTTTGGGAAAAGGAGAAAACAGGTAAAAGAAACAATAAAAAATAAAATGACTTATTTGAAAAGTGCTGCTATATGTAACTTTTTTTTTTTTTTTTGCTATTCCAATCAAATATCCATTTTGCATTTTTTTTGGCTAATCCAATGTGGGGGTTTTATTACAAATCTGATTAGAAATTTTATATAAAAGTACCATTTTGACTCCACCATTGGGAATGCTCTAAGAGCAACTAGCAGAGTAGCTAAAAGGCTCATACTAGCTAGATTTAGCTATTATGAGACAACTTTTGTCTCTAGCAGATTAGCTCAGCTAAAATGGACATTTTGCTACAGAGAGTAGCAACTTCTTGCTACTTACTATAGCATACTAAATCATTTGTTTAATGTTTTCTCACCCCCTTCTCTCTCTCCCTCCCATCTTTGCCTTCTCCATCAAATTCGTTGGCCCAGCACCAACCTCATTAAATTTCTCTTCTCATTGAGCACCGATTCAATTGGCCAAAGCTCAATATTTCGGATTCATTCAACTGGAAAAATTGTATAAACCACAAGTACACAATCGGAAACCAGCCAGAATCACTTAAAGGGACACTAGAAAAATTAAACCAAAACCACACAATACCCATTCGGTGAAAGTGCAAAAATCAAATAGAAAACCAACCCAATATATTCCTCTCAACCCATTTTCGGCCAAATATAGAAACACAAAACAAACGCAAAAAATTGTATGTGCTCCAGTTCAGAACGTAGAGGTCTTGTGCCTGCAAGATTAGCTCTTCCATGGGCGATTCATACGTGTCTGATGGGGCTGTTAGCTTGGGTGAGAGGGAGAGGGAGGGAGAGGGAGGGAGAGGGAGGGAGAGAGAGTGACAAAAGACTGGTGTGGTGGGGCTGTTTAGCTTGGTCGGTTGAGTAGCAGGGAGAGAAAGAGAGAGTGACAAAGGAAAAAAAAAAAAAGAAGTGGAATAAAGAATCTGCTGGAGTGTATCTAAAAAAAGCAGTAGCTAAAATAAAAATTTGTACTTTTTCACTAACTATTCTATCTAATATTGCTGAAGATGCTCTAATGAGGATTAAACAAGTGAGAGTTGGAAAAATTCCTCTCATGAAGTCCCTGCCCGCAATTGATTCTAATTAGACAAACTGAGCCCATTACACCCATGTATTCATTTCAGAGCACAGTTGGTAAACTTGCAAAAAATCATAAAATGGATGAGACCACATCACAAACAGAAGATTGATGCAAAAGTTGCTTACTTTTTCCTGTGACGTTTCGTCTTGAAATGCTCATCCCTAACGGACACATTCGCAAAATATCGGCTGCATTTAACAACAAACAAACATATCTCAACACAAACCCAATTCAACAATTGAACATGTCAACCAAAACCAAACTGGCTAAGGCAGACGAACAACGAAAAACATACAAAATTCCATGACATGTACTCTGTAGCATTTAGAACATCAAAATTCTTGTTTTAGCAATTGGATTGATCCAACAAAAGCTAAAAACTTCGAAATAAACCAGCGAGCATGGCAAACAAACCTTGGAAAGAAACTGAAATCTTCAAAGTAAAAAATTAAAAAAAAACCCAGATATTTCTACTTTGTTGTTATTCTCTTGCATATAAAACATCAAACTTGTAGTAATTACGGAACACCAAGTAGAATTATTATGAATAAATTTATTAAAAGAACGAACAATTAAAAAAAAAAAAAAAAACAAACAAACAAACATACTCGCAGTGCAAGCAATAATACTGGCCCATCCCAGGCAAGTCTTCATCAAGAGGCAAGGGCTTCCTTTCCTCATCGGGCTTCTTCAACGCATCATAAACCATATCAGCACGTGCCCAATCCTCAGTCAAGGAACAAAACAAAATCAAATCGAACAAAAAATTGATTTTCTTCCTGGAAATACAAAAAAGAGAGAGCAAATTTTTCGAATAGGTAATAAATACGGGAAGAAAGAGAGAGATGCCAAAAAGGATATCTTTGAGGAGGAATTGGGTGCGGCGAGCAGTCTTGTGAGAATAGCGTCTCTTCTTTACATGTCTGTGCGGACACTTTCCTCCCATTTCTCTCCGATAGCTGGTTTCCTTTTTCTGATCGTCCTTCTCGTCTGTAAGAGCGAGTTAGGGTTTCAGGTGTTCTGCTATTGGAAAAACCCTACAATTTCCAGGAAATTGACATTGAAGGAAGGGTTTTGCCGTTTCGCGTATTTATCTCTGGCCAATAAAACGACGTCGGGTTTATTATTATTTTTTGAGAAATGAGTTGGTTCTTCGATCTAGCACGGGGTAGTGTCCATGTCCCTATAACCCATGTTCAACCCGAAAGCCCAAACTTTATTTTCTTAGTATACTACATAGAAAATTAATTAATTAATTAATTAAAATTAAAATAAATTTTATGCATAGTTTTCCAATATTATTATTGAAATTAAATCTATCAAATAATACAAACATGTTTAGTGCATCTTATGATGGTAGGATATGTTTTCTTAGCTGAAAATCATCTATAAGCAGGGACGGAAGGAGGGGTTACTGATATAGGCCATGCCCCTTCTTTCCCTTCAGTTCTTAAGAACAAAAAAACATATATATATATATATATTAAGGGGAAGAAAACATATTATAAAGTATAAATTTTTTAAGCGAATTGGCCCATAGCAGCAAAATGTTTTAGCTTCTAGCTCCTACTCATAATAGTTTATGGTGCTATCCGTTTCTATAAGCAATCCATCTCACCTATTTACATCCTAGTATGACCCACCGGACTTTACATAATAATAAATTATCTAGAATGCCCATTAGAACATTTACATTGGGCTAGTCAAAATGATCTAAATGTAATTTAGTTAACTAAAATTGTAAAATGGGATCAAAATGAATTATATTGTTGAAACATTTGATAAGCTTTTACAATGCTCACTAAATTTGATGAACATTGTTCACTTATCAAATGTAAAGAAAAAAAAAACATTAAAAAACTATTAACATTCTCTCTCCTCTCAAAAAAAAAATGAAAATGAATATTTAATTGAAATAGTGAGAGTGAATAGGTAAAATTGAGAGTTTGATAATTGGGCAGTTAATATAAAAAATTATATATATATGATTTTTTTTTTTTTTAGCTAAATTTTGAGAGTAAATTTGCTGAGTCAATGTGAATGATCATAGAACTTAAAATTATTAGGCAAGTTTGATATGTAAGAATAAGCTCAAGAATTAAATAACTATTGTTATGGATAAACTTGGTCGTATATATATGTATTCTTTTAAGTGGTGAAGCCACATTAGGGCCTGTGGGGCTATGCCCCTCACAATTCTTTCAATTTATATATATATAATTAAGGAAATTTTTGAAAATTGCCTCTACACATTTGTGTTAAAAAAAAAAAAAAAAAACCACTTTTAAGAGAGGCTCACTTGGTCTTTTGAAAATCATGTCTTTTTTTTAAAAAAAATCATTCTTAAAGTATTTTTATTGAATTATTGGTAACCATCTTCTTTTCGAGTAAAAAAGGACAAAAATGATATGTTATTTTGGTTGCATCACCCATCAAGCACGAGGCTAGCAAAAGTCCATACTCATGTTTGGACTTTTGCCCATGAGGCTAGCAAGAGACCTCCATTTTGAAGGGCAAACTTACTATACATTAATTTTAGTATTCCATTTAGGGCACTTTTTGAGTTGTATAACAGACCATAGGTGCTAAAGTTGCAATGGCAATATAAGTTTGTATTTATAAAGATTGTGTTTTTATTAGTAGCTCTGGTGCAGTATGTTGTTGAGTAAGTTTTTTGGTTCCTAAATTAAAAAGAAAATATTTGTACCCTTAGAGCCTGTTAGGGATTACGTTTAAGAAATAAAGCTTAAGTCCAAAAACTTTCAAAAGCTTCATTTTTAAGCTTTACCAAAAGTACGTTTTGACAAGTTTTCAGCTTTTTGGACCATTAAAAGTGTTTTTAATTGTTTTACCAAACGAATATATATTTTTTTTTTCAAAATAACATTTTGAGTATTAAAAGCACTTTTAAACTCATTAAACACAATCCCTAACAAAACCTTGGAAATATTCGCTGCATAAGTTTTATAAGTAGCAGTGTCGAAAACCAAATATTGTTATATTTTACTCTAATATTTGTTAGTTAAGTAGGTAGTACTTACAGTTATTTACAAGTTAATCAATTTCGAGACACTATGAGTTACACTCCAAGTTATTTACTTTTAATTAATTAGGTTGTGTTTGGCAATGGACTGGACCAGAGGAAGTGGACTGATACTATATAGCAAATTTGATTGATGTGAAGAAAAAAGTAAGAATATTTTATATAAAAAAGTGAAATTTTTTGTTTTGTAGTAATTTTTTTATTTCAAAAGTGATAAAAAGTGGTTGATGTGATATAAAAAAGTAAGAATGTTGGGGTTGATTTTGAGAAAAAAAAATTTTGAGACTTTACAAAGTCCAGTCCGGTCTCTTGGCAAACATAGCCTTAATGTTTGGAGTATTACAAGTCAAAAATGTGATTTTGATTAGCCAAGATCGCAGACCAGATGACAGACGATCTACAAGTGGGCATACTTCTTTTCTCCCTGGTTTTTCATGGAGTGCAAAGAAACAACATGATGAAGCACTGAAGCATATATAGTATTGATAAATGGCAATTGCAAGTGGTGCTGAAGTTTACTGGATTGGCATGTTGTTTCATGATTTGCAGATTCCTTTATCCAGTTCTTCTATGTTATGGTGCCATAATACGGGAGCTTTGAAGCTTGCCTACAATGGTAGACTATCAGTTTATTTGAGAAAAGATTTGTCAACAATACAAGATATATATATATATATATAGCTGATCAAATTGCAAATATTTTTACAAGAGTCTTACATCTTTCGATTTTCATCTTCTGATGATTCGGACTCCTCCCATGAGCTTTGAAAGGGGGCTGTAAACCATGTAAACTAAACAACTATAATTGTTGCATGTATGGTTTCGGAAGATAAGTGCAACTTTCCTAAATTCCCTTCATTTTTTTTTAAATGCAGACAGAGCTCAAGGGAACACCGAGTAAGCCAAAAGTGCTAGGGTATCACTTTTGCTCCCTTATATCAAGCTAATCTTTCCATAACAAGAAATGAATAAATCCCACCATTCTTGGGAGTTGGGTCTATCTAAGGAAGACATCACCTAATTAATTAGACATCTAAATATATATTTCTCTGTTTGAGCAGTAATTATCTCCCTAAATCAGTTCTTCTGAATATATATATATACACTTAATTTTTGATAAATATATAAATCTCTAGCTACCAAGTCATAAAAAAAGAAGCATAAACTAACAGTCAAGACTAGTCATCTCACAAAATAACAAAAGAAAGAAAAAAAAAAAAAAAAAACCAAATTAATAATAGGAAACACAGATTTGATTCATTTGAAACCAGTTTAGGCAGATAAGTAGGATATTTCTTAAGCTTTACATGATTTCATACCTTGATAAGAAAAAACACATGAAGAGTATCTCATTTGTCTGCACCTATACCTGCACCTATAAGTCCAACTGATCATCATCACTGTTACTGTTAGACTGGATAGGTGCAGGTGCAAATGCAGATAAATGAAGCCACCTTGACCCTGCCGACTGTCGTCTCCCTTTTCAAAACCCTAAAGATATCCAGCTAGCCATTGACAAGAAAGAGCACACCTTTTTTCTGCAGGCAAATGCGTTTGAATTGATGATACGAGGAAAAAGACATTGCCAAGTGTGAGAGATACAGCCCTTAGAGCACTCCGCAACCTTGTATTTGTAGCAACAAGAAGCTGGCCGGTTTTGAAAGAGCACTGTACAGAGGCCACGTGACGCAAATGCCCAAGCACGTGGGGATTACTGGCCTGGCTAATGGAGAGGTGACACGTCAAGATGCTGTGGCTATTTGTCCAACGGAAAGAACCACCAAGGCTCGAAAAGTTGAATGACGAGCGCCTTGGGTCACGTGGGCAATGACAACTAGACTGGACCACCCGGGTCCACACCGCCCCGCCCCCCACACCCCCCTCCTCCCCCTAACAGAACCTTACTGAATGGCCATAAAGGCCCAACTAATTATGTCCTGCCAAGGGATTCAGATCAGGTGCATCAACATCTAGGATATTTATGTCAAAAAAAAAAAACATCTAGGATATTTATTATGTGTAAATATATTTTATTTTTGAACTGCTTATTCGGATCATGACAACAAATAAAAACAAAAAACAAAAGTAAGTAAAGGGTGCTAACAGGCGGCTCGAGAAATTCCGAGGGTGTTTGGTAAAGATTTTGGCTTAGATACTATAATTGATGTAGATTGATGTGAAAGAAGGTGTTTGGTAAAGACTTTAGCTTAGATACTGTAATTGATGTAGATTGATATAAAAAAAAAAAAATTAAAAATGTTTTATATAAAAAAGTGAAAAAGTTTTATTTTATAGTGACTTTTTTATTTGAATAATAATAAAAAGTAAATGATGTTATATAAAAAGTAAAAAAATTATAATATTTTGATGTTGATTTTTTAGGAAAATGGTGATAAATAGTAACAAAGGAGACTCCCCACTCCTTTACCAAATAAAGCTGTTAAGTATTCTCTCGATGTTTTCTTAGTCTTGGGTGATATTATTTTCTAAAAATCAAATGAAATAAATAATAATAATAATAAAAATTATATAGGACTCTAAAAAAAAAAAAAAAAAAAACACTAAAGGAGCATCTAGAATTCTCCGAGATGGCCAGTAGTGACTAAATCATTCAAAGAGGGTAGTGGATTTTTCGTCCTCGTATTTGCTATCATGATTTTGGGCTGTCCAGAAATGGGAAACTTAAAGTAGCTAGTTTCTTTTTTTTTTTTTTTTTTTTAAAAATGTCACGACGATTTAAGAGTGGGTGTGACCATATAATGGTAATACCAGGGTGGAATTACAGTTTGGAGGTAAGGGGAGAGGGGGACAAAAGCTGAGTATTCTTGAATCCTCTCCTCGTTTCCTACCTAGCAAGTGGACATAGCAGAGAAATCCAAGAAACAAAAAGGGCCACCACTGAAAAATCTCTGGCTCGAATCTTTGGCTCGAATCTAATAATGATGCGAGAATAAATTTTATAAGGTATTGGTATTTAATAGTAACATAAAAATAATTTTTATAAGATATTGGCATAAACCGACTCTTTTACAGCCTCTAATACAAAATTAACACATCAGTTTGAAACACCAAACAAAATGAACATAAAAACACCGAATCTTTAAAACCCTAAACAAAGCCAACCCAGCCCATCGTTTGTTTGTAATCACAAAAATTTCAATAGATGCACTTGGAATCCATCTATATACCCGCCTCCTCTGCCAAACGTCGCCGCTGAAATCAGTCTAAGGCCACCAAATATCTCCCTTTTTTTGGTAGTTGCCCCAAGTATCTCTCTTAAATACATGAATTGCTCAATTCATTATTCTAAGTTGAACAGCTAAGTTAACTTGCCTAGGTAAAAATATTATCTCACTGGTAGATTGGAAATGTCGTTCATAGATTCATCACTTTCCCCTCTCAAGCCGGGTAGGTTCCAAAGAACCTTAAAAGTAGGCTCTTTTCATCATTAACTCGGCACTCCAAATCCCTAAGAGATGAAAATAGTGCAAGGCCCGAAATACAAAAGCGCAGCCATTCTTTTCTTCCATATGTCAACCCCAACAGAGGTGACAAAATGATGTCAAGCCTCTAGCAACTCCCGAGGGTATCATGATTAATGTTCCTCCGAAGTTTTAACATTATAATGCTCAGAAAAAAAAAAGAAGGAAAATGTCAGCCAATTAGGGGCATCATTGCCCAAAATTAGGATGATACAAATTCCTGGTTCACATAATATATTGTGCATAATAATTGCATTAGTTAAAGCATGCCATCATTATTATCATACAAAGCATGCGCAAAAATTGAGTTAAATTCTTTGATGTTTCTACCAAAAATACGCAAGTACCTCATGTCAGATAAAAAATGAATCCACAACCTAACTATCAAGAATAAAGCCTAGAATAGGTAAATTCCATAAAATCAAATCTTCTCACTCTAGTTCATCAAGCTTGACTTCATTTTGTTCACCAGAAGAAAGAATTTTTACACTAACCATGCCCCTTTGCCACTCTGAACTTCCAACCAATATCAGCCTGTAAGCATTTACCCGTGCAGCTCGTTTGAAAACCCTGAAGGAGAAGATAAATAGAATTAGAATAACAACATATCATAAAAGATCAGCAATTGATTAGGAAAACTGTGACATCTAAAAAGACGGAATTAATACCATTTAAGTGGTTTGCTTTCCAAGACCAAATCTACACTTTGGCCTTTTTCTCTGAGTATGCTAGCCACCCTAGCAGCTGCTCCTTGAAGATCAACATCCAGAGCGCACACAATATTCTCTACTCGGAGGTTGAGTTCTGGTACAAGTCCCCTCTCCTTGAGCAACTGTAATAAACCAATTTATACAAAGAGTGGGGAAGAAAACAAATATAGATAGTTAACCAAAAGGAAAATGAAAGACTTTTTGTTTTTAAAAAAGCAATCAATCATTTGAGCAAAAAATTCAGGACATGAATATATGTAAACAAAGAAATCACAAAGTTCAAAATCATGAGGCACAATGCATCACTGCAGGTATCTCAGTACTTAGGTGGCAGTACTAGGGTCATCAACTAAAAAGTAAATTTTCCATGACACCCTATCACATTCATGATACCAAAGGCAACAGAATGCATTAGCTTTTGTAGTATAATGCTGTCCTACATGGTTTTGTCTCACTACAGGCTCTCTTTTCTTTTTTTTTTTAATTCCTTTTTTTGCTATTTAATTAAGAGAAGGAGATGAATAGATGAAGTTCATCAAGCTCACTGCTAAAAGTACTCTAACTACAACCTCAATTTGCTTTGGAAGTAGACTTCCTCTTCAGTGAGCCATTGGCCGCTCTTAACCAAGGAAAAAAACATAAACACCTAGAGAAAAGGGTAGTGATCATCAAAAAGATTCCCTCCACAACCATATATGCTAACACAAGCCATGTATGTTAGACAAAAATATGTGAGATGGGACATACATTCTGCAGTATATATATATTGGGGGTGGGTTACGGCATATATTATTTGACAATATGAGAAACATATGTAAAGGCGATGACCAAGGAAGAAACTGCTGTTATATTTTGATAAGATAACAGTGGCATACACACTGGGATGCATCTTTTTGGTGTCAAAAACTTATAAAAAAAAAAGTGCAACACATTCGGCTTGCATAGAATTACTTGTGTAATTACACAATAGCAGCCCAAATTCGCTTCATTAAGCAGCACTCTAGTGTAGCAGAAGAAATAAAATGATGAACTTACTTCTACTATAACAGCATCACCAAATCCGAAGCCACATGCAGGAAGGTCCTCACCACCAAAAGTTGAGAGTAACCGATCATATCGCCCACCACCACAAATGGCTCGCAACTTTCCTTCTCTATCAAAACCCTAAGGGAAACCAATAAATAAATAAATAAATAAATAAAAAGAAAGAAAGAGGAAGAAGAAGAAGAAAATTCATTTGGAAGAGGGGAAAAACAATAAAGTATTTAGGTCAAGTTAAACAATGTGCTTGTGTCCATTTCAATAAAAGCATGCATATTCATCATCAAGAGGCCGGTGTTAGGAGCTAAAAGCTAATATGTTGAAATCTCTTTATGCATGGATGGCGGCATACAATGTAGTCCTCATTTTTCTAAATTTACTGAGTTTTTGGACTTGTGTTCTTCTTTTTCTCCCTAATTGGGGTCTCTCTTATAAACTTAATGAGTACTTGAGTTGTGCCTCTCTATGCTTTCAATTAAAATTTATTTACTTATTGTTCAATATTTCACCAGGAATTGATGTCATATGTGCCACTTGCTTCATGCATAAGATAATGATAGTTAATACTTACAAGTCATATCTATGCCAACAGGTTAGTAGCACGAGTATGAAGGATATAAACACCTGGAATAACTTGGAATATTCTAGTGCAGGATTCAGGTATACAATAATGCTACAAAATTCAAATGTATATTTTCATCATATTTTATATTGTTTTTACATGTTTCAGCACTTAAACAAACAAAGAACAAAGCATATAGTCAACGTGACGATACCCACAACATTTACCCCTCATGACCTGGAACTTACAAAATATCAATTTAATTTCCAGGTCATTACTCATTAGCCACTGAACGCAATAATTTATTCTTTTTGTCTCATACTATCAAAGCAATGCAAGCTAGAGATAACGGTTGCCCCTAATGTGCGGATGGAAGTGAGTCAAAAACCAATTTATTACATAGTGACATTCTTATTCAGACCATGAGGTCAAAAAAGAAAAAACAGTACAAAAAATCTCACCTCAAAAACAATACCAGTATAGTACGCAAGCCCACGAACAACAGATGCATCAAATTCAATCCACTCCGAATAACCAAACTTTTCAGCAAGCGAGAATAGCTGCTTCAAATCAGCAACAGCTTCCCCAGCACTTCCAAGTATCTCTACATACACACAAATATGAAACAAATAATTAGAATCAATAGATGTTTCATTTCTGTTCAGAGGAACGAACCAATAGAAGGACTACTTCAATTGCCATGTTTTCCTAAAGGTTTGAACAGACTTACTATACATTAGATTTAATTATGTCTACATACACACAAATATGAAACAAATAATTAGAATCAATAGATGTTTCAATTCTGTTCAGAGGAACGAACCAATAGAAGGACTACTTCAATTGCCATGTTTTCCTAAAGGTTTGAACAGACGTACTATACATTAGATTTAATTATTTATTATTCTTAACATGTTGCAAAGTTAGGAAACATTAGAAGCATGCTTCCACGCAATATGAAACATTTCTATCTTTAAGAACAAGGGAAAGGCAGAGAAGACCTGATAACTACAGATGTCAGAAAATGGCTGAACAGAATTGGTGTAGGCAACCCAAAATAACTGGGAGAAAAGATTATTGAGTTGGGTAAGAAATAACTTCTCAATGAAAGTGAGAAAATAACCTTCCAATTTCGCCAATGACTTAATGGAAAGAACTTGCAATAGCTCCTCAACACCCTCTTCTGATACACCAGTAGACTTCAACTCTTTCTTTATCTCATCCAGTGGAATCTTCTCTATCTGTTTTGAGATAAATATGCATCCCCCATAAAACGATTAAAATTTACAGATAACAGCATCTGAAAACTCAGGTAACACGCGTATTGTTATCTACAAACAACATGCGATAAAAGCAACTGGTAGTGACATTAGATATCTAAATCGAAGTAAAGGACATAGAGCAATGACACTACAAGAACATTTTATAGGGCAAGCAATGCATATCAAAATATACCTTTTAGACTGGCAATGAGCTTGGTAGTGTCAAATTAATGTGTCTAACCCACATGACGTAAGTAACATCATCTAACATACTAAATTAGAATATCATAAAACAAAGGTAAATTTAATTTTTGATAAGTATTTAATAAACTTATAAAGAACTGAACTATCAGGACTAGGATAAGTATAATATTATGAGTAGCACATTTTGAAAAAAAAAAAAAAAACAGAATATTGACATGTTCTGGTTTTCTAAAAGAACATGGCATCTCAACACTTGCAACCTTGCATAGCTCACCTTGTCTATGATTATGCAAACTTTGCTGAATAAATTTTCAGGTATAGAGTAGCACCTCAATACTTCTTGTAAAACCTGTAATGAAGGGGAAAAGACTCAGAATAATAATATGCTTCAGTAATTAAAAAATAAATAAATAATTAAAGAAGAAAAAAATGTTCAAACCAGATTCAGTTGTTCACAAAAGAATGAGGAAAGATTGCAGTAAAAATTATTTTTTTTATAAGTAATAAGGAGTTTTATTAAGGAAAAAAAGCCCTAAAAATACAAGAGGGAAAGCCAAAGCTTACCCAAAGCAAACCCAACAAGACCCAAACTTCCCAACCCAAACTACCCCACATTAGCCTTGCCCAACCAACTATCAACTACCCAACAAGACCCAAACTACCCCACATTAGTCTTGCCCAACCTCCGGTGCTCTCTTGCCCTTAGACCTGATCTGAGGGCCCTTTCTTCCACTTAAGAACCCTTGTAATTCATCTTTCAGAGATGCCAAGTTCCGGTCCTCCTCCTCAGTGGACAACACCTCACGAGCTCCCTTGCCCGACACCAAGACTCCTCCATGTCCTTCAAGAGCACCAAATGCATAGCATGGTCCTGAACCGCTTCCCGCAAAGACGCCAGCAGCCATTTTTTGTGATTTGGTCAAACCAAAATCCTCAGCCACTAACACACCTGCAGAAAGAGGGTCACAGAGAGGGTCACCAGCATGGAGCTGTCGCAGCCCCCAACTCCAAGTGCGACAGCACCGACAACCCAGGAAAGCTCGCCGCTGGCCAAGGATCAGACATATCCGAGCCAAAAGCGCAAGAAAAGCTCAGATCTGAAACAGGACCCGAACCAGGATCTGGACTCGGATCAAGATCCGAACCAGGATCCGGAATAGGATCCTGAACCAACCCGAGAACCAGCCCAAGAACTGGACCCCCGTGACCCAACAGCCCAGCCCTGTTCTGCGACCCTTTGGGCTTCAACTCCAACCCAACACTCAGCCCAATCAGCCCAAAAAGCCCTAATTGAAGCTTCACCCAGTCATTTGTCTTCAACGAATCTGCTGCCGCCAGAGACAGAGACGCCGGCGAAGGAAGAACCAGCTCCTTCGACGAAATCTGCTCAGTGAAACGCTGCTCCACTCCACCTAGCTCTGCCTCGAAACATTCCGACACCGGGAATACATCGAGAAGGCACGAAGACAAACGCTTCAGCCCACCCACCGTCGATCGCAGCACGTTCACGAAAGACCGTCCATAACGAACCCCAGCGGAAGCAGACTCTTCCACCTCTACCCGCTTCCCTGGCAGAGAAGGATACTCGTCACCAGTAGGCCCTATCTGCCCACCTTGGAACTCCAGCATCCTTCTTATCTCACTCACGAAACGGCGCAAACCCCACCTCTTTCTGCCCTCTGGGAGCTAGATCATACCTTTCCGACCACCATCAACTTCAACAGCCACCTCTAAAAATCTGCCTGCCTTGTTGCAGCCCTCATGAACCAAAAGACAATTCACATCCTCACGGAAGCCCGTGGCCGAACCGTCATTCACCTGAGACTAAACAGCCTCTTCCACCTTAGCCACCAACCAAACCGCACTCTGCGGACCCACTCTAATGACCCCGACGAATCCCTTCCTCCTTTCCTCTAACTGAAGCTCAATGGACCCTTCCTTCGCCGTGAAGCAGAAGGCTTTGGCTTCGACTGAGAACCGCCTTTCCATAGCATACCCACCCTATGATTGCCCTAGCAAACGGCTCAAACTTCCCTACATCGTCACTGCCTCACTGGAGACCGCGAGATCTAGGAAAATTTTTTAAAAAATTTGAAAAATTGAGAGAGAACAGAGCTTTTTTTACTGTTCAAAAGCGCAAAGACAACACGAACCAACTTCTGTCTAAAACTCAGTAAAAATATTCAAATGAAGTATCATGGAAGATGGTGGCATTTAGCCTTATATTCTAAAACAGTTTAGAGAGGCTCAAGTCAACAATGTAACTCTTAATGCCAATTCATCCAACAATTTAAATAATAAAATTATTGCATAATAGTATTGTGCACTATAAGAGAATTCCCAGCAAGAAACACAAAAAGAATCATTCATGCAGATAGAAAAGTAAAATATGCATGTAATGCTAGAGTCTAGAGACGTGTACTTCCATATTGATGTTTGCTTAGTCTATTGGACAAGTTCTGAGAAACAAAGGCTACTTTAAAAAATTAGTAGTACTTTTTGAGATTTTTTTTTTGGGAGGGGGGAATACAACAAATGGGGGGAGGGCATCGCAAGGGCTTTAGATCACTAATTTTATGGCCCAAGGAAGAGAGACAGAGAGAATGAATAGGAATGCTTCCAATCCTGAGGTTGGAAGTGACCCATCTTGTTAAATTGCGCTGCATAGTGATGAATTTTATGGGCAATATACGAAGGAAATTTCCAAGGAAGTGGTGGATGTCTCTAATGGTTGGGCCTATCTGCCAATCACAAGCTTGATTCAGGTTAAGAATTATATAATGACAATCAAGGAGTCGCCCTCCACAAAAATAATAAATCGTCATCAACTCTCTCATTATTTCTTTACTTAATCAAATCTTTTAAGAGTTTACAAACTAATACTTTGTCATCTAAGTAGATATTGTTCAGATAATTATCAAAATACACATCTCTTCACAAAAAAAAAAAAGTCATACAATTTTCAGTAGTTGCTTCCCAAGAAAACTCAATTCAGCAAAACATGTACTTCCTAGGAGCAGTTCATATTCGTGCAAATCAGATACTTAAATGTCTTGAGAAGTATTCAGAAATACAGAGACTTTGCAAATGGAACTCTTAAAGAAAGATAAATGCCATAAGAAGAATGTTATCATGAAAGACCTCTAATATTCTATGTTCAAAGAATAGTTCGCACCTTTCGACTAGAAACCTTGAATCCAACATCCGATGCTGTAATTCCAATTCGCTTGAAAAAAGTGACGATAGACGAAATAAGTTCTGCTTCAGCCTATATCAAAAACTGCAAATTTTAAGCTTGACAAAGAAATGAAAGTAAAGCTGTGTTTGGATTTGAATTTTGAAGGTGTAATATGAGGAAGGATCTCTTTCTCCAGCAATGTCACCCAGAAAAGGAATTTGGAATAACACCCTCCACCTAATTGTTTCCAATTCACATGTATCACTAAAGTTCCAGTATCCATGACTTTCAATAACAAAAAAAAGTAGGTATTGTTTATACCTGATTTTTTTTTTTTTTTTTTTTTTAAAAAATGACCTTTAGTATTGAAATCCAAATTCCTTCCCCCAAACACTTGCATCCAAATGCAACCTAGAAGACTATAATCCAATACATGGAGTGCATCATGTGAAACAGCTTGACAAACTCAACAAGGCAGAATGAGAATTATAGATCAATATCCATCACAATCATATGAAGTTACCATGAGAAACATGTCCAGGATTAAAACTATAAATTTGTGTTTTCGATAACTAAATTTACTTATAAAAAAAATGGAAGAAAAGGAGGCAGTAATATTGTGTCTGTGTCTGAG
>CM017327.1:17732574-17848188 GCA_006937295.1 Carpinus fangiana | reverse complement strand
AAAAAAAAAAAAAAAAACAGAATAGTGACATGTTCTGGTTTTCTAAAAGAACATGGCATCTCAACACTTGCAACCTTGCATAGCTCACCTTGTCTATGATTATGCAAACTTTGCTGAATAAATTTTCAGGTATAGAGTAGCACCTCAATACTTCTTGTAAAACCTGTAATGAAGGGGAAAAGACTCAGAATAATAATATGCTTCAGTAATTAAAAAATAAATAAATAATTAAAGAAGAAAAAAAATGTTCAAACCAGATTCAGTTGTTCACAAAAGAATGAGGAAAGATTGCAGTAAAAATATTTTTTTTTTTTATACGTAATAAGGAGTTTTATTAAGGAGAAAAAGCCCTAAAAATACAAGAGGGAAAGCCAAAGCTTACCCAAAGCAAACCCAACAAGACCCAAACTTCCCAACCCAAACTACCCCACATTAGCCTTGCCTAACCAACTATCAACTACCCAACAAGACCCAAACTACCCCACATTAGTCTTGCCCAACCTCCGGTGCTCTCTTGCCCTTAGACCTGATCTGAGGGCCCCTTCTTCCACTTAAGAACCCTTGTAATTCATCTTTCAGAGATGCCAGGTTCCGGTCCTCCTCCTCAGTGGACAACACCTCACGAGCTCCCTTGCCCAACACCAAGACTCCTCCATGTCCTTCAAGAGTGCCAAATGCATAGCATCGTCCTGAACCGCTTCCCGCAAAGACGCCAGCAGCCATTTTTGTGATTTGGTCAAACCAAAATCCTCAGCCACTAACACACCTGCAGAAAGAGGGTCACAGAGAGGGTCGCCGGCATGGAGCTGTCGCGGCCCCCAACTCCAAGTGCGACAGCACCGACAACCCAGGAAAGCTCGCCGCTGGCCAAGGATCTGACATATCCGAGCGAAAAGCGCAAGAAAAGCCCAGATCTGAAACAGGACCCGAATCAGGATCTGGACCCGGATCAAGATCCGAACCAGGATCCGGGATAGGATCCGGAACCAGCCCAAGAACTGGACCCCCGTGACCCAACAGCCCAGCCATGTTCTGCGACCCTTTGGGCTTCAACTCCAACCCAGCACTCAGCCCAATCAGCCCAAAAAGCCCTAATTGAAGCTTCACCCAGTCATTTGTCTTCAACGAATCTGCTGCCGCCAGAGACAGAGACGCTGGCGAAGGAAGAACCAGCTCCTTCGACGAAATCTGCTCAGCCTCCATTGCATAGCAATCGACAGTGAAACGCTGCTCCACTCCACCTAGCTCCGCCTCGAAACATTCCGACACCGGGAATACATCGAGAAGGCACGAAGACAAACGCTTCAGCCCACCCACCGTCGATCGCAGCACGTTCACGAAAGACCGTCCATAACGAACCCCAGCAGAAGCAGACTCTTCCACCTCTACCCTCTTCCCTGGCAGAGAAGGATACTCGTCACCAGTAGGCCTTATCTGCCCACCTTGGAACTCCAGCATCCTTCTTATCTCACTCATGAAACGGCGCAAACCCCACCTCTTTCTGCCCTCTGGGAGCTAGATCATACCTTTCCGACCACCATCAACTTCAACAGCCACCTCTAAAAATTTGCCTGCCTTGTTGTAGCCCTCACGAACCAAAAGACAATTCACATCCTCACAGAAGCCCGTGGCCGAACCATCATTCACCTGAGACTAAACAGCCTCTTCCACCTTAGCCACCAACCAAACCGCACTCTGCGGACCCACTCTAATGACCCCAACGAATCCCTTCCTCCTTTCCTCTAACCAAAGCTCAATGGACCCTTCCTTCGCCGTGAAGCAGAAGGCTTTGGCTTCGACTGAGAACCGCCTTTCCATAGCACACCCACCCTATGATTGCCCTAGCAAACAGCTCAAACTTCCCTACATCGTCACTGGAGACCGCAAGATCTAGGAAAATTTTTAAAAAAATTTGAAAAATTGAGTGAGAACAGAGCTTTTTTTACTGTTCAAAAGCGCAAAGACAACACGAACCAACTTCTGTCTAAAACTCACAGTAAAAATATTCAAATGAAGTATCATGGAAGACGGTGGCATTTAGCCTTATATTCTAAAACAGTTTAGAGAGGCTCAAGTCAACAATGTAACTCTTAATGCCAATTCATCCAACAATTTAAATAATAAAATTATTGCATAATAGTATTGTGCACTATAAGAGAATCCCCAGCAAGAAACACAAAAAGAATCATTCATGCAGATAGAAAAGCAAAATATGCATGTAATGCTAGAGTCTAGAGATGTGTACTTCCATATTGATGTTTGCTTAGTCTATTGGGCAAGTTCTGAGAAACAAAGGCTACTTTAAAAAATTAGTAGTACTTTTTGAGATTTTTTTTTTTGGGAGGGGGGAATACAACAAATGGGGGGAGGGCATCGCAAGGGCTTTAGATCACTAATTTTATGGCCCAAGGAAGAGAGACCGAGAGAATGAATAGGAATGCTTCCAATCCTGAGGTTGGAAGTGACCCATCTTGTTAAATTGCGCTGCATAGTGATGAATTTTATGGGCAATATACGAAGGAAATTTCCAAGGAAGTGGTGGATGTCTCTAATGGTTGGACCTATCTGCCAATCACAAGCTTGATTCAGGTTAAGAATTATATAATGACAATCAAGGAGTCGCCGTCCACAAAAATAATAAATCGTCATCAACTCTCTCCTTATTTCTTTACTTAATCAAATCTTTTAAGAGTTTACAAACTAATACTTTGTCATCTAAGTAGATATTGTTCAGATAATTATCAGAATACACGTCTCTTCACAAAAAAAAAAAAAAAAGGTCATGCAATTTTCAGTAGTTGCTTCCCAAGAAAACTCAATTCAGCAAAACATGTACTTCCTAGGAGCAGTTCATATTCGTGCAAATCAGATACTTAAATGTCTTGAGAAGTATTCAGAAATACAGAGACTTTGCAAATGGAACTCTTAAAGAAAGATAAATGCCATAAGAAGAATGTTATCATGAAAGACCTCTAATATTCTATGTTCAAAGAATAGTTCGCACCTTTCGACTAGAAACCTTGAATCCAACATCCGATGCTGTAATTCCAATTCGCTTGAAAAAAGTGACGATAGACGAAATAAGTTCTGCTTCAGCCTATATCAAAAACTGCAAATTTTAAGCTTGACAAAGAAATGAAAGTAAAGCTGTGTTTGGATTTGAATTTTGAAGGTGTAATATGAGGAAGGATCTCTTTCTCCAGCAATGTCACCCAGAAAAGGAATTTGGAATAACACCCTCCACCTAATTGTTTCCAATTCACATGTATCACTAAAGTTCCAGTATCCATGACTTTCAATAACAAAAAAAAGTAGGTATTGTTTATACCTGATTTTTTTTTTTTTTTTTTTTTTAAAAAATGACCTTTAGTATTGAAATCCAAATTCCTTCCCCCAAACACTTGCATCCAAATGCAACCTAGAAGACTATAATCCAATACATGGAGTGCATCATGTGAAACAGCTTGACAAACTCAACAAGGCAGAATGAGAATTATAGATCAATATCCATCACAATCATATGAAGTTACCATGAGAAACATGTCCAGGATTAAAACTATAAATTTGTGTTTTCGATAACTAAATTTACTTATAAAAAAAATGGAAGAAAAGGAGGCAGTAATATTGTGTCTGTGTCTGAGTATGTATCAGAGAAAGAGAGAGAGAAGGATAAGAAGTTACTACTTAAATGTGGTATTAAGATGGTTAAAAACTTCCACAGCACATAAAGGCCAACATTAGTTGAGTTGGCAGAGGAACCGAAACTGAACCAGCACAAGGTCAAGTTAGAAGCTCCTACCGTCACCTCAGGTACACCAATAATATCCATATTCCACTGGTAGTGCTCCCGGCGCCGTCCTCTTGTCATTCTTTCATAACGCCAACACTGTCCTATAGCAAACCATTTCAACGGGAGGGATACAGATTTTCTGGACAAGAAAAAACATGGAGATCAAATTCTGGCATCTGTACCTGGATACAAAAATCATAAGTAAATAAATTTATATACAACAAAAGTTTCCAGATATCAAACTTGAAAACCGACTGAGCAAGCTAGTACTAGAAACAAGACAAAAAAATTAAAAATGAAGAAGACTGTGCATTCTTTTCATGGAAAAGGCACACGCAGAATCAGAATCGTACCCTTTCTGTATCACCAGCCTCGCCAAAGAAGGAGTGAGCTCAGGCCTCAATGCAACTCGACGATTTCCCCGATCTTCAAAACAGTATAGCTGCACAGTGAAAGAGTATAAACTTAGCAGATGTAAAGATAGAACGTTTCCAGATTAACAACATCCCAGAGCCAATCACTGTCAACAAGAGTCACACAGCATACAAAAAGGCATGAACACATGCGTGCATGTAAACTCACTTTTGGGAGTTGGTTACTCTTGCAGCTCTTCTAGAGGAGAAGATATTGATTGACTAACATGGGTTTAGAAAAATAAGACATCTATCAGGCATCAACCATAGCACTAGTTCATATAAAGAAAAAGATTACAGTCATGCAGTCATCACCCACTAATAATCATCACTAACTGATATCTGTACATATTGCCCCTAGGTGATAATCTTAAATTAAAGGTGCTTTAGTAATTTTTCTGGCATTACATTTGTAACAACCCAAGGAAAAGCGCTAGCCACATCTGCGTTATCACCTCAAAAGGACTAGTCAATTTGAAGCTTCCCTAGAATTCATTATAAAGCCCAGTTTCACCTAGTAACTAGACAATGTGGGACTTAGCACCCATAACCATCTTTATAAACTATACACTCTATGTGGGCTTCTTTTCATCTTCCCAATATGGGACTGGTGTGTTACAAACTCCCCCTCTTAAATTCCTAACATCCTTGTCAGGGTTACGTCATGCAATGCTCTAGTACCACATGACCTGGCGTTACTAGGTGGCTTTAATACCACTTGTAACAACCCAATGAAAAGCGCTAGCCACATCTGCGCTATCGCCTCAAAATGACTAGTCAATTTGAAGTTTCCCTAGAATTCATTATAAAGCACAGTTTTACCTAGTAACTAGGCAATGTGGGACTTAGCACCCCATAACCATCTTTATAAACTATCCACTCTATATGGGCTTCTTTTCAACTTCCCAATATGAGACTGGGGTGTTACAACATTACTCTCAAGAGTCTCAAATCTCAAACAAGCACAAACCCACTAAATTGGGAAAATATAGACCATTTAGCATATCAGTTCTCTCATTTAATGAATAACTTCTACACAATTTCAAACCCGGAAAACTCCCATTTTGAGTTACTTGACCACTTCCAATTAAAACTGAGGTTGAGGAACTAATAAACTCTGCAATTTCAAATATAACGGAACGTGATTATTTACTCCCAAAGCTTATTATTCCAGTCCAAGTAGTGCTACGTGATCGGATAGTCACCAATCTTTTGAGCCTAATGTCTACAACCCAAAAAAAAAACGCTCATTTCATAGAATGAAACAAGAAGAAGATATAGCTGAAGACTAACCTGGTCCCTAATCTCCTCCCCGGCTTTTCTAATGAACAACGCCTCCGACTCCAGCACAGGAAAATCAACCTCCTCGAACCCAAACATCCGCGAAACCTAAATTTCACAGCCAATGAAATACAAACATTCATGCATACATCCATAAATATATATACATGTTTTGAAACCCTATACCTCTCGGAAATTCTGAAAGAGCCAATTGCGGAGGCGCATTTCCTCGGGGGCGAAGTCCCTGGTTCCCTTGGGAGGATTGACGTCGATCTTCTGCACCACATCGGTGATCGGCGGCGGAGATAGCGCACCGGACCTACCTCCGCCACCGCCATTCTCGCCCGAAGACTGTGCTACCGAGGTGGACGACAAGGAAGAGAGGTTTCTAGTAGGGCTTATCGGAAACGGAGGTCTGGGAATGGGAAATCTGCGAGCGCGATTGAGAGAGAGGGATGGAGATGAGAAGTGAGGGAGAGAGAGAACGAAGGGCTTGAGATAGACGTTGAGACGCGGGTGGAGGATAAGGAGGGAAGAAGGGTTTGCCGGCATTGTGGTGGCGGTGAGAGAGTGGTGAGTGAGTGAGAGCGCGCCGCGCACTCGCACTCCTTATTTGTTTGCCACGCGGGCTATGTGTACGTGTTGGGCCTGGGCCACGTGTTGGGCTCGCTTCAGACTCATGACTCGTCAACAATATGAACGAGAGTTTGGGCCAGATGTTATGGTGTTAGGCCCACAAGATCTTTTTTTTTAAAAAAAAAAAAAAAAAAAATCAAATGAGGAAAGATTATCTTTTTTTTTTAGCTCACCGAGTTTGCTTCCCTTCAATCAACTACTCATACCGACTCAAACCTTTTCATTTACTCTTCAAAGCCTGCATTACTACTTGCGATGCATCTCCTTCAAGTACTACATGATGCAATCCTAAATCTTTATTGAACACCGCTGCTATTTAGGCCGTTAAAGCTTTAGCCACTATCGGGTCTAAAATACGAGGTTTTGTGGAACACATGGAGGCCAAAATACATCACTCGTGGTCCCGTACGATCACTCTAATGTGCATCTTTTTTTTGTTGTATCAATCGTCGCATTCTAATTCACCTTTGCAAACACCAGATGGAAATCCTTCCCACACTTGAATAGAACTAACCCAATTAGCATCATGTTGATCCCATGGACTTTAAGAAGCTCGATGAAATTCCTCTAAAGACTCTTTTGCTCTTCTTACCAATTGAGAAGGGTAGGTCAAATCTCCCCTCCCCACTAACACAATGGTGTTTCTACAAAGCCAAATCTTTCTTGTCACCATAGCCATCAACTCAGTATCATTATCATCTAGTATGGACGTTAATTGATCTATATAATACATAAAAAGACATCTTCTTCGGTGCACCCTGCTCAAACATCTCTTGCTAACAAGCATTTCCACAAGATATGGCTAGTGGTCTCTACATCCAACCCACATATAAGACACAGGATCTTTAAAAAGATAAGACACAGGATCTTTAAAAAGTTATCTTTTGTTAGCAACAAAGATTTCCATAAAAACATCTTGATTGTGAGCCCTTTTTACTTTAAAATTCATCTCTCTCTTGTTTGTAAAGTAGCTGTCACATACTCCCAATGCATAGTTTTTGTAAAAGGTTCGTTTATAAAATGTCAATAGCTGATTTGCAGGTCACACATTTTAGAGAGAGTTTATACAAAGTAGTAAAAAAAACTCTACTTTCCTTTGCATTTTCTTTTCTACACAAATATAACTGCATACCCCTTAATATAAAACGAGCAAAATAATTGATATCATGTAGTAATGTAAACAACATTTATTTATTATACAACACTCAAATTATATTGAGTAAAGAGTTATAATCACTCAAGAGATAAATAACTCAAGAATTAAGAGTTACAAGAACTTGAGAAACAAGAGTTGCAAATGATAAATTAACTTTATTGTTGTTAATGTAAAAGTAGAAAAAAATTCTAGCATTTCCAAGGAAAAGCTCAATCGGCTGTGGACCACGCCTCATAAAACAAAGGTCACTAGTTCAAACCCCTCTCCCCCTTTCTTTGTGTGGATATTTCAAAAAAAAAAAAAAAAAGACTTATAACGTTCATATTGTTTTTTTATAAATAGAGTATTGTATAAAATCAAAGACAACAAAGAAAAATGTAGCCATAAAAAGGCTTTGATGTGTGAAGTAGATCATAGGCCGAACCACCTAATTAATTCTCTTTAATCTCTCTTCTTTGTTTTCATTTCTCTTCTCTAACTGATAATTTTTAACAAATCTTATGCAAATATATATACTTGTCAATTGTTTAACCATTGGTCAAAAGGATAAGTGTTCAATTCTCACTTATCGCAAGATTCAAAATTAATAAGAGTTTAATTCCCTCTCATTACTGGATGTTTGATTGATAAGAGTTTAATTTTGTCTAATCTTTAGACGGAGAACATAAGAGTTTAACCTCCACTCAAAATCGGGCTCAGAATTAAGAAGAATTTAACTTTCACTCATCGTTGGATACAGAACATAAGAGTTTAACGCCTTCTCTGTAGTAACCCAAATATTTAACTAGGCATAAGTAGCTTAGTTACAGAGTTAACTTGGACTTTGGGTCACTAGGATCAGCAAGAATGGCATTTTGAGAATTTGTCTTCTAATTTGTCCTTTAGTGCCGACCTACGCTAGGGTTGGCGGACGTATGCTCTTATCTTATAGTGCGGACGTATGCTGAAACGCCAAACATACGCTGCTGTCTTTTAGCGCGGATGTATGGTGGTCCCCCACCGGACGTACACTCTAATAGATAGTACAATCGTACTTTGTGAACAGTACAACGGATGTACACCAAAGTGGCAAACGTACGCGGTACTATTCACAGAATCCACTGGGTAATACCTGGTCGTATGAAACAACCTCTGGACCGCTATGGAATAGTATCGAACGTATGCCCTTAGGACCGGACGTCCGCTACTTTTTGGCCCTATAAATAAACCCTCACCCCCTCACCCATGTCACACCTATTCCGCCCCTTAACCCCTCTCTTTGCCCCTAGGTTGCCAATAGGCTGTTTCGTGAGTGTTTTGAGTGTTTCAATGCTGCCGGAGGAGGGAACTCTTGCAGTTTTGCTTCAAGGAGGTAATGCTCAATTTCCTTAGTTTTTAATACGTCGTTATGCTGCTTGATTATAGTTCTATATTTCTAGTTGTAGTTGTTAGCTTAGTTATGCTCTTGCTTAGGCTAGTGTTTTGATAGCCTAAGCATTTTTACTTTGCATGGAGGTTTCAATTTGAGTTAAGAGGCCTTAGGGAGTTTGTGTTGGCCTTAGGAGTCAAAGAATAGGTGAACAGTGGAAAAAAAAAAAAAAAAAAAAAAAGAGGTTCTCCCTGAAAGACGTCGGAGCGAACGTACAGTCTCATGACCGGACGTACGACCCATCGTGAGGCGGTGGACGTACAGCCTCGAGATGTACGGCCAGTGTGTTACAGGGAAACCCTATTTTCACCAACCGTCCCATAGCTTTTGTTTCCTTGTTATAGAGTTGTACTTTAGTAGAAATAGAACTGATAATAGGTCATTTCTCAGTATTCGAGGAAATGGAGCCTCAAAGGAATTACATGGAGGCTTTACAGCCCAAGTGAGTACAAATTCACATAGATGCTTTGTTGTTATTTTTCCTGCATTGCACGTCTATTTTATATATATCAAACATGCATATTTTGTAACTCTCATGAAATACATTTTGGAATGACTGAGAACTCTCTTTTGCGAAAACGTATGTCAGTTAATAAGATAATAATGAGACTTGTAAAGCTGTGCATCTAAAAGACTGATAAGACTAATTTCATTATATGATATAGTACACCAGTATGTGTGGTATAATGGCCATGGGCTTACTATACGGGTTAGCTTTATGGTCAATGTGTGCGTGTGTGGGGGCTTTGGATCAAATGATTTCGTGACCAATGATGCAGCTATTCCCAATGGATGGTCACTATAGGACGGACGTCATTAACAGTGTGGGCCACCCGAGGTCGAACTCGGTCGTGCCGCTAGTGTTACGTACGGTACGATGTGCAATGGCTAGGACACCAGCATTTTACTACAGGTCCCTCGGGACAGCGTCAACCTTGTTGAGAATGGGTAATATCTCGGATAGACCATATTGTTGAACTATTACTGTTACTTATGATTATAAGCATATATTGTATTATATATATATACACAGATAACTATCATTTCATAATGTTGCATGTGTTTTATAAATAAAATAATCTACAAATTAATGACGGGTACGTCATGTGGATTTCTACTCACTAAGTCGTTGGACTTACCCTTGTTTTATTTCCCTTTTTTCTCCATATGTACGATTATGTTGTTCTAGATAGTAGATACCGTAAAGCATCCGGTCTTGTGGAGGATTCGATCCAGGAGATGCTTGATGACTTATTGCAAGCTTAAGCATATTGTTGAACTATTACTCAGATAGACTATATTGTTTAACTATTACTGTTACTCATGATTATAAGCATATATTGTATTATATATATATACACATGATAACTATCATTTCATAATGTTGCATGTGTTTTATAAATAAAATAATCCACAAATTAATGACGGGTACGTCATGTGGATTTCTACTCACTAAGTCGTTGGACTTACCCTTGTATTATTTTCCTTTTTTCTCCATATGTACGATTATGTTGTTCTAGATAGTAGATACCGTGAAGCATCCGGCCTTGTGGAGGATTCGATCCAGGAGATGCTTGATGACTTATTGCAAGCTTAAGCAGGTACTCATGGTAACTAGTACTTTTGAGTTATGTTGTAGACTTAAGGTTTGATGCATGCTTGCATATTTAGGTTTAGCATAGATCCCTTGTAATGATATTATGTCTATAATATGATTTTTGCTGCTTTGATGACCTTTGGTTAGACGTTCTGGCTATACTGATTAATGTTTATAGTACTTTATTACTTCCGCTGCTTAGTATCCTCTGTTTTTTAGGAGTAGAGATCCCAGAGGTCTTGTTCAAGTGGAACAAGGCTGGGGGACGAACCGTGGAATTAATTACGAGTTAATTAATTCTCGATGTGTTACATTCTCAATATTGGGTCAGAAAGGATACAAATTTCCTCTAAACTGATTTGGAGAAAAAAAATTCCAACCTACTTTAATAAGTGACAAGTGTCATTTAACATTTTTACATTCCTAAAAAATTAATGTTTGAGTTCCTAAATTAGTGTAATGATAATAAATGACTGTTAAAATATTAAAGAAAATATATGAGAGATGACACTTGTCACTTATTACAGTAGGTTGAAAGAAATTTTTTCCAAACCAGTTTGAAGGAAATTTCTATCCAGTCAAAAATCATACAAACTTGCATCAGGACAGAAATTAAATACTTCGAAGACTGCAATCTTCTTCAGTCGTAACACCCCACAGGAGACTCGGGAAAAAATTCTTGATGAGTCGAGAATCCCTAGCTCACAGAGATATGACACGTATCTGGGATTGCCAGCCTTGGTGGGGAAGTCCCGGACAAAAGAATTCAAAGGCATCATTGATAGAGTTTGGAAGCGTCTACAAGACTGGAAATTCAGACTCTTATCCCAGGCCGGGCGAGAAATTTTATTAAAAGCAGTGGTACAAGCCATCTCGACGTATTGCATGAGTGTTTTCATGCTCCTCAAGACTTTGTGTTCCAAGATCAATTCGCTCATGCAGCAATTTCAGTGGGGCTCCTCAAGCATCCATTGGTTGAGATGGAGCAAATTGTGCGTTCCAAAATCAAAAGGAGGTATGGGCTTTCGGGATTTTAATTGTTTTAATAAGGCACTTCTAGCAAAGCAATGTTGGAGGCTTTGGAGGTCACCAGACAGCCTTGTGTCTCGAATTTTGAAGGCTAAGTACTATGCACGTAGCACTATCTTGGAAGCAAAAATAGGCACTAATCCATCCTATGTGTGGCGGAGTATATTGGGGGCAAGTGATATTCTTAAGGAGGGGCTCTTCTGCAGGTTTGGTAATGGGGAAAACACAAGGATTTGGGGTGATAAATGGGTACCAATCCCAACAACGTATGCTATACATTCAGTTCCTAGGGGGCTTGATGTTGAGGCAAAGGTTGTGGAACTTATGGACAGAGACCGATATGCCTGGGATAAAGCGAAGCTGGAACAATTATTCTCGGCAGAAGAGGTACGGGCAATCCTGGAAATTCCCATTAATTCTCAGAGAGAAGATGCGGTTATTTGGAGAGCGGGACTGAATGGTTTGTTCATGGTAAAGACTGCATATCATGGGGCCATGCGTCGTGTTCAGCAAGGGCAACCCGAGAGCTCTTCACATGATGGCAGGGACAAAGTGTGGGGCCGACTGTGGAAGTTACCTATTTCTAATGCGGAGAAAAAAATTTTATGGCGAGCATGTCACGACATTCTCCCTACCAAAGAGCGTCTATATAGAAAGAAGGTAACAAAGGATGCTTTATGCCCTATTTGCACTCTTGAGGAGGAGACGAGTCTTCACATCTTGTGGAGCTGCCCCTTGGCAAGGGATGTCTGGAGTGGGAGTAATACAAAATTTCATAAGAGCTCGCTTGATGGCCCAACATTCTGTTGTGTTGTGGAGGAAATGTTTCGACAATGTGATGAAGATGAACTATGATTTTTTGTGAGCATAGCACGAAGGATATGGTTTCGAAGAAATGAAGTCGTCCATGGAGGTTCTTTCACTCACCCGACAATTTTGGTCCAACAAGCCAAGGATGCTGTTTTGGAATTTTCTGGTGCAAATGATTTACATGGTTCCTAGTTTCCAAGCTCAAAAAACCTAAGGGGGGCGATACCTTGGGTAGCCTTTGTGGTCGGCTCTTGGTGTTGCCTGTATTCCATTAGGGAGAATGTGGAAGGTGGGACATGGGGATCTATTATTATTCTAGAGCTGTATTGTGATGAGTTGCTTGTACTCTTGATTATTTGATTATGAATAAGAATAATATCTTTTCCTTCAAAAAAAGAAAAAGAAATCATACAAACATTGTCACAAACTCTTTTGTGAAACGAGACTTTTAGAAAAGTCATATTTTTCAAACCTCGTATTGTGAAAAATCATTTTTCTTTCAAAATCGTTTTCATTTAAATCTCTTTTTCCACGAAATCCATTTTTCCTTTGAACAATGTACAACACAGTTGTAATTTACAATGCATATATGAACATATTTCAAACAACAATGCTCACGCTCATAATATAATGTAATATATAAAATATTTGTGTGACTGGTAGATAAATCCACCCACAGATATACAAACAACAAAAAATTAACAGGCTTGAAAGACATAAATGAATATTCCCACATGAAAGTTTAATTTAGGAAAATTTCACTTAACCATCTGAATTTTCATCATTTTTATAATTACTCTATTAATTAAAAACTCTTAATTTAGTGTATCGAACTTCTAATTTTTTACAATGTTACCCACCATTAGGCTTTTCCGTTAAATTCTGTCAAAATTCTCAAAATACCCATATTTTTTATTATAAAAAAAGTAAAAAAAAAAAAAAAAAATTGCAAAGATTCAAGCGTGGGTATTTTTGCAAATTTTGTTAAATTCTGACCAACGCCTGAATCTTTGCATTTTTTTCAAACAAAAAGTTGGGGTATTTTGGTAATTTTGATAACCCTTTGTTAGGATTTAATGAAAAAAAAAAAAAAAAAAAAAAATCTAACGAAGGGGTGGCATTGCAAAAAATTGAAAGGTCAATATACTAAATTGAGAATGTTTTAATTTTAAGAAGATAATTACAAAAGTGATGAAAGTCGAAAGAGATAGGTGAATATTAAAAGAAAGTTGTACCAATAGCAATGCAAAGTTAAAAGGGATTATCCTAGCTCTTTCATGCAGGCAACAAATTGCAAAAACATATTGTCTAAAAATCTTAGAAAATACAATTTCTGCAATTGTAATTGATAGGTAATTCTTTCTTAAACACACCCAATGCTCAAAACTTCCTACCCAAATCCACAGAAAGTTAATGCACAATCTCCCATCTTGCTTGCTATTTGTCTTCAAAAACAATATTTTAAGGCATACCCATCTATTGCAATCTATCCCACTCCATACTTCACATAGTTTTCTAATTTCTAAATGTTCCGTGCAAATCACTTAAAGCATTTTATGGGGCTGGAATCTTGGAAAAGGAGTGGGTTGATCCCAATTTCCTCAACAATGTCATTTCTTTTAGCATATTCTTTATTCCAAACCCCAATTTCCTTTCACTTCCTCTTCCATTTGAAATATTCAAAATCCTTCTTCCCAGTATCTCTCATTCAAACATGACCTTTGTTAGAACATAGTTTTCCGAAGATGACGTGGTGGACTTCTATTGGTCGGTGTTTTGATGTTTGGATGTTTGTATATAGATTAGCTTCACTGCAAAAGAGAGAAATAGGATAAGAGCAGCCGGTGGTGTCCCGACAGGAAAAGCTCCGATGCCTAAGTCAGTGATGTGAACTCCAAAGATAATAAATAACTTGGAGAGACAATGAACTGGGAGAAATATTGGATACCTTGGAAGTAGGGGTGGAACTCTCCTTTTATAGGCATCTGGTGACGTCTGCCTGGCTGGCAGAGGAAATCCTAGGTGTAGCCGAGGATTTGGTAATAGGCATGCAGGTGGTAGAACTGATCCCCGGATGTCCCCGAGGATCCAACAGTAAACATAATCCTCGGATATTCCCGAGGATTCAACAGTAGGTCTGATCCTCGGAAGGACTAAGGATCTAATAGTAGATATAACATTTGAATGGACCGGGTTTGTTTAGTACTTAATGGGCCTTTATTCGGGCTTGATTCCTAGGAGGGCCGTAGAGCCCATATAGATAAATATGGGTCCTACAATTACCCTCAATTTCCTGGTCATAAAGACTTTAGGAAATTTATGTCTAGATTTTTAGGGCTTCAGAAGAGGAATCGTTGAAATCAATGTGTGAGCCATTCGAATGATATCTTGATTACTTAAGCGGAGGCATAATCTTTAAAAGATCCATCCGAAAATCTTGATGAAAGCACAATTTCCAACCTTTAGACATGTGGCGATTCAGGGCCGGCTTACAGTACAAACAACGCTGCTACTTTCGAGGAGCTTTAAATTTTGAATTTTTAGAATTCCCGTCTCTTCATCTTCTTCTTTGCTTCTCTAGTTTAGAAAGAACCTTCGTTTTCATTCATCTGCTATATCTGAGAAACGATTCTTCGTTTATTTCTTTCTCCGATTCTGGCTTGGTTTAACTTAAGTCACACCGCTTAATATTTCTTCCTGCGATCAGTGTATTTTAGAGCTTCTGTAGAGGTTGTTCCTTCTGCAGAGTATTTTGTTAACTCTGAAAACCCTATTCTGAAATACCTAGATTTTCTTCTCCCTATACTAGAACCTGCCTTGAATCAAATTCGTCTGTGGGCTTCCTATCTTTCGTCCCAGTTGTAAAATTTCTCTATTCCTCAGAGTCTTACTTTTGAGTCGCCAGAAGACCAAGTTTATCCTATTGTCCGGATATTCTAGCAATAAATTTTGGAAAAATGGATTCTTCTTCGCCCAAGGCGATTGGAAATTTTCTGCCACGGAGATTGTCGCAAGCCCGAGAGGTCCTCGGGAGACTCGTCGCTCTTCGACTTAAGGGCAAGAGGAACCCATTTTAAACGAGAGCGAAAATGCTCATGTACAGGATCTGCTGAAATACACCGAGGGTCATGCTTTGGAGATGGAATTCAACGCCATCTTTTCTTAGGTGGTACTGGCTGCTCGTCTAAAGTACCCCTCAGTTGAAGGTACAATTGAAGGAGGGGCGCTAGTGGGATCAAAATCGAAGAGAAAACGGAAAGTCGTAGCACTCCAAATTTCGGAGTCTCAATCGTCAAAGGTGGAAAAGAAAAAATCTTCAGCTCTTCCATCGGATAAATCGACAAGTGGAATTGAAGGGGAAAAGAGCATCCAAGACCCTTCAGGAGGGAATTCTTGAACCACCCATGGAATCTGCGGCTCAAGCTTCTCCAAAAAAGCAGAAGCGGACCGCCGAGGTCCCTCAAAAAGAAGGTCCTGAAGTTCTAGAGCATACTACTGCTTAACCTTCTTCTGTCAAACAAGCTACCCATCTTCGGATAACGAGGGAAGAGAAGGGAAAAGGCAAGGTGGGTGACAATGTGCCGACGATTCTGGTCGTAACTGATTTTTCTGCTATCCCTGAGGCGGCAAATGAATCCGTAAAGAGTCCTTTGTCGGGCGTTGCATTTAGCAAGACCGAGTTTGAAATGGTGGAGATTTCTCCAAGGGAAAATGTTGAAGCTAAGCCAACCGGGGTGGTTACCAAAAGTCATTATGACGATCTGCCCGAAGCTCTAAAGATAGGTTTTTTGAGCGCTTTGGCCGATGCGAGAAAGCTTTTACAAAAGGGGCATACAACTCCTAAAAAATCCTATAAGGTTAGGTCTCCAGAAAAGGTAACTACCATTGAAGAACGTGACTCTTTAATGATGGAGTCGCTACCTAATGCGCCGCCATCCCAGGTTTTCGTTGAGGCTGCATCGTTATCTGACTTGGACAAAGAAACTGAGCGGTATATTGAGCGAATTCTGACGGACATGGCTGTGGAAGAGCCTTTTGCACTACTATCCCCCGAAGCAAAGGGGACATGGGAGCCTTTAGAGTCTGAACGTGGTGAGTCAACGGGAATGGAGATTCCGACTATCAAGGGTGCTTCAGTAGCCGAAGTAGGGAAAGAGGAAGCTCGATTGGAACTCGTGGCCAGTGACGAGCCAGGGCTTAGAAGGGAAGGTTCGATTGCTAGTCAGGTCGCGGTTGATACAACATCGGTTACTGGCTCTGCTGGTGTTCGAACTCCAGAGGGTATCTCTTGGTCCATTGGAGAACCTTTGTCTCGGCTAGGCGACAAATGGCTAGGCAACCCTTTCACTGCTTTAGCTGGTTTGATCTCGGTGCCTGCCATGGCAGAGGTTCAGGCGATGTCTCAAAAGGAAACTATGGAACACATGTGATCTGTGCCAAATATTGTATATTTGAACCCCCTTATCTTATATTTGTTAAGCTCTTAGCGTTGTTAATATCTAACAATTTTGGTTGTTTTAATATTATTTGGTGTTGCATGTCCTTGCGGTCAAACCTCGGTTGAAAGGGCGAAAAAATGGCAAAAGAAGAGAAGTATGCTCTCTGCCACTACGCTCAAGCTCACAAGGAGCGATCGTGCGCAATGCGCTCGAGCCCAGTGCCCATGATCGAGCGTAGGCCTAGTCAGCCCGCGTCTCATGCGGTTGCCCTAGCCAGCCCTATGTTCCATCGCTTTTCCCTTGCGTCGTGGAAGTTTCTGAAACAGTTATTTGCGTTCGAGCACAGCCTCCACGATCGACCGTATACATGACTGCGCTCGAGGGCACTGCCTGCGATCGAGCGCAGCTCTCTAACCTAGCAGCAACTTAGTTTTCTATAAATACATGCCTTGTGTAATTTTTCATTTCCTACATTTTTTTTTAGCACAGCTAGAGAGTAGAAACCCTCTGTTTGGGTTTGCCCCTGCCCCTTTAACCCTCAAACTTTATTTCCTTAGTACATTTAATGCTTACCTTTATTTTATTGTCATTTACTCTTATGGGTAGCTAAATCTTCAACTAAGGTTATAGATGAAGCCTCACCCTTAGTATTTATTTATTACTTTTACGTTAAACACATTACATTCCATCATTTAATTATCATATTCGTTTCATTTTCAATTTAAGTGACATAAGTTGTGAGTGATTGCGGTTTGTGAAACATCAAAAGTCCAACCCTTGTTGTGTTCCAAGCCGGGTGCACAACGGATGATTGAAATTCAATTAAATATCCATTGTGATCCATGGATACAGTGGATGATTCTATTGAGAATTAATATCCGTTGTGGCTCCTTAATGGTAAACACACCAAATCGGTTTGATTTGTATCACAAAGGCAATAGAGTATCATTAAGGTTTAACTCGATAGATTGAAGTGTGAGTTTTACATTTAAGCAAGCATTTTAATATTGGGTGAGGTTGAATCTTTAACCTTAGTTACTTTTCTTTATTCGTTTAAGCTTTTTCTTAGAATATTTTACATTTCCGCACGCTTTATGTTCGGTTAATTGTCAAAGATTCGGAAATAGGTTAAAATAGGGTTAGTCTAAGTATAATATTAATTTTCGAACAAAACGCTTATCTATGTGGATTCTATCCTGTACTTAGCAACGCTACACGAACAATGACTAGTGCTATTGCGAGTACAAGAAAATTTGTACATCATCATGCTATATCATTAGACCGACGTAAGTGCCCTTGTGCTTTAGTCCAAATGGGTTACTTATTTTCCAAAAGACTTATCCCCTTTTCTGTTTCGCAAGGTTTTATGAACAGTATGGACTACTTCCTTAGATACCGAAGATCTCAAGAGGACTATGCTGCGGAAAACAAATCTCTGAGGAAGAAAGTAGAAGACTCTGAGGCTACTCTCACTCTAATTCAGGCTTAGAAGGAAATGGAGCTCACTCTCTCGGGAGAACGGATCGCCGTATTGGAAGCCAAGCTTGCTGAAGATAATTTGGCAGCCCAGGCCAGAATTAATGATCTAGAGGCTAAACTTGCTATAGCTAATGCCAGGTCTGAGAAGGCGATTCAAGATCACTCGAACATCCAAAAGGAGCTTTCCTCTGTGAAGATTAAAGCCGAACTTGATTTGAGAGCAATAGATATGAAGCTTTCACATTCAGTAGAGGAGTTGGGGGCGCAGTATGCTAGGGCTGAGGATCTGTTGAAATCCAACTTGGATGTAAGGGTGAAATTTCGCCGGGCCAATGAGCAATTGCGCAAGTACAAGGAGAAGGCTCGGAGCTTTTACAGACAGCTTACTTTTGCCTCATGGGCACGAGATTCGGGCTTCAGCGCAAGGTATATGGGAGGCATTGAAACTTTCTGGGCTTGGGTTAGAAAACCCGGGAATTTCTCTAAGGTTGAAACGATCTCTGCTGAAGAGCTTCTACCCTTAAAAGAATTTGCCGAGGATGCACAGACCATCGAACAAGAGGAGATGCCCGACTGTAGGGGAATTAAACGCATGGGATTCATGCCACATCTTATATACGACCTTGAAGACCGAGCCAAACGAAAGGTAGACTCGGATATCGACTCCACGAGATCACTGGGCTCTTCTACCGAATCATGGGATTGTGTCCCTACCGAGGATCCAGATAGCCAATACTTATAGCGTCCGAGGGATTCTTTTGGTGAACCCTGATAAGTGCCAAAATATTCATATTTTAGCCCTTAATTTACATTTGTTAATTTCTTAGTTTTTGTTATTTTGTTCCATTTTATTTCATTTTTCTGTTTTCTGTGTTTTTGTAGGTCATGGAAGAAAAGGAAGCGTTTCTGGAAAAGTTACAAGCTTAAAGGGCAAATTGGGAAGACCTAGAAGATGTGGTTAAGTTTAACCAACTAAAGGAAATGATTAATTCGGAATTCAGCAATTGGAGTAAAAAATCGGATTGGATTCAAATTTGGATTCTGCACATGTCTCAGTATTTTGGTCGTAACTTTCAGCTCAAATATTGGATTGAGGTTATTCCAATGGCATTGGAAAGATAACTCAAAATTATACAAATGATTGTGAAATAGTATTTTCCCAATTCGGACAGTCGCAATGCCAAAATTACCCCGCAAGATAGGAACCCAATTCTGGACGAATCCTATTCTGATTTGTAATAGGATTGTCTCCTAAATTGACTAGGAGGTAGAATTCCGAATTTCCTAGGTTTACTAGGGTTTCTAGGACTCTCCTAAAGCCTATAAATAGACCTCTAAGCCACACAATTTTATAGAGAATTTTGGAGAGAGCTTTGGGGAAAGGAATTGGAGGCTACTTCTAGGTGTAGTTTTCGGTTCTTTCTTTTCCTTTTCTTTTTAGTTTTTATTTTAATTATGTGTAACTAAACTTTTTAGTAGGGCTAGATTGAAGCCCTAATCATTTTTATATTATAATTCAATATTGGAGCCTTTGCGATAATTGCATGATAATATTTAACTTGATTAATATTTGTTTTTATGAATTCCTCATATGTGTCTGTCTGATCAACATATGCATGTGGTATGGGCTTGTTAGTTAGATCAATTTGGATGGCCGAGTCTTGGGTTTAACATAAGTAACAAAAGTAACCTACGCCGGGTTCTTGGGTTAATTAACATGGGAAACCGGGAGTATATGTCATGCCCTAGGTCTCATGTGGTTGTCGATTTTCACAGTTCATATGCTTTCTTAGAGAACAGCTTAGTATATGCCATGCTAAATCCTTTAAGAAAGAAAAGAGTTAGAGTATACGCTATGCCTAACTCGTTGCGTAGAGAAACCAATAGCTTAAGGAGTATACGTCATGCCCTTAGGTTGACAACCATTAAATATTCATCATGTAATTTGAGCACTGGCATATTGTTTTATTGTATAAGCATGATTAGTAGTGGAAATCAAAGCCCTACTTCTTATCTTTATTGAATTAAAACTCAATTTTTCTCTCTTTTATTTTACCTTGCGAAATTAATTTTAAGCAAAATTTACCAATCCCGGTAGGATCGATCTTGCACTTACACATTATGCTACACTTTGGACCTTGTGCACTTACAAGTAAAACGTACAATTATTTGCCTATTAATTTAGGTAGATATTTGCACAACAAACCCTCATGATGCTTTTTTGCTTTTGAGAATGTAATTTTGAGAACAAAGTCTTATCTTTTTTGTTTCTAAATGAGAATAGCAAGTTCTTCAGACTTTTGCTTGTTCTTTGGTAATAGTAGAGCTACTATCCATTTTGACTTTCGAAAGGGTGCTTCTTTTCATTTGAGTTCTATGAGAATGTTTATCAATCGTTTTTCTCTAAACCCTTTTTACAAAATTTTTGTATTGCAGCTGTATCTCACAGAGTTATTCTCTAGGGGAATACTTCGGCTGTTTTTTAAGTTGGCATAATGCTTTGCTTCGGGAAGGTGCTTAGTTCAGCTATATTCCCGAGTGCTTTTGACTTTAGAACAATCCTACTTCAGAGGATCTACGTTCTTAACGGGCTTTTAAGTTGGCATAATGCTTTGCTTTGGGAAGGTGCTTAGTTCAGCTACATTCCCGAATATTTTTGACCTTAGAACAATCATACTTCAGAGGCTTCACGTTCTTAACGGGTTTTTTCAGAACATTCCTACTTCAGAGGCTGTACGTTCGTATTTATCTCGGAAAGGTGCATAGTTCAGCTGTATTCCCGAGTATTTCTGACCTTAGAACAATCCTACTTCAGAGGCTTTACGTTCTTAACGGGCTTTTCTTAGAACATTCCTATTTCAAAGGCTTTATGTTCATTAGAAATTAATTTCTGAAAACACTTTTCGTAATTATAATTTGTCTTGGAGATGGACTTAAGAAAGTTTCTTACCGAGCATAGATTGGGAGAGTATTTTCTCTGTGTTTTCTGACTATTTGCTTAAGCACTGGAAGTTTCGCAGCCTAAGGGATAAGGTCTTCGACCTTCCGTGGTCCAGGGCCTTTAAACGAGGTTTATGATGTTTGCACTATAATAATGATTTCTGATCGAATTAGGCAGACCGAACAAGCGTATCTCTTTGAACAGGAACAAGAGCAGACAATGTATATCCAAACTACTATAGGGGTGTGCTTACCCCCCGTGGCTGAGGAATCGAAGCCGAGGATTTAACTCGGTGTTCTGGCTTTACAACCGAGGATATGAGGCTGAGAATCTTTGGCCAGATTGTATGTTCAGGATTTGGCTCTGCGACCGAGGATTTGAAGCTGAGAATCTTTGGTCAGACCGTCTGTTCACCTTCTATCGTTTCGTATTTCCAGGATCATCATTTCATTGAATCACTCTGTTCGAGGGTGGAGTACGTGTAATCTTGCGATACGACGTTTGCTGACCTTCCCCGTGGGTTTTCCTGTTTTGTCGCCTCACATTTATTTTGATGTTCGCTTTCCCACGTGTATCTTTTTTTATAAATATCGACCTTGTGCTATGATTCCGCATAAATCCTTGGCCTCTTTCTTCCGTTTTTCTTCTTTGCCTTCATGGATACTTGGTCTCACATCAGTTCCTCTTCTGATGGCTCCGGGGACTCCTCATCGTCCGTTGGCTCTGCTGCCCCCTATTGGGCCTGCTGACAGCGGGTCATCTGGTGAAGTCAGTTCCCGTGCTCCTTAACGGGAGAAGCTTTTTGGGCTAAAGTTGGTACTAGAATCTCGCGAGTATACTCTCGTTGAGCATTCAAACCAACTGTCGAGGATGATGGGTGAGCTTGAGTCAAAGGACCATCAACTGGCACTAAAGGACTGGCAGTTGGAGTCGCGGGATTGTCGGATCGCGGAGTTAGAGGCACAACTGGTCGATGTCCACAAGGGCTGGATGCAGGAGGCCAGAGGCGTGCACGCTAGCATTTGTCTCTTTGTGGAGACCGAGAGGGGGTGCCGACAGCTTCGTAAGAGGTGCCGATTTTGGAGGTCTCGGGCTTTGGCCAAACCCAGTTCGTCGAGTGGTGCTTCTCAAGACGAGCAATCGGACTGAACGTAACCCCTCCTCTCTGTACAACTTCACTAGTTGCTTTTCGGCGAGGATGCCCCTCTGCTGGTCTGGTGGGATACCCTTCTTGTCTGTGGTGGCATCTCTTGTTTATCATGTTCCACTGCCCGTGTACAATGTCACCAGCTGCAGACTTAGGAGGTGTTTCTCTTCAAGAGTAGTTTAACGAAGATTTGTACTCGAAGTTTTTTGTGATTGGCCTTTATGATCGGCCTTTTCTTTGTAATCAGCAACTATAGAAAGTTTAATGAAAGAATAGAATGGCTACTGTTTACCATACATCTTTTGTCTCATTACTTTTCTTTTACTACCACCTAATACTTTTGCCTGTGGATTGCGTAATCCGAGGGTACTAGAACTGATCTACTAAAACTCCCTTGTGGTGGGCCTGGTGACAGAATATTGCCGAATCCTTGGCTAAGCCGAGGATTTGTCTGCTAACAGAACTTTGCCAAATCTTTGGCCATGCCAAGGATTTCTCTGTCGGCTGTAGATGTGGTGTTTGATTACCGATGGACCGATAATCGGTCTTTAATGTTCAAACTTGGGGTTCGTTTGTTAAACGATTTTGGTTTGGTTTTGGTTTCGCACTGTAGCAGATGTGAAAAAAAGTAAGAATATTTTTTTTTGAAAAAGTAGAAAAGTAAGAATGTTTGGTATAAAAAAATAAAAAAATAAAAAAAAAAATTGTTTTATAGTGATTTTTTTATTTGAAGAGTAATAAAAAGTGAGTGATGTGATGTTAAAAGTTAGAGAATATTGAAAAAATGAAATTATTAATTGTGAGCCCCCCAAACAATGGAGAACCAAGTTTGAGCCAAAACCATTTGCCAAACGAACCCTTGGTGGTCTCCTATGAGCCAAAGAGGGCTAAGGATACCTTCGTTCTAAGGGGTTCTCGGTAATTCATAACACACCCTAAAAGGGAAATCCCTTGGGTACTTTTGTTTCAAACTGTGACGAAACTACTTTTGGAACTTCTGTTGATTGAAACATAGCCTAAGCAGCTACCAAAATTATACATAGAATTTTTGGATACACGGTTTTAAACGGAAGAAAAGGTTCCTATGGAGTCAGTACCTTTCATTCTTCCTTTAACGATGGTCCTCAGCCTCTATGGTCCCCATTTATCGAGACTCGGTGATCTTTCTTGGTGGTCTTCATTTATCGAAGCGAAGTCCTATGAGGATTTCGAGGGTTGTGAGTTTGCCTCAGGGCTCTGCTTCTTGTGGCCGATTATCCCACACATGGTTTCAGATTCCTTCTTCTTTAACTACGAATTTTTCCAACTTCCCGCCTTGGATGAACATTTCTACTTCCTTCTTCAAAACGACGCAATCCTCGGTCCAATGACCGTGGTCACGGTGATACTCGCAATATTTTTGATTATTGCGCTTTGTTGGCAAGGTTCTCATCTTCTGTGATGGCTTAAAACTGGGATCCTTCCTAATCTCCATGAATACTGTTGAAAGGCTAGCGTTCAAAGGAGTCCACATTTGGTTTGGACATTGATTTCGCCTTTTGTGGGTGTTGGTGCCTTTCTTCCTCTTCTTCGAGGAAGACTCTTCTTCCTTCTAGACTTCACTCGATGGGCTCAGAGGCCTATCGGCTTTGCTCAATGCTTTGATAACCTCTTCTTGGTATATGTATCCCTCGACTCTGCTCATGAACTGGTGTAAGGTACCCACTGTTGACCCCCGAGCCAACTCGGCCATCATGGGTTCCTCGGTTCTTATTCCGTTGATTAGGGTCGAAAGTATGGTTCCTCACCTGGATCCTCGATCGTTCGCATCTCTTGATCAAATCTCTTTACAAAATTTCTAAAAGACTCGGTCTTTCCTTGCTCTAGAGAGAACAAAGAGGTAGGATGTCGCTTTTTCCTTTGGGCAGTTGAGAACCGATTTAGGAATTTATGCTTCATGGTACCGAAGCTATCGACAGATCCATGATCTAAACCATCAAACCACTCGCGAGCCTCCTCTTTCAGAGTTAGAGGAAAAACTCGACAAGCAGTTTCATTGGGGATGCTATAGAGAAATGAGTGAGTCTGGATTTCCTCTATGTGGGTAATGGGGTCTCCTCTTCCGTCATAACTGCTAATCGAGGGAACTTTGAAATTGTCGAGGAGGGGAACACTCATTACCCGATTTGTAAAGGGTAGATTGGTGTTTGACATAGGTTTTTCGGCCGTGGTCTGTACGTTTTCTTCTTTCACTGGGATGGCCATCTCCTTGCCTTTCTCCTTCAGGTCTCGCACATTGTGGCCAACTTCGGCTTCCTGGTACCCGTTGTGTGTTGGCTAGTGTCGATATAATTGGTCAGGATGAGACTGATTACAACAGCTTTGAGGGTAGTAAGGCTCACAACGCTCTTCGCCGTAGGGGTGTGGTTCTTGGATCCTTTCGTGGCATAACTCCCAGGGAGGGACATCCCACCTGCTATGGGATGACATTCAGTGGTTTCTGAGGATCGGGGTGTGGCTATTGTCTTGCCTACCCACCGGGGTTTTGCCCACACTGATAGATTTGCGTCTATTTTCGAGCTCGATCTCTCCTTGGTGAAGCAACCACGAGGTAAGATCTTCAAGTTCCTTCGTCGTGGTTGCTATGGATCTGCTAATGCGGTTGATGGCTTCCCCTAACAAAGTTGTCCAAGTATTTGGATCCTCGAGACTCACTGGGACTTCATGTAACACCCCTAGCCCATTAAGGCTAGGTTTGTCACCTTTCTTCTTTTACAATAATTTTATCTTTTTTTTGCAAAGATCCATAAGGTCTATCAGAGTTCTTGATTTTTCAAAGAGTACGATAAATATATAAAATATTTATCAAGAGCTTTTATTATAAGCAAAATTAGAAAACATAAACTTCAATTGCGGAAGCTCATATTATTACAATAACTGACTTGAAAAGATATTGAAAATTTAATAGTTATCCCCGCCCCTATTCCAGCCTTCTATTCCAACAAGCTTTCTACCTGAAAACAAGAAATAAAACTGAATGAGCCCAAAGGGGGCCCAGCAAGTAAAATCCACCACCATAAATAGTTTTACCCCTTGTTCTCAGTTTTGAAAACTGTTTTCGCAAATAAGTATACAATCAACCATAATAATATATATATGTACGGTTACATCTCCCGTAGCATATACATACTATTACGTCTAGTAATAATAATCGTCATAAATCATTCTTGTAAAACGTCATCATTGCATCATTGTAAATCACCATTATATTGCATCATTATAAATCATCATTGAAAATCATCATAGTAAATCATTGATGCAATTATCTTGTCATTTTCTTATTTTAAGGCCCATGTACACTATTACCCCTGTGCACGAGGGTTGCGGGTCCTTGTGACCATGGCACTGAACTGTGACCTCAGCCATGCCCAACCGTCAATTAACTCTTTCTTGGTGCACTCAACGGTCATGTTGATGGAATACCACCTTAGTGGTTTCGCCTCCATCCGAGTATCGGTACCGAACTCTCATTCTTTCTTTCTTGGGGCTAAAATACTCATCTATACATGTGCCCTTATTTCATAAACATTCATAACATTTCTTATACTTTTCATTGTACTTCTTTTGATGCATCTTAGGGCAACATGTATGAGGGTTTCATTATCATTTTATAATCATCATTTCCACAAAAGAAGTTCATCTTTCTCAATATTTCATACATGCCACATAACTTCATAATATGTAAATAACGATAAATAAATATTTACAAATATACATAAATTGCATAACATGATAACTTTAGAAGGGATAGTGAATATACTTACCTTTAGACCAAGGCTTAAGTTTCCAAAAGAATCTAGCTGCTCCAATCTGACTATTACCCACTACTTTATCTGAACTAATTTCTTAAGCCCGCTTTATCTCTCATGTTCTTCCTTTCTTACAGCGCCTTGTCTCGCCCTTTCTCTCTCTTTTTCGTGTAAACACTTCCGAAAGAAGAAAGACCGAGTAGAAAGCGGAAGAAGGAAGAATATATGAAGAAGAGAAGGGAGAACGGTGGTGAAATTGTGAAGGAAGAAGCCTTATTTATAGGTAAAATTAAGATACTATTCTACATTTCGTTTACGATTCTACCCTCATTTTACTATTTCACCTACCAATACTATTACACCCACCATTTTAACTTATTCTAGCCATCATTACTATTTCACCTACCAACATTATTACATCTACCATTACTATTTCACCTACCAATATTATTATTACATCTACCATTTACTATCACATTATTCCACCAATTACCATTCTCAAATTACTACCCTCCATAATATTATAAACTTTCAAAAAATATCATTGAATAGTGTTATCAAATAAATATTTCTAAAATAAGACTATTAAAATCTGGGGTGCTACAATCTTCCCTCCTTATTAGAATTTCATCCTCGAAATTTAAAGTTTCAATTCTAACTCATCTTTGAATTCAGATTCTATTATCGCCGTCAATTATTCATTATAGCCCACATACCTTAAGAAAATAATATTGTTTTAAACATCAGTTATGCTGTTAGCAATCTCTTAGGTATTATCTGTATATTCTCTGTGCAATATGGTTGCACCCTCTATGCTTTTGCATGCATCATCACGTAATAAGAAATATAATTCTTCATACTACGTTATCACATATATTACAACCATAAAACTTTTATCGTAAACTTACACAAATAGATGAAGGTATTTGTTACGCATGCTTTCTTCCAGTTCCCATGAAGCTTCTTCTACTGAGTGATTGCTCCATAAAACTTTCATCAATGAGATACTTTTATTTCTAAGGACTTGATCATTTCTATCTATGATTCTCGTTAGTGTCTCCTCATATGTTATGTTAGGTTGAATTTGAAGAGACTCGCATAATAACTATTGTTGTAGGAAAATTCTATCAACAGAAGATATTGGATTCAGCTTCCTTTAAAATCCAAAACATACAATCACAGCATGTCTTCCAAAGTTTGAATGATTTGTTCCATTTGCTGGTCGGTTTGAGGATGAAATGATGTGCTGAAAGTTAACCTTATACTCATTGCCTTTTGTAAACTCCGCCAAAATCTTGAGGTAAATTTTGTATCTCGATCCGACACAATGGATACAGGAACTCCATGTAATCGTACGATTCCTAATATTTCGAGTCTTATGATAATCCCTACTTATCCTCAATTATTATTGAAGGCTTATCTCAAAATATTTTCCATAAATTGTTCCCTTATGCGTCTCATGTCTTAACTTTCTTAATAAGTCTTAAACATCCGATTAACAACTATCAGCTCACTAGTTCATATCTCAAATTATCATCTTCTTCTATGTAAGCTCACAACAGTTTCCTCAATCTAAATTAATTGATCTTATCAAAGAGTGTAGAAAAATCATATCTACCTATATTTCCTTTAGTATCTCTATATTCCAAATCATATACAAAAATATCAATATGATGCTTTAATTAATTATCGACATTATCATCGTAAATTCGTAAAAGTAAATAGCATCAATGTTCTACAATTTATATCTTCCCCAAAAATTTCATTACATCAATATACCTCAAAAGTAACATCATAAATCACTACATTCTAAATATACAATCATTTCTATTTCATTGTCTCAAATCTTGTGTTGGTGCCAAAATATCAGTGAAAACTTTTCGTACTACATCTTTAATCATAACTTGCCAAAAGAAATTCATAACGATCATTCCGACGCAATCGAAAATACATTATTTTATAAGGTAAGATTCTCATCCACTATTGACGGATTCATGTGCGTATTGATGAGCTGCAAAAATGGATAATTGATAAAAAGATCTAAGCGATATGGGTAAGTTTCTAAGCTAGAAGGCCCAAAACGCTTAGGTTATAAAATCTTTCTCTGAGGTCTTGCAAAGTCAAGAGAAGAAAAAGAGAAACAGGAAAGTCTTACTGAGCTGCTATCATAAGTGCATGGTGAACAACTCAAGACATGATATGTATGCACCTTCTCCCTACCACTTCTAGTACATACATATCAAGTGCTCTCTCTCCTCTGTCGTGTGTGATTGCTGACAAAGAGAAAGCTATTAGGCCTGGAAAGCATGATCAACGATAATCTTGCTTCCTCAGGACATGATCAACGATAATCTTGCTTCAATGGTTTACTATGAGAGTATAGAAAGTTAGGTTTCGTGAATCAATTTGTGATACTGCATTTTTGGTAAGTGAGAAGAAACTCAAACTCGAAGAAATCTGAGTTATGGGAAAAACATTATAGGAAAACATGGGTGAAAAATTTGATCAGAAGGCTTGTGTTCCAATAACGAAGAGGCATGAATTTATAGGACAGGCCCTGGGAGACGAACAAGCGCGCGTGGTGCGCGTTGGCATGATGATTCATTCAACCGCTCACGTGTGGATTTCAAAGTCATTGATTGAACAGTAAATTTGACAACCGAGCGTCGCGAAAGTCAAGAGTGTTGTCAGCTGTCAATATGAGGGAAACAAGATCCAAAAATTTCGAAAACTTTTGACTTTAACCAATCGTCGCCCGAGGTCTTTTTGTCGTTTGTTGTTTACTGTAGCTTTAATTGAAGTGAAAATTTTCCTTTAAAAGCCAGAAGTCTACTGCTTCGAGAAGCTTAGTGATTCGTCCTCCTTGCGACGTTCAGTCTCTCAGCACACTTGTCCCAAAAACTTCATCTCTCCCAACTCCTTTGTATTCTCGAATATTTTCCTTACCCTACTAACATGGTAGCCTCATTCCCATCTGTTAACAATTTCGACTTAAATGTAGCTCCTACAGCCCAACCTATTGTTATGCCCAGTGTACGACTTGACGTGTCTGATGCCCACCCTACAGTGCCTGCTATACGCCCTAACGTATCAGCCATGCCTTCTAACATGTGGTATCCGAACTTTACTTTTGACAACCGTCCTATCACACTTCATGATTCTGTCCTGTTACATGATTCTACGGCCATGACAGTAGCTAGAGGTTTCGTACTACCACGTGACCAAGCACTGTTGGTTGATAAATCTGATACTGACACTGTTAATGATTCGTTGGCGTTCAGTATTCAGGGTGCTGTTTCAACCTCTGATCTGGCACGACGTCTTCATGTTCGAAATGAAGAGATGAGATTCTTGAGAAATCAAACTAGGGTATTACAGCGAATGTTCAAATACTATAAGTAAAAGCACATGGAATTGAAGTAGGAAAATACTCAGCTGAAAAAGGTGGTATTATCATACACTGAAGACTTGGGACCAAAGATACATGGAATGGAGAAGGATTCCAAACGTCTCCAACAACAGTACGAAAAACTCCAAGTCGATGTTCAGAAATATCACACATCTCTCCGTCCAAGCTCTAGCCAGGTACTTTATTTGAATTAATGCTTCCTTTTGATAAATCTACTATACGTATTATCTATGATTCTACTCATATTAAGCTTTCTTTGTGCAGAAATAATCTCTTGGAATAGCACACCCGCTCACCCTTGCAACCAGTCTATTATGCAAATATATTTTCTTTCTTTTTATTATTATTATTCGTATTAATGAACATTTTGGTCTGTAATATATAAGGAGTTTCATCTCCAAACATTCTCTTTATGATTTTGATTCATTCCATAATCATAGTAGCTTCATGCATACTCTCTATTTATCATGTTAATCATACTGATAGATAACATTTCAACAATGCATCAAAGTACACAATCATATATCTAAAAATGCCATGAACATATGCCCTTAATATCATGAGGAGTTTGCACTCCGAGCATTCATTATGTACTTGTTCAGTACTCATAATATCTTGTAATCATTCTGTCATTGCACTGACTTCTTTTAAACAACAATCAGTTTAACAAGTTAACCATATCAATAGGTTTCCTCACATTTAATGGGACATTTAAGCATGCACCAACACATGATGTCAACCTTTAAAATACCTCAATATCATCACACATATACTTTGTAAGGAGATTTAGATTATATCACTATATATACTATTGTCCAATTGTTTCCTCTATACTTCCAATTACCTCAAGGGTAAGAATCAATCATTATTACTTAGTGAAAGAAAATTATATCAAAAGTTTTGGCATGTAACAAAATACTCATAATACCATATCTACTAATGCCTCAAAATTTAAATATATTCACAACCTAGGAACACCAATTCATCTTCAAAACTTTAAGCGCTACCTCAATATATTTTAGCTCAAGTACATAAATTTATTACCTCAATTCTATGAATTACCTTCAAGATATCTTGAATTGTACCTTAAAGTCTTCACGATCATCCGAAATTATCGAAATCCTTAAGTCATAATTGAAATTTTCAAAATATCTTATAGATTCTAGGGTATCCCTCATTTCGTTTATCCATGCAATACTTAGGTATTCACTTTCATGTCACTATGTAATCATTTTTTATCAATCCATATATTAAAATCTAGATCACAGTGTCATTACCGTCATTGACCAAACCATGATAAAAACTTATCTAAACTCTTATATCACCAATTTACTTACAAGAATCATTTCACAACTTACATTCATAGATCATTGTGTCACCAAGTCATTTACACAACTCACTTCATAACCTAAAATCCACAAAATCACTTTGTCACTAAGTTTATTATGCCAATCATCTCACCACCTAAATTCATAATACGATTTTTTTTTTTTTTACTCATAATCAGTAATCTTTTCTAAATCCTCTAGATACATCAAAACATACTTTATTAATTGATACTCCAAAAATTGTTAGTAATCCAATTAGGTAGGTACTACAAATCAAGCTCATCTATCATTCTTGGAATTCCATATTCATCATCAACATAACCATAATATTAAAATTCTCCATACTACTCACACTAACTTGATTGTAGCCATTTACCATAACAAAAGTTAGTCATTAGAAAAAATAATCATGTATCATCTATTAAGTACAGACTTTACTTGGCCGGAATGTGGCTTCCCATTACCCAAAATTTAATAATAAATATATATATATTTTTGAAAAGTCTGCAGAACCTTATAACATTTGCTCTGATACCAAAATTGTAACACCCCCAGCCCATTAAGGCTAGGTTTGTCACCTTTCTTCTTTTACAATAATTTTTTTTTTTTTTTTAAAGATCCATAAGGTCTATCAGAGTACTTGATTTTTCAAAGAGTACGATAAATATATAAAATATTTATTAAGAGCTTTTATTATAAGCGAAATTAGAAAACATAAATTTCAATTGCGGAAGCTCATATTATTACAATAACTGATTTGAAAAGATATTGAAAATTTAATAGTTATCCCCGCCTCCATTCCGGCCTTTTATTCCAGCAAGCTTTCTACCTGAAAACAAGAAATAAAACTGAATGAGCCCAAAGGGGGCCCAGCAAGTAAAATCCACCACCATAAATAGTTTTACCCCTTGTTCTCAGTTTTGAAAACTGTTTTCGCAAATAAGTATACAATCAACCATAATAATATATATATGTACGGTTACATCTCCCGTAGCATATACATACTATTACGTCTAGTAATAATAATCGTCATAAATCATTCTTGTAAAACGTCATCATTGCATCATTGTAAATCATCATCATATTGCATCATTATAAATCATCATAGTAAATCATTGATGCAATTATCTTGTCATTTTCTTATTTTAAGGCACATGTACACTATTACCCCTGTGCACGAGGGTTGCGGGTCCTTGTGACTATGGCACTGAACTGTGGCCTCAGCCATGCCCAACCGTCAATTAACTCTTTCTTGGTGCATTCAACGGTTATGTTGATGGAATACCACCTTAGTGGTTTCGCCTCCATCCGAGTATCGGTACCGAACTCTCATTCTTTCTTTCTTGGGGCCAAAATACTCCTCTATACATGTGCCCTTATTTCATAAACATTCATAACATTTCTTATACTTTTCTTTGTACATCTCATTCATAATATTTCTTATACTTTTCATTGTACTTCTTTTGATGCATTTTAGGGCAACATGTATGAGGGTTTCATTATCATTTTATAATCATCATTTCCACAAAAGAAGTTCATCTTTCTCAATATTTCATGCATGCCACATAACTTCATAATATGTAAATAACGATAAATAAATATTTACAAATATACATAAATTGCATGACATGATAACTTTAGAAGGGATAGTGAATATACTTACCTTTAGACCAAGGCTTAAGTTTCCAAAAGAATCTAGCTGCTCCAATCTGACTATTACCCACTACTTTATCTGAACTAATTTCTTAAGCCCGCTTTCTCTCTCGTGTTCTTCCTTTCTTACAGCGCCTTGTCTCGCCCTTTCTCTCTCTTTTTCGTGTAAACACTTCCGAAAGAAGAAAGACCGAGTAGAAAGCGGAAGAAGGAAGAATATATGAAGAAGAGAAGGGAGAAGGGTGGTGAAATTGTGAAGGAAGAAGCCCTATTTATATGTAAAATTAAGATACTATTCTACCTTTCGTTTACGATTCTACCCTCATTTTACTATTTCACCTACCAACATTATTACATCTACCATTACTATTTCACCTACCAATATTATTATTACATCTACCATTTACTATCACATTATTCCACCAATTACCATTCTCTAATTACTACCCTCCATAATATTATAAACTTTCAAAAAATATCATTGAATAATGTTATCAAATAAATATTTATAAAATAAGACTATTAAAATCTGGGGTGCTATACTTCAGGCTGAGTAACAACGTTTGATGGTGATAGGATAGTCATCCTTCGAAATAAATTGAGAGTAAGAACATATTTGAAAAATCGTTTCCCACAGACGACACCAAACTGTTAGAACACAGTTTTTCGAGGATGACATGGCAAACTTCTATTGGTCGGTGTTTTGATGTTTGGATGTTTGTGTATGGATTAGTTTCGCTGCAAAAGAGACAAATAGGATAAGAGCAGCCGGTGGTGTCCCGGAAGGGAAAACTCCGATGCCTAAGTCAGTGATGTGAACTACAAAGATAATAAATAACTTGGAGAGACAATGAACTGTGAGAAATATTGGATACCTTGGAAGTGGGGGTTGAGCTCTCCTTTTATAGGCATCCGGTGACGTCTGCTTGGCTGGCAGAGGAAATCCTCAGTGTAGCTGATGATTTGGTAATAGGCATGTAGATGGTAGAACTGATCCCCGTACGTCCTCGAGGATCCAACAGTAAACATAATCCTCGGATATTCCCGAGGATTCAACAGTAGGTTTGATCCTCGGAAGGACTGAGGACCTAATAGTAGATATAACATTTGGATGGACCGGGTTTGTTTAGTACTTAATGGGCCTTTATTCGGGCTTGATTTCTAGGAGGGCCGTAGAGCCCATATGGATAAATCTAGGTCCTACAACCTTCATATTGTAACTTTCACAAATGCCTTAAACATGGGTTCAGGGTTCCCAAAAATGGAAAACTTCCTTGTACCTTCTCATGAAGTTCCCAACATCTTCAAAAAATTATTGGATCTAAAAAAACATTCTTAACAAATGCAGCTCTTAGGTTATAAAATATGATCAGGAGAACTTTGGTGAAAGTACAACAAGTTATAAAAATAGTTATACTTAGAGCTTGTTTAGGATTGTATTATGGAACTTAAAAAATGGAACTTAAAAAGTACTTTTAGTACTTAAAAGTTGTGCCAAACAAAAAAGCTAATTTGTCTGATGAAATTTTTAAAAGTATATCTTTGACATTTTCACTCCAAAAATTGCCAAAATATACTTTTGGGAAAAGCTTAAAAGTAAAGTTTTTTTTCTAATTTTTTTTTTTTAAAAAAAAAACTTTAAAAGCTTTATTTCTCAACGCAATTTCAAACATGCTCGTTATTGTGTTTGAGAAATAGAGTTTTTAAGTCAAAAAACGTTTTTTGGTAAAAGCTTTTATCAAAACTGCATTTTGACCAATTTTGGGTTTTTAGATCCTTAAAAGAGTTTTCAATTTTTTTTTTTATCAAACGGGTACTTTTTTCTTTAAACGAACTTTTTTAGTGTTAAATGTATTTTTAAGCCTCCAAAATGCACATCCCAATAGGCTCTTAATAAATTTGTATAGTACACTCATGAAAAAAAAGAACAAAAAAAAAAAGAAAAAAAGAAGAAGAAGTAAAGAAAGTTAAAAATAAATATGGGTACACAACATGTGGAGATTGATTGGAATGGTCTTAGCTCTTGAATATTCTGACAATAAAAATAAAGAAAGTAAAAAATAAATAAATAAATGCTTTAAGAAGGTCCCAGACATACCATATACTATTTTTATATGAGTCATGTTATACATTATTCTCCTAATCATTTCTTTTACAAATTCACTTATAGATTCACTTATCCATAGGATGAACACTATTTTTCTTTTTTCTTTTTCTTTTTTTTTTTTATCATTTCCGTGTCCTATTTTGTCTTTTGAATCCAAATTTGTCATTTCACATGCTTATTCTCTGTTTGTTTTCATGGTCACTTCAACTATTCCAAACTTATTTATACTTTAAAATGATACAATATTTAATTAATTAATCATATACATAGAGTTTGTCCTTTTTAATATTATATTTATATTTTAAAAATATCTAGCATACGTGAAGCACAACTTGACTAACATGGCCAAAGATGCTCAAACTTGTGATGAGGGTAATTGGTAATTCAAACTTGTAATGATGGTAAATTCATCAAGAAACAACAAAGAAGATCGAATAAATCCAGGATTCAATCATGAGATTCATGGAAATCACGGGAAAAATAGTAGAAATAATTTATTATATTATATGTATAATATTATTATATATCAATGCACCAAACGTTGTACCAACCTTGATCCTGAGTTGAGTCCCAGGGATATTATTATCCGAATGAATCCAATATACAATTGGTAATAATATTTTTATTTTGGAAGAAACTTCACAAAATTCTTTTAAATTTTTATATGTTCTGAAAGTATTCATTAAAGTTTAAAAAGTCTTAATTATGGATATCAAACTTTTAATATCTTTTAATTACCCAATTCTATTAGAATTTTTCATTAATTTTTGTCAAACGCTCAAATTATCGCACATTTTGACAAGATCGACCTCACAAACGTCAAAATCTTTTAATTTTAACTCTTGAACTTTCAATTGTAATAAATTTGAACCCCTCTGTCAGATTTAACTGTTAATTTCTAATGATAATACCTAAAAAGGCCAAAATATCTCTATTTTTTGTTTTGTTTTTTTATTTTATTTTTTAATTAAAGGTAAATTTAGAATTTTATAAAAAAAATTCAAAAGTATAAATGTCATTGTCTTACTTTTAACGTTTAAAATCTGATGTACAGATTTAAATTGACTGCAATTGAAAGTTCAATAATTCAAATTGAGAGGTTTTGAAGTTAGGGGGTATTGTCAAAACGCGTAGTAAATCAAGAGTCTAAAGTGAAGTTTTCTAAAAAAAAAAAAAAATTACAAAGATATTTTTTATAAAAAATAAAATAAAATAAACAATTGAATCTTTACAATTTAATAATACAAAATATGAGTATTTTCTAAATTTTGACAAACTTTAATAAAAAAATTTAATTTCGATACACGTGAGTTTCTAATCTTTAAAAGGTACTTAAAAAATGCGTGAAAGTGTGTTAAAGTTTTGTGAATTATTATTTTTTTTTATTTTTTTATTTTGAAAGGAGAAAAAAAAAAGGTCAGACATAATTGGGAGTGTCTGTCATAGCAACAGCAAAGGAAGTTGCTCATAAATGTGACAGATTGTATTATCAGCCATGGCATTTATTCCGCTGATGAATTTGCGGAAAAATTGCTCGAAAAGGAGAGACACAGAGAGAGAGAGAGAGAGAGAGGGAGAACGACATGGGAAGGAACCTAGAATATGCCATAAATTCACCATTGTAATCAACTCCTACAACAACAAAAACATATCTCTGACATTTACTTTATTCTTTTGTTTTCTTTAATTACAACTCAATCAAAATTTAATTATAATTAATTATAAGGTCAATATTCAATAGTACTTTTAGAAGCCACTCCAATTTTAAAATAACACAAAAAAAAAAAAAATAGTAAAATACAACTATACAAAATTGACGTGTAATATTATCCTACTTTTGCTCAGCGTATACATGTTCATGTTGGTGTATATGGTTGATCAGTGTGAAATGATAGTTTTTTGTCTTCTGAAATGTGCTTGCGTTTTATGGTTGATTTGGAAATCAATTTTCTTTTTCTTTCTCTTGTTGTTTCGGTTTTGGGTGTTCTTGGAGTTGGATTTTCGGGTGTAAATTTTGGGTGGCGGTAACTGAATGGGTTTTGAGCTTTTGGAGTAAATTAGTGGTGATTTTTTTTAATTATTTATTTTAATGATTTTTTAAAAACTTTAAATACGTTTTTACTGTTTACATGTCACCAATTTTTGACACCTCACCTTTCAAAGGTGACGTGCCACTGTTCACACGTCATCAATTGGTGACGTGTGAACAGTAAAAACATCATTATTCCTGTTTCTAGACTACCAAAGTTTTGTTGTTTCAAAAACGTCATTAACAACACGTCACTACCGGATTAATGACATTTTTTTGACAAAAAAACGTCATTAATGGGTAGTCATTAAACATCAAAATTTTTGTAGTGATGCTTACTCTCGTGTTTTTTAATTAGAAAAAGTATACATATCCCTTTAAAGAGATGTGTTACAGCCACAACATAGACCAAACAAAGACTCAACTTCTTGTGTCATTTAAAAATTTTTAAAAAAGAACAAAATTGAATGAGAAATGTTAAAGTCACAATATAGACCCAACAAATACCCAACTTTTATACTATGTATCATTTTTAAAAAAATAATAATAAAGATTAGTGTTTTGAATTCAATTTTGTTCTTTTTTTAATTTTTTAAATGATACGTAAGAGAGAAGTTGGGTCTATGTTGTGGAAAACACCAAACTTTAATTTTTTTTATTTTTTAAATGACACGTAGGAGAGAAGTTGGATCATTTGGCACAAGTGGCCACGGCATCAATGATGATGTGGCCACCTAATTATTATTTTTTTAAAAAAAGAAAAAAATCTTCGCCATTTGGGGGTGGCCTGGCCACCCCCATGGCCAAAGGGGGTGGCCGAGCCACCCCCAAATGGCCAAGATTTATTATTAATTTTTTTAAAAAATATATATATTTTTAATTTTTTTTAAAAAAAAATTAATTAGGTGATCACATCGTCAAATATCAATTTTTAATTGGTCCACTCGAACGGAGAGATTAATTTGGTCATTTATCAAAACCATATAGACCTTCTATGATCAAAATCAAACCCTAAAGAAAAAATAAAATTTTGAAATCCTAAGAGGATTTTAGGTATTTAACTCTTTTTCTTTTTTTCTTTCTTCAAACTTGCTTGAATTCCGGCTAAAAACTTGATGCACGTGCATACGCCAAGATCCAATGCACCATGGTTTTAATTTTATGCATGAAAAGCATGATAGTAGAAGAGACGATGAATGAATTACCAATGTGGTCGTACAATCCTTGCTAGGGAGTAGGGCGAGAAATGCTCTTTTGCATTCTACAAACCATCTCCCCACCATCTCCTCTCTCTTGAGGGGAAGATGGGTCCCACATGAGTCCATGCTGGAAAGGAAATGATAAGGAGAAAGATGGGTGGGAGATGGTTTCTAAAATGCATCGTAGCATTCCTCGGAGTAGGGCCTACCGCTTTTCTTCCTTTGCAAAATTAGGAATTCCTTTAATCAAGTCTGTCCATTCCCACTCCCACTCCCACATGCGTAACATGTGAGCCAGTCAAAATGGATGTTCCAACTTCCAACTTTTCCTCCCATTTAATCAAACCCCTCCCTCGTTGAATTAGGGTACGTAGTGGGGGGAGGACATTTCAAATTTGGACTTATATTGATTGCTGACATCACTGATATTGTAAGCATTTCCTCCACAAAAGTCAAGTATATCTCCTCTGTTTAGGACTTCAAAGCCCCCAATTAGGTCACTATCACATAAAAAACCTTGCCACATTAGGCTACACTTCTAGGCACAATTCAAGGGAGCATTTTTTTACTATTTTTTGTCTGAATTGCTAATAATTTAAGCAACGGTCTGAGAACTTGTTATAACAAGTGAGTTTTATTATTCGAATTGTCAGCAATCTAAACAGTAAAATTGTTAGAAATCTCAATCTATAATCCATATGATTAGAAATTGGCAAAACAGCATTGTTGCACTTCTACAATAAGGCCGGTAATCTTGACTGCAATGCGAGATAATTTTAGTGGACTGCTCGAAACTTGCTGTAACATGTGGGTCTTATAGAGATTCCTCTCACATTGATTATCCAAATTACTAGCAACTCAAACAACAAAATTACTAAAAATTCATATTCAAAATTGTATGATTGAGTGTTTCGTAAGAACGTGAAGCTTTACGTACGTAGCGAGGTTGCCTTGCCAACACAATGATTGCTAGAGACGAACACAAATGTGACATGTATACGCAATTTGCAAGGATGTGATGCTGAAAACCCTTCTCGACTGTTGCTTTGTGCCTAATTCTGATGGGTGAGTTTCCATGAACATGAATAAGCCAAATCTAAGGTCAATTTAAATACATACAAAGCATTTTGAGAAACACAAGTATCATACACTTGATATATGCCCAGAAGGAATGGACAAGAATGATGAAAGCAGGCGGCAAATTATTATTATTTTTGGCCACTAAAGAAACAAAAAAGAAGAAGAAGATAATATCAATGGAGGGGTCTGCAATCAACCCCCACTAAATTGATCAGTAGATATTTGCTATAATGTCACATTTGGGTGCCATTTGTCAATTATTATCAACATACCATGGCTGCAACGCTAAAATACCCCCTCTCTCTCACTCTGTGGATGACAATAACAGTTCCTCTGTTGCTTTATTGTGGTGCCCCTTGTTTTCAAAACTCTTTGTACTTTTGTCAAACTAGAATTTGTTGAATTTGGGTCATCAAAATGTTGTTTAGGTTTGTAATTTGAAAACGTGATTTTTAAAAATTAAGTTAATCGTTTGGCAAAATCATAATTTGAGCAATTTTTAAATAACACAATCTCAAACAATTTATTTTCTGAGATTTATTTTAAAGTCGCACTTTTTACTTATAAAATCGTAATGTCTAATCCATTATAAGATTATAGGTTGATTCTAACTCGATCTATTTAATTAAATTGGTCAAATTCATCAACCCTAACATGTTAATTTCCATGTAAAACAAAAAAAAAACATATTAATTTCAAATTAAATTCATGTCAAATTCGTAGTATCATTGTAAAAAATTGCAATGTTATAAGATTATATAAATAAAATTTAATTTGACTCGTTTACCCCACTATTGTTAATTCGTGGGTTGGGTCTATACAAAATTGTGAGCCATAGGGAAGAGCTTTTTACGGTTATAAACGTTTTTAACTGAAATAAGTGAACGTGCACTTCCCCTCAGGCGGCCCCACGTTATCATTCAAGGTTATATCGTCATTTCACATGAGTCGGCTACGGCGGCAGTTTAGACTTAGCTAGAGAGCGCACATCGTTCCTGACCTCACCATCAAAACATTTTAAAATAATTTAATAAACAAAAAAGCTCAAGAGTAAAGGGCATGAGCCAATCCATTCATCCATACATCATCACCACCGCAAATCATACATAACATAAATTAAATAAGAGTTTGCTATGGTTTCTGTTCGTAGTGTTCTTTTGACGTTCTTTCAATTTTATATAGAATATAATTTTTAAAAAATAAAATTATTTTACTATTTTTTTGCCAATAGATTAATTTTTATGAATTAATATTTAGGTTTTAATATTTTAAAATTTGTTTTTGGACTCAAAACTAAAACCTAAAGTGAAAAATTAACCATTTAAGGATGATATCACTCAAAATAAATTTGATCATCCTAAATTTAGTGCTAATGTCTTAATTTTGGTGTTAATGCTTAAAAAAATCGGTGATAGAGGTTACTACAATTTTATTTTTTCTTAAATCATGTTTTACTTAAGTCAGTGAGAACGCCAAGAAAACACTATGAGAAGAACTCTTAGCATTTTCCAATTAAATACAATATATTAGAAAATAATAATAATAATAATAATAATAATAATCGCGCCGACTTCGGCCCGCAACCAACCCGACCTTCTATATATTCTCAGCCCTGCCGCTAATTGGTACTCTTCAAACAAACTGCTCAAGCAATTACAAAGTCATACAATTTGACGAAAAATAATATTTCCTTTGCCTCCACAATGGGTGAGGTTAGTTTTCTATGTCTCTCTCGAGCTTCACTGTATTCCAATCTCATGGCCTTCGTTAATTCCTTCTGTAATGTGTGGAAATTGTGCAATGTTCCGTTTTTCATCTTCTAAGCGGTTTTTTATTTTTTTTTTATTATTATTTAATTATGGCAATAGAAAGAGGGCGGAAAGAATGACGGTGAGAAGAAGGCCGCCGACAAGAAGGACGACGGCGAGATCACCGCCGTTTACAAGATAGACATGCATTGCGAGGGATGCGCCCAAAAAATCAAGAAAGCCGTTCGCAGTTTCGATGGTATAACCAGATTATTCTATTTGTTTGTTGATTTTTTTTTATTTTTTTTTTAATCCGTTGTTTACTAAGTAAACTGGGAACCGTTCTCATCGGTCATTCTCGGAAATTTCCCGTGAGGATGAATTGGAGAAGTAGTTGTGAAGAAATCAATTTTCTCAAACAAATTTTCCTAATTGTTGACGATTTGTGTAGGTGTTGATGATGTCAAGGCGGATTGTTCGGCCAACAAATTGACGGTAATGGGGAAACTGGACCCCTCCGGAATCAGAGAGAAGTTGGAGCAGAAGATTAAGAAGAAGGTGGAGCTCGTGTCTCCGCAGCCCAAGAAAGACGGTGGCGGTGACAATAAGCCCAAAGATGAACCAAAAAAAAAGGAAGATAAGAAGGCAGATGAAAAGAAACCCGAAAAACCTAAAGAGGTACACTCTCTTAACCTGCGCCTCCTTGCTGAATCTGGATCCACACGCGCCTTTGCCAGCTACGAATTCTGTTAAAAAAAAAAAACAAAATTCTGAATGAGTGGCGGCGTTCTCACGGCGCGTGTTAGCCCACGTGGTGGTCCGTGACTTGGTTTACTAAATCTCACGTTACCAACGAGGCTTGAATTTTGCATTTTTTTAATCCGATTTTCCCAACTAATTACGATTTTTCGGTGGTCCAGATTACGTTGGTTCTGAAGATCCTACTGCATTGCGACGGTTGCATTCATAAGATGCGGAAGATCATAAAAAAGTTTGACGGTGAGATTGCTATTCCTTCATTGTTTTAAATTATGAAAAAATTAAATTATTTCTTATTATGATATTATTTGAATTGAATTAAATTAATCGCTTCTTTGTGTGACGCAATCCAATTCATTTCGTGGTGCGCAGGGGTTGAAAAGGTAGACATAGACGCAGGCAAAGATCTAGTAACGGTGAAGGGCACAATGGACGCAAAAGTGCTGGTCCCTTATCTCACGGAGAAGCTGAAGAGGAGCGTCGTGGTTGTTCCGCCGAAGAAAGACGAAGGTGGCGATAAGAAACCAAAGGAAGGCGGCGGCGGCGGAGTAGACGGAGACAAGAAAAAGGAAGGCGGTGGTGGCGGTGGCGGCGGAGATAAGAAAGAGAAAGAAGGTGGTGGTGGCGGAGATGGTGCGAAGAAAGAGGAAGGTGGAGGGGCCAAGGTGGAGTTGAGCAAGATGGAGTACCAGGGGTACCCCTACCCGCCACCCATGTACTGGAACGGGGGAAACGTGTACGATCAGAATTACCCGGTGGAAGTTCATCATGCTCAGAATTACCCGGTGGAAGCTTATCAGGGGTATGCAAATCATGGGTACGGGAACGAAGGGTACGTGAATCAGGGATACGCGCATCAGGGATACGCGCTGCCGCACGCGCACGCCCAGGCGATGCAGGCTCCTCAGATGTTCAGCGACGAGAATCCCAACGCTTGTTCGGTGATGTGAGAGAGAGAGAGAGAGAGGAAATCAACGGTGGCCGATCAAAGATTTGAAAAAAAGACTGTAAATACGTGGAAGGTGGGGGGTATACAGAGATTGAAAAAAATGGTACCGAGTAAATATATGAATTTACGGATGAGGACAAATAGTAGAACTCTAGAATTTTGGAGTTCTAGAGTAGGTTACCCGTTACAGTAGCCAGCTGGTATGGCCGGTTCAGCATCGGGTTCGGTTGTTGGATGTCGGTTTATTTGTCCTTATACGGTATAAATTTTGTACTAATTTTTTAGAATTTTAATATTAAATAAACATATTATATATATATGTTATTCACAAAATAACAAAACAAATGGGTTTACGATGATGATTCAGCGAAGCTTCGTGGTCTGGACAAATCCACGTGGTTTTGAACTAATCAATTATTATTATTATTATTATTTTAATGGGCGGTAGTCGTAGCTGGTGGCATGATGGCTGATTGAATGTGTGGGGACTAGCAAGCAATAGCAAACAATACATTGATAGCATTGGAGCATTTCTATTCAAAAATGGGACCATCTCTTGAATTGGACTCGGTTGGTAACGAAGGGGCCTATCCCCCTATCCGGTGTCAGTATTACCTACCGAAAATTAAAATAAATAAATAAATAATAACAAGGCTTATTCTTATTTATATTCGATAAAACTAAAAAAAAACAAAATTCATAGCATTGAAGGAGTAGATATTTAATCAAATAACAGGAACTTCTATTTTACTCCAAAATAATAATAAAATTTAACGTTACTCTTTTCTTAAAGTTATGACTATTTTTTTTTTTGACCAGTTAAAGTTTTGACTGTTTATTTATTTATTTTGTTTGGCTTAATAGAAAATATTTTAGACTATATATTTTGGATGTCCTTTCTTGACTTTCAATGGCCATTTATTTTGCGGGCCATGAAAAGCTACAGCTTCTTTCTTTTCTTTTTTTCCATGGGGCAATAATGGGTAAAGGCAACTATGATGCTCAATTTCCTTTTCTTATTCCCTTTTAGGGGGGCGTGTTAGATACACATTTAATTCATTTTCAAGATAACGTATTTAAAGCGGCTGACTTAACTTATATTTTATAATAAATTAAGGTTGCTATTTGCGCACCATGTCCGTGAAAATGATCTCTCTTATTATAAACAATATCACGAAAATTACAATAATGACAAAATTGGCTCACGCTTCTTTTTAAATTTTTTTTAAAGGATTAAGAATATAAATTTCCTATGAATTGAGCCATAAGAATTTCTCAAATTCAGTTTTTAGAAGTGTCATGTGTTTTATGAGCATGTAAGATGTACATGTTTGTTATCATTATTATTATTAAAAAAAAAGAAAAAAAGTGACAAGTACATGTTATTATATGTGATTCTCACATGCTAAGGGACATGCAGACATGAATTTTTAGAGAAATTTTCTACAACTAAGCTTTTAGGAAATTTATGTATGTGGCTCCTTACTGTACCTATATGAAGAATATCATTTAGGGTGAATGCTCTAAGCAAAGGCGGAACTAGCATTTGAAATTTGTGAGGGTAAAACTAAAAAAAAAAAATAGGGTGAGTAAAATTCTAATTTTTTAAAATTTTGGGAAAAACATGGAGGCTTGGAGGCCACCTCTGGGCCTAAGAAAATTTTCAAAATGATTAAGACACAGGTTAGAATCTTGTAATGAAAATCTTCCACTGATGCATTGTGGGGCCGGATTAAGCTATAGTTCAGTAAGACTTGATAGAGCGCCTACAGTTCTTACCTTGTAGACCTCTCGTGTGCTGCTCTTAGTGAGTAAATGCTACTATGGTGACACCTTATGAACAACTGGAAACCTATATGAAGAATGACTACTATTTTTTTTTTTTTTTTACATGTCCACACAAGGGAAGTAGATGAAAAATTCGAACTAATAACTTTTACTTCATGAGATATGATTCTCAGCCAATAAACTATCCACTGGGGACAATGATGACTAGTTTTGATTTAACAATATTTGCCTATATGGCACTAAAGCTTGCTAATAACAACCTCAAAATATAATATATAGTAAATGCTAAATTCAAAATCAAATTTAAGTTCAAGTTTTAATATATAGTACGAGGCATGATACAAATTCAACTTTTTTGCTTAACAAATATCAAACTTTTATCTTCTTTTGTAATTTTTTTTTTAAAAATGAAAAATGAAAAAAATGTCTTANATAATGTCAAATTTTTTTTTTTTTTTTTTAAATGTCACTTCAGTTGTACATTGCCCTAATCCCCATGGAAAAGGGCATTTTTCTTTTCATTGAAAACGTGGATTTTTATGTTAAACGAGTTGGGAATATTATTTAATAGGCCAAATATAGGGTAGCAACTTGGCATTTATTATAAGAGGAAAAGTCTTCTCTTTTTTTTTTCTTTTTTTTTGTGGGGAGGGGGAAGGTGGGGATTTTGTACGGGTGTTGAATGGGAAAGGCATTGTTTGAGTGTTTGGTTTAATGGACACTAAGCAAGAGTCAAGGAGCAAGCATGGTAAGCATAAAACCATAAGGAAAAGGCCAAAAGATTTGTCATGAAAGAGGCTTTTTAAAAGTTTTGGAACATTTTTTATTGCTGAAAAAAGCAGCAACATAAAGAAATCAGGCTTTGTTTTGTTTGATTTAACCCATGAATTGAATGAAATAAATTTTTATTGTATCAAATGACCACATAGGTTTGGCTGTAGCTTTCAACTTTCCAGGACAATTCTCTAGATCCTCGTGGGATATTCAAGAAACCCACTACGGAATATGCAAATTCTGGTCCTTGACAATCCCCTTGCTAGTATTGACAAACAAACAAACAAAAGAGTTGAGCTATTTGCTTAAGAAAAAATTAATAATATTAGGTGGATTCTAGTTCTACAATATTGGTAGTGATATACTAGATACCCACCCAGCCAGCCCAAGCTAAGATTGTAGGCTCGGGATAATCAAGCGTAAACCACGAGCCCCCGTTAAGCTATAGGAGTTAATGCACCTAAACCATAGTTGTCTAAAGAATAGTTGAGGATGTGGCGCAGAAGATAGCTGACCTATAATTTCATCTTAATTGTTCTATTATTTTTGACATAAAATTTGACAGTATCCTTGCCTTGCCTTGCCGGCAAGCATATAATCCCGTATGATAACGGTCGTAGCCTAACAACTAGCAAGGAATTCGGCTTCGCAGTTGGCCAGGGTCAGTCGTACTCCATTAGCAGGCAACAACTGGTCAAAGGCGTACCATGCTGATCTAGGATCATACCCTATTAGTAGGCAATATACTTAGTCGAGGTCCTACATCATTGATAGGCACTTCATATAAGAGGGTCGTATGGCCACCTCTCCCTCTCTATTTTTTTATTTTTTATTTTTTAAGTAATGAATTAGCTCATGCGAACAACTAAAAGTTTAAAGTATATGTTTTCTCACAATATTCCCATAAGAATGTGAATGTGCGAAATCTTATAAGACAATACAAATTAAAAACCATGAAGCTCATGCTAAAAGGAGGGTAGAAATCTAATTAGTCACATACCGTTTGAATATAAGTTGAGAAGCAAATTTTGGAGCTATGGTTTCTTTGCATAGAGAAGAAACCACCAACCCAATATGCTATTATTTAGATTAGTGAATCTAAAAAATGTAGAAGGCATTTCTCTTTCTCTCTCATTATTCAAAAACCTTCCCCCTCTTAGATCTCAATCAAGGAAGAGGGAAGGGAAGAAGCACTTTCCTCTTCTCCCCACCACAAATCCGTATTCCTTACGTTTTTCTTTCACCATTTTCTCTTTGTTCCCCTTTTTTATCCTATAGTTTTTATAGTCTTTTGTTTGGATTATTAGGGGTTAGATTTACTGAAAATCCATAACCTCCACCATCCATGCACATCTCATTTTCCGTCGCCGGCCACCACTCAACCATTAATGACTCCCCTCCCTTGCATGTGTACTCCACATGTCGTCACTCCTTTTGTTCACCTGCAACAGATCGATCTCCTCCATCATAGCGTCTCGGGTAATCATTTGTAAAGCACTTTTAGCGCACCGACAATTACAAATTCAGATTTGGACTTCAAAAATATTCAATCTTAATAATTGTCTGTCTTACTGCCTCAAATTAATAATGTCTTCTTCACCACCGTAGCCACTTCCTCTTGATTTAACAAGAGCTAAGTTAAATTGAATTCCTTTTGTTAATACCCACAATGCCATCAATCATGGGTTGCTACAACCAACTTTGTTAGCAACATTCTCAATTGTCTTCTTCACCTTTGACAATTTATCTTAATATGCATCTTTCTCAATTCTTAAATTATGTGAAAAAAACATTATCACTCTTTCTTTTTTTAATAGATTGTATAAATTTTAAAATATGCTTGATAAAAGAATGGAAGAAGGCATCCAATGATTTGAAAGGATTAAAAAATAAAAAATAAAAACCAACTGATTGCTTGCATCATATCATCGTTTTGCTTGTTTAATAGCGACATCTTCATCTGTCAAAGTTCATGATTAAGATGGGTAATATTGATAAGGATCTTCCAATTAACTTGTCTCTTTCGCAGTTACATAAGTTTTTTTATTATTTTATACCTTCCTATCATCTCAATTTATTTACCCCTAAAATTCATCGATCTCATAAGAAACTAGACATCCATAGAGACGTGATTACTTCGATGCTTTGTCCCCCTACTCAATTAAACTTTGAAACCTATCCTACATAATTAAGGCCAAAAAACCAACCCTTCAAAGTTCAAATTTTATTTATTTATTTTTATTTAGTTTGAACATTTTATGGTCACAATTTAAAGATGGTGTGTATTATGTCACATTATTTAAATTTTTCAAAAGACGTGCTAATATTAACATTATATGGACAAGTCTTTTAAAGAGGTATGGTATACCGCACAACAAACCTAATGGTAGAAGTAGAAGAAGGCAAATGAAAACAGGCCCAGTGTTTTGCAGTGTCCAAGGAGCGATATAGAGAACGATACGAAGGGCATTCCATATCCATCTTCTATTGGAAGCTTGATATATTACGCCCAATTAATCTCTACACGGTCGGACATTGCCTATGTTGTGGGTTTACCAGGTAGATATATAATATACCAGAGTTACTCTGACATGGAGCATTGGAAACTTGCCTTCAAAGTACAAGATATCTTTAGGGACCAAACACTAAATAATTAAGGACGGATAACATTATTATATATACCGTTATATAAAAAAAAAGAATAATGCTATAAGTCTATCTTGTACTACTATTGTTACCATTAGATTTGTGATTTATTATTATAGGATTTTGATCAAATGATAATTTTAAAAGTTACATCATTCTTGGAGGGGCATAAGAGAAACTTCTAGGATTACATTAAAAAAAAATAAAAAAATTATCAATTATATTTGAAAAAATTGAAAACAAAAAATTCTCACGTGAGACGAGCAGAGAAAACAAAACCCAATACGATATGGAAAACGTTTAATACAATATAGTGGAGTAGTTGTTTTCTTGGATTTCCTTTTCTCATGACTTATTAGTGCAGCTAATAGCTAGTCTGGTGAAAAACGTTGACAGGAAACACCGATCCCAGAAGCCGCCGGTAATTTTAGCGGACCAATGCTTTTTCCTTCCTCATTCGGACAACGACGAGAGGCGAGGCAGGCCGGACGTTAACATATATCGTTTCTGTTGGCTGGTGGTGGGATCCGATGTCACCATATACGTCACCCCACTCATAAATCAATAATAATAATTAAGATTAATTAATTAATTATTGTCTGGAAACGCCAATTAAAATTAATACGGCATGCCTCTTGATGGGATTAGTTCGTGAGGTCATGCCCTAAACCAAACCCACTCATTCTAAACCCACGTACACATTTCAGCAACATAAACTAATTAAAGAAAAACAAAACAAAAAAAATGGTGTTTTTAATTCAAACATTATTAATTAATGCAAACACAAATCAGTTTTAAAACCATTTAAAATTGTCTCCGCGTGTTTATATATAAATATGTGTGTGTGTGTGTCAGACCTAACTACTTTATAAAACAGACAAAAATAATGCACAATATTTGATTGCATTTTATACAACTTAATCCTGAGCAAATTAATTTATAAGATATCCTCTTGTGTTTCTGGCCTGCATGTATATTATGCAATCCACAGCAGAGAAAACCCAACAAACAAACACACACTATTGAGGCATAGCTTTTTGCTCATCGATTCCATCGTTTGTTAATCTACACTACCCCCCCACAGCACGTGTGGTTTACTAGCTAGAATTATTTGATTATTTATATATGGGTCTTGCTAATTACCAGTGTATTAACTACTAAGCATAATGTTTACAATTTTTAAGAAAATGAAGATATTGTTTATGTTTTGGTCTCGAAACAGACAATGTGGCTTGAAATGTTATTTGTTTTTTATTGGTGATGACACTTTGATATAGAAGTTAAATTGATTAAATATATACAGCTTTTCACATCAACAACTATATTCGACAGCTATATCTATATCGATCCGTGACGAAAATTATTAGTTCGAATATATATTATGTGTTCCCTTCCTGGTTGGTCATATAAAATTTTTTTAAAAAAAATCAATAAAATTAATGATAGGAAGCTGCAAGAGGCATCGAGCAATGCGGGCCCGCGCCAACAAGGAAGCACAGAAGCAGACAGCAGTAATTAATAATATTGAAGCTGGAGATATCAATTTTTTTTTTTAATTTTTTTTTTTTTTAAAAAAAAAAAACATTTTAGCGATTACGGGGAGAAAGTGAAGGGTTAGATGAAATTTGTCGGCATCGGAACATAAAGACAAATTAGAAGAGGACGGTGAGTCATGAATGAGGTCCCAATTTCTGACTCAGCCATGACAATGACACAAAGTGTAGCCCTTTTTTCTTTCTTTCTTTTTTTTTTTTTCCTTTCTTGATGTGATAATACATCCATGTGCATGTCATGGTGGCCATGGATGTATGATCAAATATTCACATGCGATTTTGGACATGTGGGTCATGGTTAGTCTGAAAATGGTTCGGTTTTCGGACCTTCAGGTGTGCGGTGGGAGGGAATAAGTTTGACTCACGGGGCGATTGCGGTTAGCCACCAGACATGAGAGAGACTGGGTCGGCCCACTCCACGTCAGTAACACATCGGCGCGGCGTCGGAGTTTGAATTTGCACGCCACCAGTGGGCTTCTCACTCTTCCCACACGTTTTCTTTCTTTTTATTTATTATTTCCTTCTTCTTCCCTGAATTAAAGCGAAAAAGAAGCTTTATGAGGATTAATTAATTTTATCGTAATTTTGTCAAAAACAGCAGTTCCATGCATAGAATTATGGGGCTATTTGTCTCACCAAAAATCCACCTCTCATTTTTATGAGACGATTAATTGATGTTGATGTACAACTGTACAAGTTCGAAGCCGCCACCTCTATCATTCTTCTTTCCTTTTTCAATTCTTTTCTTTTTTTTCTTTTTTTTGAGCTAAATTCTATTATGATTATAGTGACGTTGCAAGCACAGCAACTTTTACTGTGCTTGCAACGTCACAGTAAAATAATATGGGTTTACCGTACTCTAAATTATTTTATTGACCGTGCATTTTCTCTTTTTGATAAGTCGTCAAAATGTTAAGGGGGCCCATAAAGATGAAACGTTTAAGACTCAAACTCTGGAGTTGAAAACCAGAGCCCATTTTATACGGTGAGGAAGCCGGAAGGGCACCAAATACGTACCAATACCGTTGTTTGTCTTCCTTCGCAGCCATTCGTTCGTTGGCTTTGCCTTTGAACAGCCATTTGTTTGAACTCATCTTTTTCCCTTGTACCAACGGCAGTCGGATAAGCCACTGTTGTTATTCACGTGGAGTCCATGTTACTTTTTCTTCGGTCCAACATCAAATTACGTTCGAAACACACAATTAAACAACAGGATTAATAATGTGTTGAATATTTGGGAAAGTTTGTTCGATTTCTTGAGTAATTTGACCTTAAACTTTCTTTCCATCTTGGGGGAAACAAGACCACGTCTTGTCCATTCTCATCTTTTGACTTTTGTGTCCCTTGTGGATAAGCTCTGCCAATGTTTCCGTGTACATTTCGTGTTACATAAGTCTAACATTAGGATGGAAAATTTTTTTATGGAAATTCTCAATTCATCGCAATTTAAGCAATGATGTCATAGATTTTAGACTATTTATTTTGGTTTAATTTCTTTTTTGGGAAAAATTTAAAAAAAAAAATCCTCCAAACTATCCCGTTTGCAATATATATAGCTCCCAATATTCAAAAAGTAATAAAATAGCCTCAAAACTACCAAAATATATATATAAAAAAATGTCACTTATTTTTTATATTCTTATAATATCCATATTCTTTTAACAAATAAAATAATTGTAAAAAAAATCAAACAATTTTTTTAAAATACAAAAATACCAATGGACAAATAAATACATAGAAAATATTTTTTGAAATAAATAAATAGTTTAGGCTAACTACAGTGACTTTTCATGTCGTATTAAAGTAAAATGAAAGGTACTATTCTTGAGATATTCAAAAAAATAATAATTTAGTCCTTGGATTCAAATTCTGTTAATTTTTTTTTATTTGCTCATTGATTTTACTTTAATACGACATGAAACAATTTGTAATTTAGACCAACTATAATGCGTAATTATTTATTTATTTCAAAAAACTCTTCTTTTTTTTGGTATTTATTAGCCCATTGGTTTTTTTTTTTTTTGTATTTTTAAAAAATTGTTTAGTTTTTTTACAATTATTTTATTTGTTAAAATAATAGGAGTATGATAGGAATATAAAAAAATAAGTGATATTTTTGATACATTTTAGTAATTTAAGGGCTACTTTATTACCTTTGGAACATTAGGGGCTATACTCAAACAGCTAATGGTTTGGTGGGCTTTTTTTATATTTTTTCTTTTATATATATATTGGTGTTTAGTTTGACAGAAAACAAACTATTCTGAGTTTGTTTATTTTCTTTATGAGCCAAATGCCCATTTTTGTTTTTCTTCTATTTTTGGTGTTTAGTTTGACCGAAAACAAACTATTCTGAGTTTGTTTGTTTATTTTTTTTATGAGCCAAACGCCAATTTTTGTTTTTCTTCTATTTTTGGTGCTTAGTTTGATCGAAAACAAACTATTCCGAGTTTGTTTGTTTATTTTCTTTACGAGCCAAACGCCAATTTTTCAATTTTTGGTGTTTAGTTTGACCGAAAATAAACTATTCCAAGTTTGTTTGTTTATTTTCTTTACAAGCCAAAAACCAATTTTTTTTTCTTCTTCTATTTTTGGTGTTTAGTTTGACCGAAAACAAACTATTCCAAGTTTGTGTGCTTATTTTCTTTACGAGCCAAACGTCAGATTTTTTTTTTCTTCTATTTTTGGTGTTTAGTTTTCTATTTTTGGTGTTTAGTTTGACTGAAAACGAACTATTCCAAGTTTTTTCGTTTATTTTCTTTACGAGCCAAACGTCAATTTTTTTTTTTCTTTCTTTCTATTTTTGGTGTTTAGTTTGACCGAAAACAAACTATTCCGAGTTTGTTTGTTTATTTTCTTTACGAGCCAAACGCCAATTTTTTTTTTTCTTCTTAAGCTCCGTTTCTTTTTTTTCTGTTAACAAATTAAGTCGGAAAATTGTTTTCAAAAATTAAATAAGAATTTTCGGTCAAATTTTACATGGTCCAATTTCGGGTGTGGGCTGGGCCAGGACCAGGCCCATCAGTTGTACTATTAAAAAGAAAATAAACATATTGTATTTTTAATAAAATAGGATTAAAAAAAAAAGAAAAGAAATGTTGATCATGGAGAATTGTGATGATCATGATGATGAAGAACAAGTTTGACCCCACTGGACTTCATGGCATTAACTATGGCCCACACCTTAGCAGTGCTCTGGAAGCCTCGCTTCTGAATCTCCTTGTCGACATCGACGTGGACGCCACGGCCGTCCCCCTGGTGGAGGCCTTCGGTCGTGAGGCGCATAGCGAGGACCTCGCCGACGGCGGCGGCGGCCTTGGAGTTACAAGTCCTCCCGCACTGGAACGCGTCCTTGAGCGCGTGCTCCACCGTAGACGCCGTCGCCACTATCCTGCCGTTGTTCCTGTCCACCACGTTCGCCGTTATGTGCTTCAGCGATATGAACAGCCTCAGCACGTACCTCTTCATCTCCGCCATGGCTATCCCTCTCTCTCTCTCTCTCTGTGCGCGTGTGATTGTTTGGGTAGAAATAATTAGAAAGAGGGTAGGCCTAGATTTGTACATCCAATCAAAAGCCCAGCCCAGTGTGAAATTGGTTTGGGCCTTAAAGAGTTTTAATACTTTTTTTTTTTTTTGGTTGAAGAAAGTTTTAATACTTTTTTTTTTTTTTTTGACATGTCCATACAAGAGGGGGGATTCGAACTAATAATCTCTGCTTCATAAGGTGTGGTCCCAATCGATTAAGCTGTCTCTTAGAGACAGTTTTAATACTTTTAATGGAGATGGATGACACAGTAAAATTACATGTTTATAAATAAAATTAGCTCCAAATCCAATTGTGGGTGTTACTCTATTGAAAAAGTACAACATACTTAATTATCTATTATACTCTTTATTATATTTAAATATTATTTTTTTATTATTTTTTTTCATTACTCTTCCATATATGAAATGGAAGAGTAATGAAAAATGGTATCAGAGCCATAAGAGTTGATGATCTATTGCTACCACTTTTATTTGGTCTTTACTATCTGCTCAATCTTTCAGTTCTCTATTTAATCTTTTTAACCATACTTCCTCTGTTCAATTCAATCCTACCACCCCGTCAGTTCTATCTGAGGTACCTGTAAGTCCCGCTTTTGCCTAGGTGTTGGCGTTCAGGGCGTTGAGAAAGATAGGTGTCTTGGCCCAGGGTATGTATAGTTAGGAGTTTGTCAGCCGTTTGTATGTTTACAGAGCTTAAATGTTGAACTGTTAGGTTTCCAGTATGTGGAGGTCAAATTCTTCTGTTAGTTCTAGGTCATCNTAATGTTTTCTTGGACTAGCATTGTAAACGAGGGAATGCCCTCGTCTATAAATGTATGATTTCTTATCCATTTGAGGCAGAAGCAAAAAACTCTCTAAGTCTGCTCCTCAAATACTGCTACCCTCTCCTGATTCTGCTCTTCTGCTCTATTGTACTCAGTTTCTCATCCAAAAAGCTTAAGTGCTTATGTTTTAATTGTAAGTTGGGAATTTTAATTCAAAATTTTCATTCTGTTCTTTATATCTGCTACCGCCTACTTGGCTGGTTTTACTGCTTTCTTTACATTACTTTCATATATCTGCATTATTTTCTGAATTTTATAGATCACTAGTTCGAGTCACCCCTTCCCCTCTTGTGCAAATATGTCCAAAAAGAAAAAGAAAAAGAAAAAAGAGATGAGAATTTACGAAAAAAAAAAAAAGTAAAAAAAAAGGTGTTCAACGTGCTAGTTCACTGTAACACAAATTCTTTGACTATTTTGCTGAAGATGCAAAATGATTCATATGATTCAAAGTTGAAGATCGCGATTTGGCAGAATCAATGAAGATGGCAGCGAATCTTCTTGATTTGGCAACGAACCCACCCATTTGCCTTCCAAAATGGTGCGTTTAAAGAGTGAGTTTGGACGCCAAGAGTGTGAATGTAATCCTAGCCGTCGATGGGAGAGTGACTTGCTCTGGTTTGGAGATTTCACAAAGAATACCTAAGTTTCAAAATAAAACCCCAATTTATATGTTGCGCGTTTTGCCTTCCATTCCAAAACGGTGAGTCTTGATCATAGGTGTCAACTGTGACACGTAGGATAAAAACTTGAGACTGAGATGGCAATGTGTGAAACACTGCGTTTAGTTGGGATTGACGATCATTAAACATTTGAGAGAAAATGTAACAGTTGGGCTTACTTCGCATTTTCAATTGACTTAAGAAATAAAAATTAAAAAAAAAAAAATTAAAAGAGTTTTTGTTTTCACACATTGACTTAAAAGACTTATTATGAACTTTCCCTTTTTAAAGGGGATTGGACTTCATTAATTTTTTTACTTTTTAAAATGCTAAGGCACTTCCCTATTCACATTTTAAAATGCTACGGCTGATAGAAGTGCCTTAAAATTCTAGGGGATTGGACTTTATTAATCTTTTTTAAGAGGTCATTAATAACAATAATAAAAACAAATCTCCCAACCCAAGGAAAAGGAGAGGATCCTTTTCCACCATCCATGGGTTTATCCTGGGTCTTAAGCTTTTTAGGGAAGCTTATTTAAGGTTACACGAAAGAGATTAAAATTAAGTGCTTTTAAAATATAAAAAGTTATTCAAGACCCCTTTTATGACCACCAACGTAAAAAGATAAGAGATAAAAATTTCACTTGTATTTAAATCATGAAAATGTTTAGGACACGTGCATAAAATACCGCCCACTTAAGCCAAGATATTATATTTATGAAATTCATAATGTGTTTTCTTTTATCTTTCTCAAGGACATGAATATTGAATCATGTATGCCTTTTGAAGGGTGTATTTTTCGCTTTTTGAAAAAAAAACATTTTGATGTAATATAAATGTGAAAATTGTTTTTGTGTTTTAGGGTGTATGGTATTTGGATTGTTTGCTCATGTTTTTATTTATTTTTAGAATAGAAAACAAAAATTTTAACAAATGTGGCCTTGAGTTGGAGGCATACTGACTAAGAACAAGCAAATCAACTAGCCCTACAAAAAAATGTTTTCAGAAGCTAGTAAAACACACTTTAGTCAAACGAGTAATTCTAAAAGTCTTTCTTATCGATCAAAATCCAGACATTGTTACCCATAAGATTATACAAGAATGAAATGCAAAAAGAAAAGTAAACAGGCAGGGATAGAAGGATCAACGATGAGCAAAAATTAGTGAAAACAACATGATTGCTGCATCCTGCCAAAGACCATGGACGCAGAATCTCAGATAGGAGAAAGAGAAGCTGTATAGGAACCATTCGCGTACTTCAAGCCCTTCAATAAACCTGAGGACAAGCAAGAAGTAACTGTGGCTTCCGGCATACCAAAAGCATAGCTGCTTTCTTGCAACCCTTCACCTGCTGCAGTTTCAGAATCAGATTTCTCGCAGGCTGCTCCAAGAGCTACATTCAACCCGATTGAGGTCGGTTCCGTTACGATACTGAAAAAACCACCAAAATCAATTTGGTAAGTAATAAATAATAGTAATCATCATCCAGAAAGTTCAACACATTTGATCCAGACTAATGTTACTAATCTAATGCTCATGAACATCTAATTAATTTGTTAAACAATCTTCAGCAGGATTGGGGACAAATTGAATGCACGAGGGTATAGCAAAATTGGAAAAGAAAATCTTAATCATGTCATATTTATCAGTATGTATCATTTGATCTAGCATTAATTCATGCAACAACTTTGGTCAACTGAATCAATTGAAGACAAGCATAACAGCTTCTTAGCATGAATTTCCACCAAAAACTAAGGAAAAAAAAAACACAGCATCTGGGCGTTTCTGTATTGATAATCCACACTTCCAGTAAAGCAACTTAACTATCTATTTTATCATCACAAAATAATTGAACCACTTTGATGTATACTTGATAAGTTCTCAACCTACCTTGTCCAATTTTGTTTATCTAAAAGTGGCAGCAGTTTCTTGTTGTTCTAACATAGTTCAGGAATCAAAGAATACCTATTATCCAAAGAGGAATCCTTTCAGTAGTATCAGCCATTCATCCCACCAAATTCAAGTGCAAACAGGTGGTAGTAGGGTCTAGTGCTGTTAGACTAAATCTAAGACTAGGATTACTAGATTTATCTTAAAGTGTGACAGTGGTGATATCACTATCATTTCTAAATGGATAAGTTGCCTATTTAATTATTTCCAAAGCAGCAATATTAAGGTTATAGGTGTTCTTACGTCTGCACTTAAATATGGGGAGAATTATGCTCAAGTAAATGATAGGCAACAAAAAGAAAAAGGTTCCCTTGCGCTTTTTCAGACATATTTTCCTTTGCAAAGGCAGATATAATGGCCCAACAAATATAGCTTTGAAACCACAAAGAAGTTTTTGTCCCCAGAACCATTAATTTTCTTTGTCCATTTTATCCTCTAAACACAAACATCTACCAGATCTGCTGGGCTTCTAAGGGGCCAATCCCCGACAATCAAAGCAATTGTATAGGAAGTGATAGGCCTTGAAAAAGTCAAGAATGTCGATCATGTAAGAGCTACTATCACTTTACAAAATGTAATACTTGTGATACCTTGCCTCAAAGCTTCTCCCTTCAGAACTCAAAACTTCCCATATACTGCATATAATCCATGGCGGAAGATATGCATCCTTAATTTCAATGCAATAGCAGAGACCAGCAGATGAATCTTTTACACTTCCACCATCTTTACTGGATCCTTTAGGAGCAGCAATATAATCTGCTCTTTTCAACTCCATGCATCTAATCTGCCAACATAATAATCATAATAATCATAACAATAATAATCCAATAAATTTCAATAATATGTTTCACAGCAATAAGCAACAACAACAAATATTTACCCACTCCAATAAGTTTTTTTCGTGTAACGCAAGCATTTTTACACTATTATATAAGTTTTTTCATGTACATTGTATAAATGCAATGAAAAATTTAAGTCAAATAACTAACTTTCTCCTCTCTACAGCATTGTAGAAGGTAACATCACATTAGCCACTAGTTACTAGCGGTATTTAGTAAAGGCAGCAATGCAGATTTTGCCAACAATTAGCGTCTGAAATGGCAATGAAGGTTTCAAGCATTATGCTCCAAAAAAAGAAAAAAGAAAAAAAAAGATTCAGGTATAAATAAAACCAAGAGTTAATTTGAGCATGATTTGAACTTCAGTAAGACTATAATATGTGAAATTATTTCGATTGACCCTTGTTTTCATATTTTACACACCTCTGGAGCAGACAGAGCAGCATTTTGAAATGGAACAGGAGAACACAATAAAGGAACATCCATTCCAGTGAAGAAGGTCAGGAGAGATCTGGAGACAACCACAAGATAAAGGAGAGATCATCAAGAGTGTTCAATTCATATAGACTGATAATGTGGAATAGAATAATTATCTTTTAGAAAATTAATTATTAACATACCTATAATTTAACAAAAAATCATACAAACCATGTATGTTCTTATTGCCACTGAAAGCCAGTAAAGATTGTGGGCTATTGTCGATATCAGACAAGGAACTCTGGCGCCGGGTCTGCATTGCATTTCAACAGAGAAAGCCAAATTTAAAATGCACAAGAAACAACAGTAAAAGTATTAGGCTAAGACCCTATTACGACAAAAGGCATAGCTAATTATAGAGAACACTTCCTCACTGATAAGATGGACCTGCCTCTTCGGCTCTTCCAAACTCATGACAAGTTCAGAGGGTTTGGCATGCATGAATACCATTTGCTAAATTTTAGATTGTAGATAGCAAAATTCATCAGATATAAAAAGTAGTCAGGTTACCCTTCTGGTTTTATTTATAGCCAAAAACTGCCATATATCAAATGGTCAATCAGTCCAACAGAGACAACTGGAGTACTAGAATAGACTTCTTAGCTGATTAATGAATTGACTGGTCTCAACCACCAACGTCCCAGACATGGCAGGGAAAATTATCTGAGAGTCCACCCCAGGCCTGAATTCGGGAAAGCCAAATGAGAACAAACTGCCAAATATAATAAGAATAGATATAAACCTGGCCCAAATTATGCTTCTCAATCTCTGAGAGTTCAACCAGATCTTCAGTGGATACTTGCTCTACTTTGGAATGGCAAAGAGGCATGGAGAAACAAATATCCTAGAAAAAATCAATTTCAGCCAAAATTAGATGTCAAGCATCATTCAACATATAAAAAGTTTACAAAAAAGGAAATCCTATGCAAGGGACAACACATAGAAGTCAACAAATACATTTTTTGGCGACAACAATTCGGCAGTACATTATATACTGACTAAAGGTCCATAAATTCTGGGAACAAAGATGACTATCATGACAGGCACAAGTGTGTTATAGTCTGTTGTCGCATGGTAAGCCTATCATAAGCATGTATCAGATTCTGACGCTGAACAAACCCAAAACAAAAAATTATGGGGAAATTTCAGAGAACCCTCCTAAACTTCCACCCTTTTTGAAATACCCCCCTAAACTTCAAAAACTCTCAATTTCAATTGCTCTCAATTTGGACCCTTCTATACATTTTAGGGTTTAAAAATTAAAAAAATACCAAAATACCCCTGATTTTCATTTTTAAAAAAAATAAAAAACATTTTGGAAGTTGGAATTTTAAACGGTGAATTTTAAATGGTGACTTTTGTATAAAATTCCAACTTCCAAAACGTTTTTTTATTTTATTTTTTTAAAAAATAAAAATCAAGGGTATTTTGGTATTTTTTAAAAATTTTAAACCCTAAAATATATGGAGGGGTCCAAATTGAGAGTAATTGAAAGTTCAGGGAGGTAAATTGAGAGTTTTTAAAGTTCGAGGGGGGTATTTTAAAAAGGGTAAAAATTCAGGGGGGTTCTCTGAAGTTTCCCCAAAAATTATTCTATCAGTATCAGTTCTTAACCCAATTATTAATTTTTTTTTTCTTGGCATGCAATTGTTATTAAATTATGCCAAATATTCCCAAAACAGTCAAAGCAAAACTTGAACTAGCAACAGGACAACTAAAATGATTTAAATGTTTAGTGCCAGCATTAGCTTTTCAGTGCAAACCTCAGTAGTGTTTCATCTCATGTTGTTGCAACTAAAATTATGGTCACCCTGCTATTTTCTTCTTCTCATACATCTGATGATAAAGCCATCAATACACTAAAGTCTAAAATAGTGTTGATTTGCTAACATTTTCAAACTCCAACCGCACAATTAAGTTCCAAAGTCCATTTAGTAATGTAAGAAAAATTCAAATTTGAATTTAATCATATTGCTAGATAGAAACCCCCATCTTTGCTTAAATCATAGAGGATTCAGTTTTATACCCAGAACCAAAAAATGAAAATACAAAGCAAAAGATTCAATCCTGTCAATCATGTTATAGCTCTGTATAGAAGAGACCAATATGGTGGAAATATCTGGAAAAGGATTCTCTGCAACCAACTGCAATGCAATTTCATCCAGAACATAATAATAAAATTTATAGGGCTTTATAAAAGGAAGTACAACACTACCAATAACAGAAATGGAAGAAAAACTCTCGGTATTTTCAATATGCATTCCAAACTTAACCTGAAAAACAACCTAACAAGAGATTTCGTTGAACAACCACAACCTGAGGTAAGGTTGGGTTATGAGGCATTTGTTCAACTATATGGGTTGAACTCAGGCTAGGCTTCAACCCAATTCAACCCCAAGTTGCGGCTCAATGCACCAGAAGAACTTTGACAATCCATACCAACCCACCTATGAAGCTATAATGCTACACAATCTTAGAAAATCACTGCAAACCAAGGCACAAAGCTATAATGCTAGTCAGTCAGAGGCAAACCACCACCAGAAGCAAATCTCCAGTGTTTCTACATTCAATTAGCCCATCACCAACCAAAAACTAAGATGGTTTATAATTATCATTACCTCAGCGCTAGAATTACTTCCTCCATTCCATATTGTTTGTCCACCTTAGAAACACTATGTTTGTTAATGTGTTTTGGGGTGTTTTTTGGTTTTTGTTTGAAAAAGTGTTTTGATGTGACATAAAAGTGGAAACTGTTAGTGTTTTGACTTATTTGTTTATGCATTTGTCTTGAAAACAAGAAACAAAAATAGAACAAACATAGCCCAACTTTTTGAGGAGACACCAATTAATGCAATGTCTTTGAAATAAAAAGTTGTCAGTTCCAAAATTACCCTCATTAATTTAAACTCAAATAAAGCAAATGAAAAAGAGACATTGACTTTTCAAATATAGTACAGGGTGAGGAAAGTAATTAAAATTGTGTATTGCAATTTTTTTATAAGTAATGCAATCTCAATAAAAGCGTGGAGGGGTGCAACCTTAGTACACAAAAAATATACAAGAGAAACTCTCTAATCAGGAGAAAAGGATGAACAAAAGTTCAAAAAACTAGAAAAAAGCAAGCTATGATGCACTGTTATCCATGTGCCAATTGCCTTTTCAAAGTGAACAAACTTCGGGATAGTTCAAAATAGAATAGTAGAAAAACAATACAAAACAAAGGCAGTATTTCTTTTTCCAAAGCATGAAAGTTCAAGTCAGATCAAAGCTCTAAGAAATGTGAAAGACCCCAGAAAAATAAAATCCTCGAACTATCCACTTCAATACCACTACCTAAGTTAAATCTTAACTTCAAACAACACAACATAACTGAACAAAGTTTGGTTTGTTTTGAATTTCGCACAATGAAAAAAAAAAGAGTCTAGGATTATCAAAATAAACATTTAGATTATAGAATAATCACTTCCACACAATAAATTCCTAGCATGTTCTATCAAAAGCAAAATTACTTCTTAGCCATGCACTAAACAATACATGCATAGAGATTGGTATAGTAACAAGCTCCGGACAAAAAGCTTTAAAACTAAAGGAGTAAATCTTACATGCTCTCTCAACAATGACCTCAAGCCTCTTGTTGACTGGGAGATATAAGCATTGCTCAAGCGCTTGGTCCTCCCAAAGCCACCACCACAATTGAACATCACCACAAAATGTGAAGTACACACTACAATTTTTTTTCCAATAGAATCAGCAAGTCAGTATAGAGTTTCACTCTGAAATGAAAATTAACTGGTTAAGAAACACAAAAGAGCATTACGACTCCAAAGTTATGTCTTGGCAAGCAACATAAACATGCATTTCTTCAAAATAGCCTATGGTTATATGCAATCTGAAACTATTCTCCTGCAACAACAATCATGAACAGGTTTGAAAAAGGAGGCCTCTAATTGACTACAGCTCACAAGTATCATCAAGGCATAACACATTAATTGTAATCTTTTTCAAGTAATTTCCAAACGTGTTGCATGTGCCCTGTGGTTCTAGCATAAAGCACAACTGATTGATTGTAATCTGAGTTCCAAAGGACTCTGTGAATACATACTAAACAGGAGATGAAAACAAATTGTAGTAGTGTGGAAAGAAGTGATTACCGTAAAAGACATTACAAACATTATTCCGGAGCATGTAGTAAAGACTCCGAAACGAGTCTTCCCATGCGAGCTGTCGTTTTCTTAAGAAATCCATTTCCGCTGCACAAAACAACACAAAAGACAGCATTAGAGGGTTGAGGGAGGAAGGGGTGGAGTTTCGCCTAGTATTAAGTAAACAAATTTATTTGACACACCTCCCTCTGCTGGTGATGACGTCAACACTGATATGAGAGAAGGTGGTAAGGTAGATTGAGGGTAAACCCATGAATGCATAACTTTTGAATTTAAGATATTGGAAGTGGATGCGAGGACCGAGCTATGGCTGTTGTTTTGATCCTCAAAATTACCAAACCGGAATGTGAACTGGGGCATGGTACTGGACATTATTGACCTATGAATTCTTATCATGGGAAAACACAATAAAGTCAGCCAACCAATGAGAATAACCAGTAATATATAGTTCGCTCTATAAAATGGACAAACAATAAGCAACCTAAATAAATTATGCCAAGTGGTCCTCGCATGAGGCTAACATGTATATGATTGGTTAGATAGTTCATAGTAGATAAGAAAATGAAAAGATTGGTTGCTTCATGGTCATGCTATTAGTACATATGTAGTTATTCTTTTGTGTATATGATGCTGGCATCTTCACATTACTTAATAAGAAACAGAGACCTGAAAGAAAACCTATTAAACAAGGATCAGCAGAAGGGAAACCCAAAATAAATGCATGTTGAAACATGTTGACCTGTGATTTGATAGAAAATACTACCCTCAAGAGAGAAAGTGGAGAGAACAAATGTCAAAGTTCAATTTTTTTAAAGGATGAAGAATCAAGGATAAGCAAATATCCCAATTAGAAGTTTTTGATTCATCAATTATTATCAATATCCGAATATCAAGACAAATAGAAGAAACAAAACTTTCCAAAGTACTCATTTTGATCCTAGAAACTTCAAAGTCAATACGTTCGCTTAAACTATCCATATGGCATTAGATATACAAATAAATCACCTTTTTCATGTATACGATAAATAAAAGGAAATAAAGATCTGATTAAAGTAAAAAGGTAAATGGTTATGACAGCATACACGAACTTAGGTAACTAAGATTCATCCCAGCTAAAGAATACTGCATGCATACAAGTGCACAATGAAGTAGCAGTACATCAACTAACTAATAGGAATGAACGAGTCCCCACAGGATCCTCTCATCTACAAGCACTAGCAACAAACAAACCATTAAGAATATGATGGCACCAATACACTCACTGATTCACTGGCGAGGAGGACACGACCCGTACATAAGTTTTAAGAGTAAAATCTAGAGGAGTCTTTCGGCCAGGTATATGGCATTCAGAGCAGAAATTGCCTGAATAAGTTGAAGTAGGATCCCCAAGTCTTTTAGAAGAATCAGCAGGTAAACCAGAAATCACATGGGGTTCACGGGCAGCCAGTCCTTTTAATGCTTTATCCTATGAAAAGAAGTGGTGACTTATTCATAATAGATTCTTAGCTTCAATGTTTTGAAAGGAAAACTGTAGGGAATATATACCATATCAATGACCGCCAAGCCAGATGATCTATCACCACTTGATGAAAGCTCACTAACACTACGAAATGTACTTTGACTACACTTTCCAATTGTTTGAAAAGCTTGTGTGGCACCACCTTTGGCATCTTCAGCAGAGGCAACTGAATTTTCTGGACTGCAGGAGATAATAATGTAAATTCAAAAGAAATGAGCACATGTATATTAATTATAGACAAGTAGACCACATAGGAAGGCATACCATGAAAGTTGGTTTCGTCTCCTGGCAGCCAAATTGGAAAGCACAGTTATATTCTTAAGGCCGCCAGTTTGCTCAATTGAGTTATTTTCCTGAACAGAATAGAAGTAAAGAAAAATATCTACAATTAACTGAACTAACATTCAGAAGTTTAAACTAGATTGAGAAGGTACGCAGCGCAAAAAAAAAAAACTAAAATTAAATCAAATATACCTTAGCATTTTCATTTCCAGAAACCATTCTAAACCTGGATTTTTTAACAGGAAATACTTCATCCATACGGGTGTCAATGTATCTAAGGTTTCTTGACAGTTCAGGTTTCCTAAGCCCATTATCTGCTGCATTAGCGTCACTGAGAGCAAACAAGCAAAACTTCAGTGGGTTACAAACCCAAAAAGATAAAAATAAAGATATAAGAGAATTAGGAAGAATCATACTTAGTGGAACCAAGCAAAGGGGCTGGAGATTCATCTACGAGCTCTACAATATTCACCTGCTTCAACTGCTCTCCCTGTCATGCATCCATTGATGAATGAAACATGAGTACTTTTTTCTCTATCAAATTTTTACTATTAGCCTTTTTAGAGACTATCTGGAACCTAAATTGCAATTAAATGCAACTAAAATTGTCTCCTAAGAGCACTAAGCTGATAACATCAACTCCACATCAACCGATCACAAAAAAAAAAAAAAAAAAAATCTACACCACATCAAAATAAATCAGAAATTAACAAATTTTCTACAATGCAATAACTTAACAGTGCAGATGCAGCTTACAAATGCACACAGAAGTTACAGATGAAAGTTACGCAATGACGTAGGGCTATAATAGGCTAACAATCCTGTAAAATAACTACACACATCAGATGCTAGCCAAACTTTTGTTAATTGAAATCATCACACTTGCTCAATGTAGACTAACTATAAGAAAGTAACACTACATCAAAATTCCAATCCATAACCATAATGTAATGAATGGGCCAAATAATACTTTTGTAATCCATACAAATGAATAGGTTTGTTAGTAGCCAAGAAATTGGTGTTGAGTTGAAATTCACTAAATAATTGGCGTAGACTCAAAATCATTCCCATTAATAGTCACCAGTAACTCAAGGAGATGAAACCAAACTTATGAATCATTATTGTCAGGTCTAGAATTTTCATGTTATCACTATAATGTTACGAAAAGGCCAAAAATTGAACTGTCTAAATAACAAAAATTGATAATACTGCAAACAACGGCTCAAGCAGAAAACCAAAAGCATGGGAAAAAAAATAATGTCATGAATTCAGCAACTCACTCTCAGTTCCGATGGCGTTTTCCTTTTAATCATGGTGCCAACCTTTAGAGCTCCTCCTCCGTTTTGAAGAGTGTAAGTTAAAGAACCAGGCGCAGCAACCTTTGCCATACGATAGTAGCACTAAAAGACTGCACCCTCAACTCCTCCGCTCAATTCACCCCCTGCAATTGATTCAAGTCAGAGCATCAAATTTGAATGAATTGTTAATAATATCTTCAAAAAGTAGCATTCTTTGTTAAGGAAATAAATATGTGCAACGGTTATAAGTCAATTGAGAAAGGAAAATCCCCAACCAGCAACGTTAACATTCCTTCTACATAAACAATTTCCATGTATAGAAGATTGCACCATTAATTTACAACGGCTATGTAGCCTAAGCTTTCTGTATAAATACCCTAATATGTAAATCAATTATCATCAAGCAATACGTACTAAATTTCTTCTCATTCATATCTCAGTAGCTATGTTTAGTTTTTCTCATGGTATCAGAGCGTAGTGTTGATTTTGCGAGAATTAAAAAACTCTGTTTCTTCAATTGAAAAACAGAGTCTTTGTAATTTTTTTTTCATAGCTTTTCTGTTGCAGTATCTCGGCAATATCTTGTCCGATTACTTTAGGTACTAGCCTCACACGTCTTCGCTAGTCAGAAAACGTGCGGGCTATTCTCCACCCATCACAGTGGTCCTCATTGGTCAGAGGCCACCATTAGCATCTTCATCAGTGCAAACCACTAGTTCTTGTTTGGTTCGAAACCACCACCTATCAGCCTCCACCAGATTTCACGCCCAGAGGAATAGCCCACTCCAATCCACGGCCAAAATAGCTACAAACTCCAATCTGCGCTTAGATTCTTAGTCGTTGGTACTGTGGCGGCCAGTTCCATCCCCACCATCACACTTCCAAGCTGCCATTGTGTCATCAAAAGTGCTCTTGTGGTTTCATTGGACACAGCCAGCTGTCAAGCCCCTTGTGTTTTCCATCATCACACCAGATGAAGAAGATGATATCCTTTTGTTTTTAGGGTAAGGTCAACCCCTTACCCTCTGGAGAAGGATCCTCTCCATTTCATTTGAAATGGAAGGGATCCATTTAGTTGTTTTAAGAGCACTAAAAGCAGCTTCCCAATCATTTTCCCTAAGTTTAAGGATTCAAACTACATTTTGCTTCCATATACAAATACACACCACAATAGATTCCCTTAACCATTCCCTATATTATTAAAATAATATTTTTTACTCTTATTTCACTGGTCTCATTCTTCTTTGTTTTCTTTGATTTGATTTTATTAATAAATTTTCATGGAGTAGCCTTTAAAACAAGATTAAATTTCCATAAACCAATTGTTGTGACGTAGCGGAAGACTAAGCTAACTAATCAAAGAGCAGCGTCTTTGATTCTGCAAGGAGAAGCGTCTTCGTCTTCTACCCAAAAATATAAAACAAGCCTACAGGTTAAAAGAAAGATTAAACTCCGCAGAGTATTTGAGAGAAAATTCTTTGATCTAATAATAACTCAATTGATTTGTTAAGTTTTACAAAATAAGCAAGCTTACTTATAGAAAAGAAATACTTGTAGAGAAAGTAAACCTACTTCTAATAGAGAAAGTATATCTAATCCTAGTAGAGAAAGTAAATCTAATCCTAGGAGGAAAGTAAACAAAATCCTAGTAGCAATAGTAAACATAATCCTATAAGGAAAGGAAAATAAAGTCCTAATAAAATTAAATAAAAATCCTAATATAAAATTGACAATCAGCAAGAATCGTGACAATCTTTCCTTTTGTACTTCCAATGTCTGAGAATGGATAAAATTCAGATCAAGCGGCGCTCCTCGAGTTTTTCTTTGGGACATGGCACACGCAACTCCTCCGCATAAATATATATTTGGAGAAATTTACATAGATTTCACAAAGACACGTTTTCTCCTTTTCATCATTTTCCATAAAAATTCCCCTAACGATTTCTTCATGGACGTCATCTTCAACTTCACCGTTATCTTCCAAAGGATCGTCAATTTTTGTGATGATCGTGATGAGTTGCACCTAGGGTGAAGGAGGTTGCATTTGTGGTGGAGGAGGTTGCAACAGTGGTGGAGGAAGTTGCACTTGTGTTGGAGGAGGCGGTAGCTGTTCCTCCATTGATGTAGTCGTTGGAATCAATGATGGTGGCTGCACATATGTTTTCTCTGACAGCAACTCCACTTCTTCAGCCAACTGAACATCTTCCACAAATTCCTCACCATAATTAAAATTCTCTTCATAGGCGAAGGGCCTATTTGGAGAGTTATGAAGATGATTATGGGCATGACGAAAGTGGCTTACGTCATCCTCACGGAATCGGTCAACATAAGGATACCGAACGGATTCCCTTCGGATCCCATAGTCATCTGGTGGTAGGAACCGAGCATTGAGTAACCGCTTCATCTTGGGCCAAGATGTCACGGGTCTTTTCCCTTCCCTGGATCGAGAGACCTTCAACCATTCCCACCAAGCGGATGCCCCACCTTTGAGCTTATAAGCCACCAACTTCACCTTCTTTTTTTCCGGAATACATGTACTCAAAGACTCTTTCTACCTCCATTATCCAGTCAAGGTAATCTTCATTGTGAAGATAACCATCGAATGAAGGGAGATCGATATTCATCCAATACCCCCGGGTGCCTCTGTGATTCCAATGGGCATGCATCTACCTGCGTTCAAACGATTTGCACAACTGGCGCATCTCCTGTTGCATTATTTGCGCCGTTTGTTGGAGCTCTTGGAATTCAGTTCTCAAAGGAGCCTCTGATCACTTGATGTATCACTAGTAGTCGGATCTTGAAACAACATCTCTCTCACGAATGGCGTTGTTATAAAAGTTGTTGTTGTAGTATAAGTTGGCCATCGAATCCGGATAATGCCGGCTCGGATACCCCATGAATTTGGCTCTCGAAAGAACCCCTCCCCTACAAGCAGCGTTGTTGGAGAAGTTTGTCACCGTTGCGCTGATTGGCCATGATTAGGATAAAGCCTACTCTGATACCAGACGTAATGGAAGACTAAGGTAACTAATCAAAGAGCAGAGTCTTTGATTTTGCAAGGAGAAGTGTCTTCGTCTTCTACCCAAAAATATGAAACAAGCCCGCATGCTAAAAGAAAGATAAAACTCCGCAGAGTATTTGGGAGAAAATTCTCTGATCTGATAATAATTCAATTGATTTGTTAAGTTTTACAAAATAAGCAAGCTTACTTATAGAAAAGAAACACTTGTAGAGAAAGTAAACCTACTTCTAATAGAGAAGGTATATCTAATCCTAGTAGAGAAAGTAAATCTAATCCTAGGAGGAAAGTAAACAAAATCCTAGCAGCAATAGTAAACCTAATCCTTTAAGGAAAGGAAAATAAAGTCCTAATAAAATTAAATAAAAACCCTAATATAAAATTGACAATCAGTGGGAATCGTGACAATCTTTCCTTTTGTACTTTTAATGTCTGAGAACGAATAAAATTCTGATCAAGCGGCGCTCTTCCAATATTATTATTGATATTTTTTTTATTTTCGTTTTTGCCGAAAATAAAGGTAAATATTGTCCTACATCAGTTGACATTAAAAAAAAAAATAAATGACAATTAATATTAATTGCATTTATTATAATAATGATGTATTATTGGCCAGCACCCACCATTTATGAACAAAATCACTCAGAATTTATAAACAAAATCCTCATTTATTTTATTGTTGTCAACGGTTTAAGAGTTGTTCCTTATCCCCTTTCTCACGGAAAATATGTATTTCTATTGTTATATATATATACCAAACAAATGCTTAAATGTGTGCTTAATTCTGCCACGTCATCATGAAATTCTCTCTAGCCCTATCGGCGCGTGAGGGGTGTTGACGGAGCTTGGGATAGCGTTTGAGCGTCAGTTCTGTGTCTAGTGATCGAATTACCTGTGAGGATTATCGGAGGTATGGGTTATTTGGGGTATTTCTACGTGGAAACGAAAGCTTTTGAGTTCCGATCTAATGTCAAGGGAGGAGTACAATTGGAAGAGAAGAGTAGAGGAAAAACTCGGTCAGTAATCATGGCTTGGCCAACCATCTTATGGTTAGCGAGCGCTTGGGACTTTTTGACCAATAATGAGATAGAAAGTGAGAACTGGAGGACCTTTCGCTTTGGTTGTTATTCGTATATTGTGCAGCGAAGGAAGAACTCTTATGGAAGATATCTGGAGTTGTCTGAATATGGGGGAAAAGGACGAAGGAGCTATGTGATAATTCCAGAGGGGAATGAAGGAAAGGGGTGGGAAGATGGCCGACAGCAGTTGCAAAGGTTGGAGGCACACCACGAGAAACAGAAACAAGCGGCACCATTGGGTGGAGGGTCGGAGGGGAAGAAAAAAGAAGGAAAACCAAGCGGGGCGACTGCGGAGACGAAACCGATGAAGATCCAAGCCCAGCGTTCGTATGCAGAAACGGTGATCGGAGCTCAAAGCTCAAAAGCCGCCGGAGAGGCTGCCCCAAAATTGTTTAAGGAAGGGGCGCAATCTCGCACGACAGGGAAGGCAATTGCGACCGAGAATTTCGCACGTCATAAAGAGGAGCGTCTGGAGGATCAGGAAAATCTCAAGGAGTTATTACTTTCCTTGCAGAATCAAATTTCTAGATGTTTAAGAAGTTTGGAGGTGGGCTGGGGGAATAAGGATAAGAAGCCGAAGTTGGATCCAATCAAGGAGGGGTGTGGGCTGCAGAGAAGGGAGCCTAGTGAAGAGAAGGAGATTGGGCTGGGTAATGATAAGCCCATTCAAATAGGGGAAACAGTTGATAAGTCCACAAGGAAATATTTGATTAAAAGGTATCACAGGATCTATGTCCATAGAAACCCTCCAAGAAGATTGGGCCGCTGGCGTCCAAAAGCTGTGGACCGGAAGGTCCAACTAGAGACTGAGGAGCCGCCGGAGGATGGCCGGAATGATCCACCTGAGCGGGTAGGAGAAGTTCCAGCCACAGAGAATGACGAGAAGGCAGGGGGACACTTAAGGGACCAAAAGATCGCAGCTGACAAGAAACCAGAGGAGGCGAAAGGAGGAGGGGAGGGTGCGGGGTCAGGCGGTCAGGCCGGAGGCGGTGCAGATAGCGCCGACGAGGGGATTGTGGAGTTATTCGGTGTTCTAAAAGGGGTGGGTCAGCGAGGGGACAAGGCTATGCAATCGACACTTATCGCCGGTGATGATGCAGGAAGTTCTTCAAGCCTCGGGGAAGCAGGGGACGGCATAGACCTCGCCGGAAATGCCACAGATAAAGTCGACATATATGAGGGAAGTCCCAGGACGCATAATCTCATGGATTACAAGGTGACGGAGAAGGCGCCAGTGGAGTTGGAGGTGGCGAGCTTCGGTGTAGGGGCCGAAGGTGAAGCAGATAGTGCCGATGAGGGGAAACAGAATAGATTCGAAGTTGTAGAAGGAGTGGGTGAAGTGATGGAGCAGGTCACGCAATCGGTACATGGCGCTGGAGATGTTTCTGAATCCGACAGTGCAGGAGGAGGCACAGAACATGCCGGTGAGATAGTGATGTTTATTGGGAAATCAAATAAGGGAAAGGAGAAGCTGGCAGATACAAACCTTGGAGAAATAGACGTGTTGGGGGAACTAGAAACGCTAGAAATCCAACCATTGGCTATTATGGGGGCAGGAGAACATTGCCCAGAATCCTCAGGGTGGGTGTTGGAGAGGGTCCTAGATTTTTGTCATGAATTGGGGTTAAAATGTGATGGGCATGAGGAAGAGTTACTGGTGTTGTTCACTGCAATTGAGGCCAATAGAATGAACAGGACAGGGGGGAGCGGTCAACAGAGGGGTGACAAAGTGGGGAATCGTGGAAATCGTGAACTAAAAAGGTTGGAATGCACGGTAAACTACGATGTGAAGGGCTCGACAACTATGTCCGGTAAAGGGAGGGCTGGTAAGTTTTGTTAATGCAGCCAAAACTTATTTCTTGGAATGTAAGAGGTATGAATGAGTATGAAAAAAGAGTGAAGATTAGGAGGAGATTACGAGAATGGAAGGCGGATATAGTGTGCTTACAGGAAACAAAAATGGAGGTAATTAATAATGAGGTGGTTCGGAGTGTGTGGGGGTGTGTGTTTGTTGATTGGATATATTTGGGAGCATCGGGAGCATCCGGAGGTATATTATTAATGTGGGATAGGCGGGTAGTAGAGAAGGTTGAGGAATGTGTTGGGAGATTTGTAGTAGCATGTATGTTCAGATGTGTTACGGATAATTGTGAATAGGCTTTTGCTGGGGTGTACGGACCAAATGATGACGGTGATAGAAGTCTGTTATGGGATGAACTGGGTGGTCTAATAAATGTGTGGGAGAAGCCTTGGTGTGTGGGGGGGGATTTTAATGTAGTTCGTCACCCAGGTGAGAGATTACGATCATCCAGGCAGACACAAGCGATGACTGATTTTGCTGATTTTATTTTCGAACAGGGCCTGATAGATCTTCCAATGGTAGGGGGGCGGATAACATGGTCTAATAGGCGGGCAGGATCCAGACTTGATAGATTTTTGATCTCTACAGAATGGGAGGAGTGTTTTCCAGAGGTTAATCAGAAGAGGCTGCCTAGAGCACTATCGGATCACTTTCCAGTTATGTTGGATTGCGGAGTGGGAAGAAGATGCCATACACCATTTCGATTTGAGAACATGTGGTTACAAGCGGAGGGTTTTGTGGAACAAGTGAAGAGCTGGTGGGATTCTTACCATGTTGAAGGTATTCCGAGCTTTGTGATGGCTCGCAAGTTGAAAGCATTAAAAGGGGATCTCAAAAAGTGGAATGAGGAGGTGTTCGGAGATATTGGAAAACGCAAAAAGGAGTTGGAGGTGGAATTGGCTGAATTGGATCGTATGGTGGAAAATAGAGAGTTAACGGAGGAGGAGATAATTAAGAGAGAGGAGTGTTCTCAAAATTTTGAGAGGACTCTTTTCCAAGAAGAGATGAGTTGGAGGCAGAAATCGAGGGCATTGTGGCTAAGAGAGGGAGATCGGAATACGGGCTTCTTTCACAAGGTGGCCAACTCACATAGGCGGAACAACACAGTTGCTGCAATGATGGTGGATGGGAATAGGACAGAGGACCCAGAAGTAATAAAAGATCACATTGTGCAATTTTATAAAACTTTATATTCTGAACAGTATCAAGGAAGACCAAATAGGCTTGTCTCTCCAGTGATGGAAAATATTAGTTCCATTGATGAAGGGGAGAGAGGATGGTTGGAGCGAGAGTTTGAGGAAGAAGAAGTTTGGGGGGTGGTGAGGAAGATGAAGGGCAATAAAGCACCGGGACCTAATGGCTTTTCTATGGCATTTTTTCAGAAGTGTTGGGAGGTGATTAGGAAGGACATGATGGCAGTGTTTAAGGAGTTTTATGAGACCGGAAAATTCGAGAAGAGTTTTAATGCTACATTTGTGGCGCTCATTCCTAAGACAGTAGGAGCAATGGAGATAAAGGATTTTCGCCCGATTAGCCTTGTAGGTGGAGTGTACAAAATCATCTCGAAGGTGTTGACTAGTTGTTTGAAATCGGTGGTGGGGAAGATTGTGACATGTTCGCAAAACGCTTTTGTTCCAGGTAGACAAATCTTGGACTCTATATTGACGGCTAATGAATGTGTGTATAGCCGGATTTGAGATGGGGAGCTTGGGCTCATTTGCAAGCTGGATTTGGAGAAGGCCTATGATCATGTAAATTGGGACTTTTTATTATACATGTTAGAGAGATGTGGTTTTGGGGAAAGGTGGAGAGGGTGGATTTATCAATGTGTCTCCACGGTTCGATTTTTAGTGCTCATTAATGGAACACCTGTTGATTTCTTTGGTAGCTCTCGAGGAGTGAGGCAGGGGGATCCATTGTCTCCTCTACTATTTGTGGTAGTGATGGAGGCGTTTAGTAGAATGAAGCATGCAGCGGTGGAGAGAGAGTTAGTGGCAAAGTTTCCTGTGGGTTTGCGGCATTCGAAGGCTATGGTAGTGTCACATTTACTTTTTGCAGATGATACTCTCATTTTCTGTGAGCCTAAGGTGGAACAAATTCAAAATCTGAGATGTTTATTGTTGTGCTTTGAAGCGGTTTCAGGGCTGAAAATAAACTTGTCAAAGTCGGTGATTATTCTGATCGGTGCGGTGGGTAATTTGGAAGGATTGGCAAGTTTATTAGGATGTGGTGTGGAAGCATTGCCGTTGACTTATTTGGGGTTACCATTGAGAGCTACTCACAGGGATACATCTATATGGGATTCGGTAATTGCGAAGATGGAGGCTAAGTTGGCGGGGTGGAAGCGGATGTACTTATCCAAGGGTGGTAGATTGACATTGATAAAAAGTACTCTTTCCAACATACCTACATATTACCTATCATTGTTCCATATTCCAGTGAGAGTGGCAAAGCGACTAGAAAAAATTCAAAGAGACTTTTTGTGGGGTGGTAAAGGGGATGAGTTCAAATTTCATTTGGTTAATTGGTCAAAGGTTTGTATGAGTATGGAAGCAGGGGGACTAGGGGTAAGAAATTTGATTCAATTCAACCAGGCATTGTTAGGCAAATGGTTGTGGAGATTTGCCAATGAAAGAGAGGCGGCGTGGAGGAAGTTAGTGGAGGCGAAATATGAAGCAATGAGGGGAGGGTGGTGTTCTAAGGAGGTCGTAGGATCTCATGGGGTGGGAGTTTGGAAAAACATTCGAAAGGGTTGGGATATATTTAGGCAATATGTGAGGTTTGAGGTAGGAAATGGTTCTCGTGTGCCATTTTGGCATGATGTGTGGTGTGGGGAGATGCCATTGAAGAATATGTTCCCGGCATTGTTTACTATAGCATGCACAAAGGAGGCAAGGGTGGAGGAGAATATGGGCATAGTTAACGGAGATATTCAGTGGAATGTTTTGTTTCTTCGTCAAGTGCATGATTGGGAATTGGAAGAGGTGTCGAGATTCTTCGAAGTATTGTATGCTCGTCAAATTAGACATGGTGGGGAGGATAAAATTTGTTGGATTCCATCAAAGAGGAACATTTTTGCAGTGAACTCCTTTTATAAGATGAGGGTTAATTCGACACCGGTGGATGGCTCTTGGAAGAGTATTTGGAAGAGTAGAGCTCCCCCGAGGGTGGCATTTTTCGTGTGGACGGCGGCTTTGGGCAAGATATTAACAATGGACAATCTACGCAAGAGGAACATAATAGTAACGGAGTGGTGTTGTATGTGCAAGAAGAGCGGTGAATCTATTGTTCATTTGTTATTGCATTGTGAAGTGGTTGTAGAGGTGTGGAATATGGTGTCAATTATTTGGTGTAATGTGGGTGATGCCGGGTAGTTTGACGGAATGTTTGGGGAGTTGGAGAGCACAAAAGGGTAATGGCACCGTTTTACAAACATGGAGAATGGCTTCTTTGTGTGTCATGTGGTGTTTATGGAGGGAAAGGAACGCTCGGAGTTTTGAGGATTGCGAGCTTGGACTAATGGACTTGAAGAAAAGGGTGATGCAAACACTTTTCTCTTGGAGAGTATTATGGCACCATTCACAAGTTACAACTCTTGCGGAATTTCTAGAGTTTTGCGCGTCGTTCTCTAATTAAAAGCTTGTATGAGTGGGCTCTTTTTGTATACGTCCTGTGTACATGGGTTGCGCCCCTTGCGCTTTTAATAAATTGATATTTACCGATAAAAAAATATATATATATATATACCAAACAAACGTGAGTTTTCTTTGTTTTCTCCTTTGGTTGGCTAATGGTTATACAACCTATATTGTTTGAACGGGAAAGTGGTGCTTCTGTTGGGCAACAATAACATTTATTGCAGAAGAGTAGAGTAGCAATCCAAAGTAAAGATGTCAACTTGGAATATAAATCTAAACATAAACCTCTCAACACTAATTGGATCCTACCAATATAAATCTAAATACATTATTGAAAAATGTATGGTACATAAGCATAAATTATCAAGAAAAGAACTCAGCTAAGACCACAAAATAATCTATGATCCATAATGTAGTCTTAATATTTTACATTAAGTCAAGAGTGACAATAGAGGCTTGTTGATTCCTCTGAACATGAGAGCAAGTAAAGCTTAGAAAAACTTAAGATACAAAACCTTAACTCTTTTGTTCATCCATATCCACACTTTACATTACACAACTCAAAAAAACTACTCAAGGCTCCAAATTTTCAACCATAATGCAATTTAGTCGAGCCAACAAAATATACCAAAGCTCCCACATATACCTCCCTCCAAATGACTAGTTAGTCATATGCTTCTACATTAATTTCCATTTGGAGACATTGAAAATATTCAAGTTGAATTGGTGACAAGTGCCTTGTATCCATCATCATAATTTCCCTTGCTTCTTTCTTTTGTTCCTTTGCCTCTTTCCTAAGTTCAATTTCAATCTTTTGTTTCTCAATACAAATTATCTCTTCCTTTGCCGTATCAATATTTTTCTTTCTCTCCTCATACGATCTTTTCTTTACTTCCGTTAATTTAGTCAAAACCTCCATCACAATCTCTCTCTCCACAATCTCTGCTCTTTCTTTTTCTCTCTCTCTCTCTTTCGCAGCCTTCTTGCCTATAGGCCTCTCCAAATAATGACACTAACAAATTATGACAAAACCATCAAACATGACACTAACAAATTATGACATAGCAAACCAGCAAACATTTATCATGCAAACCTAATAATTCAGAAATCCAGATTTAATGGCATATGAATAAATATAGAATAGTGCATGAATGCCCCCATATTCTCCCATCCACTTTGGGGCTGTTAACTTCTATCTTACTTGCCTATTGATATATATTTCTTTTCTAAAAAATGTTGCGAGTTTTCTGTTTCTTTGCTGATACTTCCCTGTAAATTTCATAATGGTTTCGATAATACAAGTTCTGGAAAATGTAAACAGAGAATCTGGAAAATGTTCCTTGTAAACAGAGACAAAATCAGAGAATCAAAATCTCAAAGCGACAAAATTTCATGTGAGAGAGAGACCCAACCCACAAACAGCAAATCTGGAAAATGTTCTTTCTTAAACAAGACACAACAATCATGTCTCTTAAAAAATCAATAACAATTCATAGACATGAAACCACAAAAGATCCATCCACACAAACACAAACCCAGGTAGAAATCACAACAAATTCACAAATTAACATCAAATCTTCAAGAACCCATATAGAAAATCACAACAAGGAGAGAGAGTGAGAGATAATTACCTAAGATGGGTTCTGCACGGCAGGGAGACGCGCGGTGGAGAGAAGGGGCGAACGGTGCCGGTGGGGGAGAGCTGCCTCTCGTGGGGGAATGGGTTCCGGCGGGAGCTGATGGACGGCAGTGAGTTCGTCAGCGACCGTGACGGTGGGGAGAGGAGAGGACGCACGTTGCCGGTGGGAGAAAATGGGGTTGGGAGGAAAAATCTGGAGGGGGAGAACCGTTCTGGAGGGAGTTGATGGACTCCTCAGCGGCGGTGACGGTGGGGAAACACACGTTGGAGAGAGGAGATCACGCCGCCGGTTCCGGTTGGGGGTCACGACGACAGTGCGCAGGTGGAGGGAGAATGGGTTTTGAGATGTTTTTGGGGGGAAATAAAAATGGACGGGGATGGGTTGTCTTGAAGCAGGGATTTTTTATTTTATTATTATTTTTTTTTAAACTGGGCAAACGTGGCATGTGCACGTCACTGGAGTGCTTACCGTTTAAGCACGCCGGTGTCCCACTAATCACAACTCGATAAAAAGAGCTTTTATGTTAAGCTCTTAAAATTTGGATTTTCTTTAAACAAACAGAACTTAGAGATTCGATCATATGGCCCTACGATTGGGACACGTGGATGTACTGCTTTGCAGAGCCTTAGTAGCAATAGCACCTTGGATTCAACTATAGATAGCTGGATCAAGCCTAGCCAGTGTAGTTTTTTGTTTATGTAGACTGTACGGGTTGATATTTTGTATACCTAACTAATTTTGTGTATAGGAGGGCTTTGACATGTGGGATAACTATAATCTCCCTTAGTAGTCACTTTTGATGTATACTTCCTTGACTGAGTTTGATTTTTGTGATGGATTCTCAGGTTTATATGTATTAAAAATGACAGATTATCTATATTAATGTTTAATTATACTAGCTGTCTCTCTTATTTATTTTCTTGAAATATTTGTGCATGTTTAATAATAGTATAAAATGTTTCTTTAATTATTTATTAGTTCACGTCTTCCCTTTTTACTTTAGTCGAGGACGTGACACTCGCTCTCTCTCCATCTCTCTCTCTCTCTCAATTCGGCACAAGGGTTCTAACCATTGGCGAAGAAGAACAGGTTTCACTCTCCCTACCTTGCTCCTGTCTCTCACTCCGGCACAAAAAATCTCCAGCCGACAATGAAGGCTCTCTCTGGCGCGTAAGTCGTTGGGTTTTGCTCACCCTCTTTCTTCCCTCTTTGTTCAACTGAACTACCCTTTGGTTAGGAATTTGTTAATTTGAGAGGTTGCATTTCATAAAAGCCTATTTACCATATTCTGAAAAGTGTAAAACTTTTACACCCAAATCGAAAACCAAAGGAGAAAAATAAATGAAAAAAAAAAACCCTACTATTCCAAGTAAAAGAGGACAGAATAAGCAAAAAATAAAGAAGATTAGGAATGATAAAATTTCTCCAAGATCTATCAAACTAAATCGAAATTTCTCCAAGATCTCCCTAATTTTTTCCATCAAAATCTATCAAACTAAATCAAACTAAACCAAAAGCAAACATATAACTTTTGGTCGTCAGAGTTGGAGATGGCGGGGTACCCTGTGGACGGAGATTGAGATGGACAGTGAGTGGCTTGTCGATGGAACTTATGGGTGGTGGCTGGTTGGGAGATGGAGGAGAGGCAGATGAAGAGAAGGGCAAAAGTTGTAAATAATCTAGTGAGGGGATTGAGGGCAAAATTGGAAGATAAGGCCTTAATATCTCATGTGAGAAGCATGTGGGATGGATTCCATCCATTTAGATGGAAAATATTAACAGAAGGTTTAAATTGAAAATTTTTTAAACTTCAGGGGGCATATTGCCAATTTTTAAACTTTAGGGTTCAAATTGAAAAATACATGAAACTTCAGGAGGGTAAAGTGAATTTTTCCCTATTTAGTTTTTTAAGCTTATATATTCATAGGAGAATACCTTCAATTCGAAGAGGCTGTAAAAGTGACAGCCTCTAATAAGAGATTGTCATATCATCTAAAAACACTAAGTAATGCTATGGAGTAGCATCTTGTACACAAAAAGTCTGGTTAACCCAACTTGGGTTGAGTTAATCAGCCTTTTAATTATTATATATATATATATATAAACCCAGCTTACACACACAGTAATTTAGGGACTTTCAGTTTTACCCCCAAAATTCCAAATCTCCCGCCCCTCTCTCTCTTTCTTTCAATTTCTCTCACCCCTCCCACCCACCACTACAACCGACTGCCACCACCACCATCCACCACCACCAATCACAGTATCCAGTGGCTACGAAGCATTGCCGACCACCACTTCGTTCTTTTGGAGCACCAATCCAAACCATTGGCCACCACCACCACCAACCATAGTATCCAATGGCTACGAAGCATTGCCGACCACCACGTCGTTCTTATGGAGCACCAATCCAAACCACTGGCCACCACCACCATTAGTTTATCTTTCTCTCCCAAACTGCTGGCCACCACAATCCAGCACCCCGGCCACCACGAAGCAGTAGCATCGCCACCCACCATGGCATTTTCTCCTATAAGAAAATCTTTTAAAACTTGAAAGACTTCTCTTTTCTTTTCTTAAACTGTTGCTGCGGCTATTGTGATTCTCTGTGAGGTTTGTTGGGGGGTTTTCTTGTTGTTGTTGTCATTGCTGCTAATTTTAAGGTTTGCATGGCTTGCTGTTTGGGTTTTTGTATGACATTCTGGCTAGGATTTTTGCTAATGGATGAGAGCATGAGATGAGCAAATTTGCTTTTTGTGTTACTAGTTTTGGGGCCACTAGAAGCTACACTTTCTTTTTGTTATGCAATGATTTTGCTTTGGCTGAGAAATGGTGGCAAGAGAAAATTATGGTCCCATCACCATTATTGTACATTGGCTCATATCCAAATTTTTTACATTATCCCAATAATCAACAATAATGATAACATAAAGTTGTGTCGTACTATAAAAATTAAGTGAAAATTTTACGTTGTTCAATCACAATCTATCTATGTTGGAAATGTTGGTTGATAGGGTTCTGGTCCCATGACTATTCACCAACCCCTCTCCTATTCAACACAGAATCACCACCTTTTCTCTTATAATTTTTGCAACAGGCCCACTACATTTTACTACTTTTCCCTTGTAAGAATCTCTTTTAAAACTTAAAAGATTTTTTTTCTTTTCTTTAACAATTAAATTTTTGTGTGTGTTTGGATAAAATAAATTGAAAAAATGTGTGGGGTTTAGGGCTTCACATTTTGAAGGTTTATGTTTTTTGTTTTTGTATATTTACATTTTCAAGGTTTTTGTTTGTGTTTTGAAGTTATTTATTGTTTTCATTTTTAGCAATATGGTTTGCTTTTATGAAGTAAGTTTCTAATGTCAGTCATTGCCCATGTTTTGTGTATCAAAGAGGCTAGTTTGATTTGTAATTTCATGGTTTTTTCATGCTTTGAATTCATGTTTTTAATTTGAAAATTTTCTTGTAATAACTTTTAGATGGACTCAAAAAAAGAATGCGAAGATGACAATGATCTGCCCTCTCAAATTGTCCTTGAAAATGGTTTGTTAGGCTCTTCTTCTCTCATTTGCACATTTTACGCATCATTTGTTTAATGTCGTTTTGTTGAATTTTATTATATACGCATCTTGGTTTGTTTATTTATTTTTGTTGTATTGTAGATGGAAATAAAACTGTAAGTGATGAGGACGATAATAATGGCAAGGACAAGGGCAAGTCTGAGTGTAAGCTTGTAAGTGAATATGAAAATATTGAGCAACCTTGGCAAGGTATGGCGTTTAGCTCCATAGACGAATTTTTCTCATATTATAGGCGGTTTGGCCGGAAAAGCGGTTTTGGGGTGGTAAAGAAAAAAGTGACTAGAGACAAAATCACTGGGGAAAGCAAACGTGCCAGTGTGTCACCCTTGCATGTGGGTGTCAAGGCAAGTCATAACCCAAGACAAGTAAGCCAAATCCCTCAATAAGAATGGAATGTAAGGCAAAGTTGAATGCAAAGTTAGTTGAAACAAAGTGGTATATGACTAGTGTAATTATTAACTACAATCATGATTTAAACCCAAACAAGGAAATATATTTTAAATGCAATAGGATTTTGAATACTAGTGTAAGAAGAAAGATTATAGTAAATGATATATCTGGGATTGGATTGAGTCAGAGTTATAACTCTTTTGCTGTTGAAGCTGAGGGGGTATGAGAATCTTCATTTTATAAAAAAAGATTGTAGAAACTTTATTAACAAGGAAAGACACATTCAGCTTGGGCAAGGAGGTGCTAAAGCACTTCTAGATTATTTGAATAAGATGCAAGCAATTGATAGTGGTTTCTACTTTACAGTTGATTTTGATGATGATTCTAGGTTGAAAAATGTGTTTTGGGTTGATGCAAGAAGTAGGGCATCATATGAAAGTTTTGGGGATGTTGTGACATTTGACACGACATACTTGACTAACAAATACGGTATGCCATTTGCTTTGTTCATGGGAGTGAACCACCACGGTTAGTCAACGCTTTTTGGGGTAGGACTAATATTTGGTGAGGATACAGAAATTTTTGTGTGGTTATTTCAAAATTGGTTGAATTGCATGAACGGCCAAACGCCGATTGCAATTGTGACAAATCAAGATCAGGCTATGAAGAATGTGATTGCAAGAGTTTTCCCAGGAACCTAACATAAATATTGTCTATGGCACATTTTGAAAAAAATTCCAAACAAGTTTAAATCATATGCAAATTATTGTGCCATTAAGAATGTTATACATAAATGTGTTTACGAGTCTCAAACATGTGGTGACTTTGAGGTAGGATGACAAAGTCTACTAGATAGTTATAAACTTAAAAATCATGATTGGATGTGCCTGTTATATAATGAGCAGACTTTTTGGATACCGGTATATCTGAAAGATGTGTTTTGGGCTGGTATGAGAACTACACAGTGAAGTGAAAGTATGAATGCCTTTTTTTATGGCTATGTGAAACTGTCTACCACTTTGAAACAATTCATTGACAAATATGATGTTGCTTTGTGTAAAAAGGTTGAGAATGAGGCTCTTGTAGATTTCAATTCTTTTAATTCTACGCTTCCATGTGTAACCTTCTATCATTTTGAGAAGAAATTTCAAAAGTTTACACCATTGCCAAATTCAAAGAAGTTCAGCATGAGATAATATAAATAATTTATTGTACTGTCTCCATTTTGACTAAAAATGGTGCATTATGCACCTACCAAGTGAATGAACAAGTAAGAGTAAAAAATAGTGATGTTGAAAATGCATACGTGAAAGTAATAACATATGTTGTCTACTTCAATGAAGATTTCAATGAAGATGAAGGTAAATTTGCAGTGAAATGCACATGCGACTTATTTGAATCAAGAGGCATCTTGTGCAGACATGTTTTTTTTTTTTTCCTGTATTGAGTGCACATAAAATTACATTTTTGCCTTCAAAGTATTATCTTGACCGTTGGAGGAGGGATGTGAAATGAAGATACACTTTAATTAAATGTGGTTTTGATGTGTTGAGTGCCAACTTCAAAGTAGAAAGCTATAACAACTTGTACAAAGGTATGCATACATTAGCTGAGATCGTTGCAAGAAACATGGATCACTATAGAAAAGTTTGGACACATATTGATATGTTAACCAAGGAATTACGTGGTTCAAGTTTTGAACTCAATCCACCTTCTCTTGCACTACCAGGCGTATCTTCAACATGTAATGAATCCATTGATGATGTTGAGTTGGCGGTAAATAGTGATGAGGTTCATAGTCCTATTGTAGCTCAAAAAAGAGGAAGGTTACCACATAAAAGGATGATGTCTGTGGTGGAAAAATTGATAGTGAAAAAGTTACAAAGAAAAAGCCATGTAACACTAATCCAAATCAAAGGAAACGAAAAAAAAAAAAAAAAAAAAAAGGTTACTTACTTTTCTTCCCCTAGTGCTTAATTATTATTATTAAAAAAATTTGTGCATTTCTTAACATTTTTCCTGTTTTTTGCACCACATAAAATATTTACTTAAAGACTTCCCCCAAAGATGATGTTTTGCATTTATTTAAAGCTCTTTGTCCACTTTTAGCTAATATTCAATATAGTTATGTTTTTGAAACTCAAGCAAGTGTCACCACTCAGGTATTAAAAATGAAAATAAATAAATATTTAATGAGATTTGGTTTATATTGTTATCTAAAATCTTGATCATAATTTTGTAGGATATGTGGCCACTTGAGCTATTGGAACAGTAATTGGAAAGGAAGGAATGCAAATTACAATACATTTTTTGATGCTTTGATAATTTTTTTTGGTGTTGTATAGACTAGTTAACATTTTTTTTGGTGTAATGATTGAGGGCGTAGATAGTGTGAAGGTTACTTGCAACACCTTGAAAGTGTTAGCCTTTTTGTGGTGTAATGATTGGGTTATTGTGACTTTGTATTCATATTAACGTTGACAGTTTGTTGGTTGTGATAATTTTTCATTTTTCTGCTGATCACAAACTGATTATAAAATTATGAAATATGAAATTACATAGGACTTCAGCTGGTTTGACAAAAATGAGCTTATTTTGGCTACACTCGTAGGATTCAGTAGAGATACATTCAATCATCCTTTTGAAAAATAGGTGTAAAACACACATTGTAAATTCTAGGTGTCTTCTCAAATGGAGTTTCAATATCATTTTACTAATTAAGGATCTATTGATTGGTTCTCTTGTTCAACCAATGGAACATTGCTATACAAATGTAAGTTAATATATGTCTATATTGGAGAGGCAACCCAAACCAATAATAAAGGAGATGACAATTTTATATTCAAATGAGTGATTCTTTTCTGCGTTGAAACTTGTAACATGTAGATGTAGTTCTCATATAGAGATGTTAACTGGATATTTTGATGCAACACGTTGATATTTGTTCCTTGTATTGCCTATTTTTGGTGCATTGAAGTACAATGTCTTGTGAGGATAGCAATTTTAACTTATTTGCATCCTGATTCAACGATTGATATCCATTGCACAAAAGCATTAACAAATGAATGTGATTTATTTGTCCATAGAGCCTTATAAAAAAAAAAGGTTATCACCTCGCATTTAAGAAAGTGCGATTCAAGTGACTCAAAATATAATCTGTCCATGAGAAGAAAAAGGGAAGAGGGAAAAAAATCGTCAGCTATTAGTCGAAACATGTTCAATTTATTTACAAAATATATAGAGAAATTCTATAGCAGGATAAGATAGATACAAACTAATATATAACCTATTACTAGGAAGGACAAAAATGCACCGTATTGTGCTATCTTTGGACAGAGAATAGAATATTGATAGAGAACTTTTCTTCCTTTTCTTTGCCTCTCCATTTTGAACTTGGTTGGGAATCTCCCGAGTCATGATCGTGATGGACTTAAAGCACAATAGAATAGCCTTCTGAAGATACAAACTCCATAGACCATAGCAATGATTTTAACCCAAACACTACATGTTTCGGCATGCTTATAGATAAGCTCTAGAATGGTCAGAAAAAATGGAAACTTCATCATTCTATCTACAAGAATGAACATAATGATTATCCACAACCGAATGAAACTTTAGAAATCTAAGAAGGCATTAACAATAGCTTAATGGGGTTGGCACTTCTCTCTTGCTATGTTCTCTTATCAAATCCCTAGAGGAAGTGTGAACAAATTAAGTAAGTCACTTAATAAAAATGGAACCACAAAACCAAGTTGTAGAGAGAAGAAGTTGAGATGGTTACTTTAATGCATATAAACACATGGATCAGAGTAACAACAGAAACAGAACAAAATCAATCTAATTCCTTTTCAATCCCCTTACATGGAATCCGACATCCCTAGAGAGGAACTAGTCCCCTGTACAACAACCTGCAAAAATTTGACAAATTAGTTAGAAATACATCCTTAAATATAAAGACATATATTATTAGAAAAACTTAACTATATTGATATGCATACCTAAGAGCGCCCTTAGATTTGACAAACTTAGGAAGCCATTTGAAAGATCTTTAGCAAAATGAGGTTGAGTTTAAATTGGGACTTTCACTGCCTCAAATGGGCAAAGTGCAATATCTGCAATGGCCTTAGTGTCCTGACAATAGACAAAATACTTGAGCCACTCCACAAATGGGTGGAGGTGGGTGCCCGAGATGGTGCTGTGGTGGGTGGGTGTCGCTGGTGCATTCGGTGCTGGCGGTGGGCGGAGATGGAAGAAAATTAAGACTTAACAAAAATCAACATTCCATCCGAAAATCAATCATCCAAACCCAAAGCTAGAACCCAATCCATAATTGGTTACCTAATGAAAAACAAAATATACCAAAAAATTCTTACTCATTTTCGAAATCAAACAAAAAACTACCAATTCTTACTATAATCGGTCCTAACAAGAAAACCCAACAAGATTTCAGCCCAACAAAACCTATACCCATTCAGCCTATGTAATACCCCGATAAAAACAAACCTTTTTACTAAACAAAACCTTGTCCGTTAAGAGCGTTTAACAAGGCCTTCTATAAAGCTGCTTAGACGAGGCCTAAGAGCCTTAGCATTAACCTAAACAAACTTTGAACCTTTAGAAAATAGAAGCCAAACACTGATACTCAGGAGGCGGACGTACGCTAGGTCCAGTAGACGTACGTTGCTGTTTGTAGTGCAGACGTACGTGGGGGGACCACCGGACGTACGCTCTGCAAACCGTACTAGCGGACGTACGCTTTGCAAACTGTACTAGCGAACGTATGTGAGACCACTAGATGTACGCTACTTTTTGAATATCCTTTGGGTACTACCGGGATGTACGAGACACCCTTTGGACCACTGTGCAAGAACCACCAAATGTCCTTTAGGGTTGCCGGATGTTTGCTAATACCCACTCCCACCTCTCATTTCTCACACCTATTTCCACCCTCTGGTGTGCCCCTAGGCTGCTATAACCCCTTTCCATGTTTTGAGAGAGAGTTTGGTGATAAAGAGTGCTTCCAAAAGGAGTTTCCAAGGAGAAAAGACCATGTCTATGCTCAACTTCTGGGTAATCCTTGTTTCCCTTCTATTTAACACTGTTATAGCCTTTGTTTTATGCCTTGTTGAGTTTTCCAAGTGTTCATCAAGTTTCTTCTTAAAAAATGATAATGTTTTCAAATGACTCTTTCAAAATCCCGTTTTGTTGTGATTTCTTACGTTGCATGTGCTCTTTTATTTGCTTAGAGGAGGTTTAGAGGTCTAGAAGTGCTATAGGAACCATGCACTGTTCAAATCTTAAAATGGTGTGCTTAACACAATGAGCGGAGGTACGGTTAATGGGCAGAGCACTAGTTTTTGAGTTTCACACGTGTATGCTTTAGCCTAACTACATTTTTTTGGATAAGTAGGGCCTAGAATGATGGTGTCTTGTATCCGTTATGACATGACTGAGCTTCGTCGGAGGATTCGCTCGAATGTGCAAGGTAAGTAGACACTTACACCTTTTTTACGTAAAACGTGGAATATGTCAGTTGACTGACCATGAGTATAATATGAACATGCCTACTTTCTGTAATTACTTGGTAACTGTGTTATTAATTGACTGCTAAGATGCATCGTAAGACATGGTACGTCGGTATGTGCGATATAAACGGTCATTGGCTTACTATATAGACTGCATATTATGGTCAAATATGTGTGTTATACGGGGCTTTGGATTCATTGGTTTCGTGATCCTGGTGCAACCATTTCCAATGGTTCGGTCACTATAGGACAAATGTCATTAGTTGGTGTGGGCCACTCGAGGTCGGACTCAATTGTGCCACTAATGTTACGTACGGTATGTTGTGCAATGGCTGGGGCACTGACATTGTATTATAGGTCCCTTGGGACAGCACCAACCCTGTTGAGAAGGGTAATATCTTGGGTAGACCATGTATGAGAGTTATGACTTGTAATGCATTAGCCTTTTCCTGCATTAAAACAATTACGTAATTACACCGGTTCTATACCATAAGCTTTAAAACCTCTAAAACCTAATGAATGGTGTATTAATGAAGGTAATGCCATCTTTTGGTTGTTAGTCAAATTGCACGTTTACTTCATAAATTGGGCTCATGTCATACCTATGTGTAAGGTTTACTTACTAAGTCGTTAGACTTACGCAGTTATTATTCTCTAGGTAACCTGGTTGTTGTTATAGGAGTGGCAAGAGATGCTACTGCTTGACTGGTTAGGCTTTTCTTATAATTGTAGGTTTGTCTTTACTGTTTAGTAGCTATATGTTCTTACTTGATGAATTATAGTGACTCAGATTTATTCACCTTTCCTTGCATTTACTCTGACAGTTTTATAAGGGTGATTTCCCATTTGGTCACAAGTTAGCTTAAATGGGTAAATTGCCAATGACTCCACTGGATTAGTCGAGGCTAATTTTGGGTGCGTTACAGCCTACCTCAAATGTCAGGTTAGGGTAGTGTTCAGCCTGTTAGTTTTTGGATGGTCGGAACTGCTTCTGCTTTGTGATGGGCAGCGGCGTAGCCACTGGATGGTGGTGGCCGGTGGTGATGGATGGTGGTGGCCGAAATTGAGAGAGAGAGAGAGGGGTGGGAGATTTGGGATTTAGGGTAAAATGAAACCTAACGATACGAAATGTGCCCCTTTTTTATTTTTATTAAAAGGTTAGCTAACCCAGACTTTTTGCGGACAGGATGCGCATAAGATGCTACTCTGTAGCATTACTCAAAAACACTAGGTACAATATAAATAATATAGACAAGAAAACACTCGATCTTATAAACAAAAAAAGAAACATATTTCACTTAATTCTTCTTCTCTTAGCACAACTCCTCATCTCCTAGATTTCATAACATAATTCATACAAGAAAGTTCCTATTGCAAATAGCAAAAGCAATTGGACTTGGAATATTATTTGTTTGTTTAGAGGATGATAACGCGAACTCCAATTGTAGAGTTGTGAAATGTGAACTCTGGGAGATAAATCCAATCCTCTAAGAAAGGGTTGTAGAGAATGCTATGATAAGCGTGATTCTTGCGATGAGAGTGAGAGTAGAATGTGGTGCAATTCATCGCTAGCTAACCATACCAGGAGTGGACACTTTTGGGCAACAAGGGTTGCCCATCATCGGCCTTGAAGTTGAGGTTTTAATAGGAGTGTAAAAAAAAAAAAAATCAGAAAACCGGGACTAGTGCCGGAAAACTGGTTGGAAAAAATTGGTAACCGGGGTGCCCGGTTTTGATTACCGGTTTTAGGGGTTTTAAATACCCGGTTATAAACGGGTAACCAGTTATATGTATATGTGTATATATATATATATTTGAATTTAGTATATTTATTATTATTATTTTACTCTAGGGTTCACAAAAATTGTAAATCACTTCTCTAGTTCTCTTCTTCATTTCTTCTATGTAGATGAGATTTGTAGTTGAATCGGTTGATATAACATATATGTAGTCTATGTAAATGTAGTTTAATCTCATGTATCATATAAGCTTTTAAAATGAAATTTTATGACATTTTAAGGCTAATTGTTGTTGTTTTTTGTGTTTTAAATGGGCACACAAGGTTTAAATTAAGACAAAAAATTAGGCCCAATACCTAAAATAAGCTCAAAATGTAAAAAAAAAAAAATTAAAAAAGTCGGTTACCCAGTCTGGATAACCGGGTAACAACTAGAACCAATCGGTTATTATATAACTGGTTAACCAGGTACTTGGTTTTGGTTCCGATTTTCAAAAATAAAAATCAGGTACCCTAATTTCGGTTATCAGTTTTGGCCAATAATCAAGAATTGGGACTGGGTTTTCATCCATAAGTTTTACGTGTGCTCTAGTCACCAGTAAAAATATTGAACAGCTGATGCCCTGGTAATGGTGGGTGTGGGACATGAAGATTGGCCAATTGGTGGAGTAGCGGCAAAGAACGGTCGGCGTCAGGCATTGTGTGGCGAAGGTAAGGTGGTGGCTAGGTTGGCTTGGTGAGGTTATGCCAATTGAATGTAAAAGGGGCTTGTTGCCATGAAATTGGAGATTTTTTTTGGGGGAAAATATATTTTTAACCCATGAAGTTTCAGTGCTTTTTAATGTTAACCCCAAAATTTAAAAAATTTGCAATCCACCTCCATGAAGTTTCAAAATTTGGCAATTTTAACCTTTCCGTTAGTTTTTCCATCAAATTGGACGGAAAAAGTATGAAATGACAAAAATGCCCTCTGTCTTATTTTTCTAGGGTTCCGTCCATTTTAACAGAAAAAACTAACCCGAGGTTAAAATTACTAAATTTTGAAATTTCATAGGGGTGGATTACAAATTTTTAAACTTTGGGGTTAACATTGAAAAAGTACTGAAACTTTATGGATTAAAAATGTATTTTCCCTTTTTTTTTTAATTTATTTTTATTGTCATTTGGTGAGATACATGATTTGTCTATTTTCTATTGGAGGCTGTAAAAAAGTAGATTTTATTGCTCATCCTGATATTTCCATCAATTTTCTCTCTCATCTACCGAAAACAAAGAAATAATTATAAAAAGAATAAAAATAAATATTTAATTAAAATATAAAAAATATTAAGGGTTTTATGTTTCTGGCACTTCAAGATAATAAAAAGACGTGAATTTTTACTCTTTAAATTTTATTTTATTTGAAAATCTCAATAAAAATGCTCTATTGCTTCCTCACTAGAAAGTTGAAACAGCGAGACAACTCAGGCCAGCAATCGTTTTCACAAACCTCAGGAGTCAGCGATACACTCGTCACTGTGTTCGTAATTCGCCCCCCTCCCCCGTAAAATCAGAATCTAAGTCAACCCGATTGAATGGCACTAGCAATCCCAAAGCCACTGAGGCCACTGTTTCGCCAACACAGAACAACCAGATTCCTCACATGTCGGAACCCAGCAGATACATGTACCACGCAGAAGAACAACAATGGTACTAGTAGTCCTGCTAGAGTGGCCCATCTCCATCTTCCTCGCCATCATCTTGCTCATCCTCTTCTTTCGCTTTGCCCTCGTCTTCTTCTTCCTTGTCCTCCTCTTCATTTTCTGCTCCAACCTCGTTCACCTCCTTTTCGACATTCTCTGCCTGTCATGACCACTTCTAAGGCCGCCGGTCAAGACTCCACCCAGCCCTCAACCAAAACGGTACGTGCCAATCTCTCTCTAGCTTTAAAATTCGTTTACGATTATCTGTTTTGATTGTCTCTCTAGGATTTCCAGTAATATGAGATGAATTGGTCGCTCTAGGATTGCGATAATTTGTGACAATTGGCTCTCTCTTGGTTTTCGATCATGTTTGAATTTGCAATCATTCCGTAATTTGTGATCATAGGGTTTGTCTGGAGTCTTTTAGGTTTTCCAGTCATATCCGAGTAATGGGTCACTGTAAAAATCAGAATTCATCAATAATTTTGTGCTAATTGGCTGTTTCTCCTGGTGATGCGTGTGTAATATGGGAGTTCTCTAGGTTTTTCAGTCATGGGTTGTTGTGTATTTATTGATAATTCGTGATACTGGGTTTTGATTCAATCATGTATGAATAGTGGGTCTGCCTTTATCTATCTGTTACGGCCTGATTAGGTTTTATCTGTGCAAATTAGGGTTTTCAGTAATGGGTTTTGTGTTTTGAAGTACAGGTGAGGGTTGTGATTAAGGGGCAGGTGCAGGGGGTGTTCTACAGGAACTGGACGGTGGAGAATGCCACCCAACTGGGGCTGAAAGGTTGGGTGCGGAACAAGAGGGATGGCACTGTGGAAGCTCTGTTCTCTGGGAACCCTGATGTGGTACAGGAGATGGAGCAGAGGTGTCGCCGGGGTCCACCAGCTGCGGTGGTTACCGGGCTCGAGGTTTCTCCTAGCAGTGATGATCCTGGATCTAGATTTGAGCGCAAACAAACAGTCTGATCAATCTATGTAAAAGCATAGTAGTCATTTGCTGTGCTAGTATGTATTTTCTAGTCTTTTCCTCTATATGAAAAATATACTTATAGACTCTCTTCAGTAGTTGTGAATCAATAGTTATATTATTGAATGATATGCTCCCAAATGACTTCTTATATTTATTATAGAGTGATGCTAGGCGTATCAATTTTGGTATTGTTCAGTTACAAACTTATGTGGTCATTCGTTATATAAGATGGCAAGTAACATTTGATATCTACCTGTTGTCTAGGTGCTGGGGGAGTGCAAAACATATGGTCCATATATATGTATGTATGTGTGTGTTATCAGAAATAAAAATAGTAGGAAAGAAGGGGAAATCTCTTGCACACTGGATGTATACATTTGCTAATTAAACATCTTTGGATAACCTGTGTCTTTTTGTGTAGTTGATTCACTATAGATGAAGCATATGTTAATAGATAAAACTCTAGGAACTTGTGGGATCTAATTAGTCAAAATGTCATAACATGAAACTGGGCTTTTTCACTGATGTGGGACCATGTAACAGATCAGATTTCGCCTTTTCTTTTCCCATTGTAGCTCGGTAAAATCATCAACATGAGATCTCAGTTGTGATGAGGTGACTTTATATGCCATTGTGGTTAAAATCTTGTCTTTATTATCACTCTTTCTTGTTTTATCCACTAATTCTATTCTGATCTAGAAATCTTCAAATCTTGGTCATAAATTATACACTCTAAGCCAAGTGGCAATCATAAATCCCTGGTTACAAAGTTTTTTGCAATAATGACGTGAAAGAATGATCTCAGATTATACATCCCGTCTAGTTTGGTTGGATTTTGTGATACATTAGCATGAAATTTATGCAGCCATACAAGGTCGTCCCAGTGCTTGTAAACTAATTTTGTCTAATTTGTTAGGTTTTATATTTGTGTTGGAAAATTCATTTGTCAAGACATGGTATTTGGGTTGTAATGTTTAGGTTTTAGTTAATTATTAAGTTGGTGTCAAAGTCCTTCCAAGACATGAAAAATTTAAGTTTTTGAATGTTGTCCAACAAAGACCTAGTCTGAGTAAAACAACCGTACTTTTATTTTGACATCAGATGAAAGCAAGTTTGGTGGCATTGTAAAGCGGATTCAAAGGGCTACAACTTTGTATTTCATGAAAAATTTTCAATTACAATGTTTGCAGGTCAAAACAGTCTGGCCAGGAAAGTTTAAAAATTTGGTACAAAGAGCCTCGCTCATAGTCTCCTTGGAACGAGAGAACCTCCGAATGCCTCTATTGCAATCTTGATTGTTGTGCTCACTATGATTTTGGCATTGATATATATGTTGTTTGGCTTTAAAGTTGATCACTTTGCTAATGTGATTTATGAGATATTTCTGAATTGTTATACCTTGGGGTCAATTTTATTTGTTTATTTATTTATTTTTCATAATTCATGAATTTGTGCCGGCATGTGCTTACCATATTTAGCTTAATATATATAGTTGTTGTCAGTTCGATATTGGTTTGGCACGAAAGAAGTATTGTGGATGCCTATTTGAATTATTACTTTCCAATTTGTGTTCTTACGGATTTTTCATCTTTCTGGGCGGATGTTCGGCAAGATTGATCATAAATTAGATAATTATTCGCTAAGAATATGTGGATCTATTCCCAGTTTGCTAGACAATTAGGGTACAAATTCTATTGTTAAATGGTTGGTGGCTTGGTAAAATCGTAAAGGGGCCCTTAATTCTCCCACAATGCTAGTGTCTCTGTGTCAGTTAGAAAGTACACATCTTTACTTTACTGGGTTTCCTTTTGCCAGGCTCCAGGGCATGTGATTCTCAACCTTAAAAATTGCTTTAAGGTGTATCTGTTCTTACTTTTCTTTTCCTAAAAGTGTGACTGGGGCAAGAATTTTATTTAAGTATGGATACTGCAGAAGTGGGGGAGAGAAGAAAAAGGATAAGCTGAAATGGTCAATCACCAATGGTACCATATAATATAGTAGTTTGTTTGTTGTAGGAATATATCCACTGCTGTGTGTATCTAGATTAAGTGGATAAGCTGAATGGTCAATCACCAATGCGCCCCTCTGCGTTTTTTATATATATTTTGACTTATCAAAAAAAAAGTGGATAACAAGGAATTATCTACTCTAGGGATGATATTTCACTTTTTGTGCGCCTAATGATTTTTCTAATGATTTTTCTGAGCCTGGTGGCCATTCATGCTGTACCACTATGTTTATTATCTAATTGTGGAAAGCTTTAAAATTTCTCAGATATTCAATAACTCTGTCAATGTTGTGGAAGCTTGATCCTTATTTGGGAGTAGTTGCTAATCATATGGTAGCTGTCTGCTCCTAGTGGAAACTTTGCAATGAGTATGGTTCATCCATATACCAACCCTCTGCCTTAAAACTTCAAGTCCTGGATTTGCTGGATCATTTTTCCATTACTCATCTATCCCCCGAATCCTATTAAATGATTCCACAGATTCGGGGTTCTCCATGGAGAATAATAAAAAAAAAGGTTCTATTTGTTTTGTTAAGTTATTAACGAAAACAACATTGGATTTCAGTGGAGAATCTTATGCTTGGGTTAGTGTGGAGATGATTAGATCTGCAGAATCAACCTGTCACCTGTATGTTCCAATATGGATAAGTTTAGAGGCCCTTTCATCAGCTAACCGGGTTGTGCTTTCCTTATATTGTGCAAGTTTGGTTTTTCATATCACAGTCTCTACTTTGATGAATAAGACGTTTTTTAGTCCTTTCTGGGTTGCCTTTCCCGCATAGTAAATGAATCTCGCCCCCTAGGGTGATTTTTGCAAGCAAAACTTTCTAGGTGTTCAAATAAGCTCGTATGAGTTCTTCTTTGTGGACATATCTAGACTGTGAGAGGGTTTGATGATGCTGAGGTGTATTAGGAAGATGCACATCATTTCCTCTTCTGCTGCAGCTCCTGATGGTGATAACGATGAATTAGATTTACTGAAAGAGGAGCTGCCTCTTTTTTGTGCGTGAAATTTCATTCTGCATCGCATGCTTGTATAACTGAACTCTGAAGCCTTGGATAGCAAGTGCATCCATGTGCATGGGCCAAACCACAATCGTTTTCCCCTTTTGTGCTTGGGGTGGACGCCTGTCTGTTAAAATGTAAGAGTTGGGATCTTTTTTATTTTCACTCGTTTCTTCTTATATGCTGCATGCTGGTGCAATTTTGTTAATTTTCTTGTTTTCTTCTAACTGGAGGTACTAGATAGTGACTCAACTTCTCCTGCAGGGTGATAAATAAGGCCTGGAGAAAGAGCCATTGCGTATGTCCTTTTTGTCCTCCCTTCCGTATAAACTGTTCTTCTCTAGGCCCCCATTATTACAGATAAGGAAAAAATATCATGTCAATGATATTAAGATACAGCTAATTCCGTCCCAAAAAGGGGTGCATTGAAAATGACCATTGATGCTGTAGCACATGCGATTGTTCCACAATGAAGCTTAGAATTCGCATTTCATCTGCCATTCGCATTTGAGATTGAATATATATATATATATATATAGTACCCCTTTTGCTGGTGGAAGAACATGGAAAACTTCTTGTTGTTTTGGAGTCATAACCTGAAAATGGCTAAGCCTGGAGATTACTGGGGAGCAAGGAAGGGAGGCAGGAGAATCCTGAGGTCCATTATAGGCAAGCTGCAAACTGGTCTTTCAGTGTTTAAAGGGGTGAAGCAGGGCTACTTTGTGGTTGTTGCAACTGAAGGCTGGAAACCAGAGAGGTTTGTCATCCATCTGGGTTATCTCAATAATCCTGAGTTTTTAAAGCTGTTGAAACAGGCTGAGGAAGAATTTGGCTTTTCCCAGGAGGGAACTCTTGCAATTCCTTGTCGACCAGATGAACTGCACAGAATCATTGGAACGAGAAAACTGTGAAATAGAGTAGAAAGGTGGAAGGATTTTACATATTGCAATTAACTATATGTTTATTTGTTTATTTATTTTTTTTGTCTCCTTTGAGCCTCTTCTCTCGTGGCTATTTTTTAGCACAGCATTTGTGAGAAATTTTGTAAAATTGTAAGTGATTTGATCAGTATAACTCACTAATTTGGTGTCTATAAACTCTCATAGAAGAATCTAAAGCATCAATTGTCCATTTTCTGCACTCATGTGGATTCCTTGCTGGAACGATGTCCATGAACCATATTCTAACTGTTGCAGGCTAGGAAGTAGGGACCAATGTGCAGCGTCACAACCTTTTTAGCTATAAAAGAGAATGATGGTGGTAAATGTGATTGTGGCAAATTATGAAAATCGCACCCTCTATAAATTAATTATAGGGAAAGCATCTTTCTCTTTGGCCGGCCTCAGCCTCAATCTTCTGGCATCTCCTGCTCACCTTTCTCTTTCATCTTTTTTTTTTTAAAAAAAAATTTATTTCATTTAAATTTATTATTATTATAATAAATATAAACTAAGATTTATAAGATTCCATGTGACTTGCACACTGCCTGAACAACAAAGAAAAAAAAGTACAGAAAGCCCTATAATTAAATCTACTTGTCCTTCCATCCTTCTTCTAATCAGGCCTAGCAAATCAAAAGATGGACGCTTCTCACTCGAGTAATTTTAGAAGTCTATTTTGTGTTTCTTTTATGTCTATCCAAAAATGATGCGACTTAAAATTACTATTTGATCAAAATCCAATAATGATTAATCATAAACTCGATGGTAATTTTAATAGTCACATCATTCTTAAAGGGATTCAAGAGGGACACAAGAGGAACTTGTAGCAATACTCATTCTCACTTTGCTAACCTACTAACCCCCAAATTAAATCTTAAAATCCAACACTTTTAACAATCACTTGAGTATATATATATCATATTTCAATAGAAGGCCGACAAGGTGGAAGAGGGGAAGGATATGGAATGGTTGGTGTGAATGAAAAGAAGAAGGTAGTGGAGGAGGAAGGCCAGCCTTATTAGAATTATTCTCTATAATTGTACGTTCAGATAAGGTATTCAATATTGGAGAGAAAAAACCACCAGGATGGTAGTTGAGTTGGTAAAACAGTAGAGGATAAGGTTTAATTTTTTCCCTCATTTCTTCCTAGTGGTCACGGGTTTGAATCCGCTTGTGGTAGGCAGTAGTAGACCGCGAACCAAATGTTGCTAAGAACTAAGAAGGGGTTTTACCAATTTGCACTTTGGTGATAATGGACTCGCAGTAGCTATAGCTCAAACTGAATATTCTGTAGCGGGTGTAAACCCTGATAGTCATGCCTAAGGGAGAAAATTAAACTAGTTGCCCCTTCCCGCCTTTTAGATTAGAAAAAGAAAAAATATTGGAGAAAAAAAAGAAAAGAAAAAAGAAATGTAAGGAAGTCTCTTAATTAGTATTGCTAGCTTCCTCCTAGAATATTGCAGCTTCGTTCTAGAAGAAATAATGCTTGTAAAGTATATATATATATATATAATCACTTTTGTGAGAAAATACATGGTGTTATCAAACACATTGAGAAAAATATATTTCAAGCTATAAAGCTATATGTTATATCATTATCATTTTCTAAAATAAAAAATATTATGATGAAGTTCCCATCTATTTTGATAAAAAAATTGTTCTATTACTCTTCGTTCTTGAAAGTGCATCCTTAATGAAGATAGACGCTATAGCCTAGTCCTGAGATGTTACGCGTTAAAAGATCTGATCGCATCGAGTTATATCCTCTAGGAGGCACGGATCAACCTTTAAANTATATATATATATATATAATCACTTTTGTGAGAAAATACATGGTGTTATCAAACACATTGAGAAAAATATATTTCAAGCTATAAAGCTATATGTTATATCATTATCATTTTCTAAAATAAAAAATATTATGATGAAGTTCCCATCTATTTTGATAAAAAAATTGTTCTATTACTCTTCGTTCTTGAAAGTGCATCTTTAATGAAGATAGACGCTATAGCCTAGTCCTGAGATGTTACGTGTTAAAAGATCTGATCGCATTGAGTTATATCCTCTAGGAGGCACGGATCAACCTTTAAAACCAACACTCTTACGTGATTCTATACCATATTGTATGATCTTTCTTTACTCTACTTTTCATCTTTTGTAACGTATTTATTTTATTGTTAATATTCAAATCGTAACATATTTGCTTCTGTAATAGAGAAAACTTTGAAGTAAATCTGAAAATTACTTGAATATAATCTTACCAATAAAAAAAAAAAAACACTTTAATGGGATTAGAGCACTCCTTGTAGCCTCACCAAAACTATTTTTTGGTTATTTTGGTGAAGCAATTTAACCAAAATGAGCTAAATATTCACTTTTCAGCCTCACTACTTTAACAAAAAAAAGTAGTGATGTGAACACTACTTATCAAATTTAAAAATTACTATCTACTTACCTATTGATTAAACAACCAATTTCTCTTTCTTTCTTTCTTTTTTTTTTGTTTCTCTCTTTTCCTTTAATAGTTAAAAAAAAGAAATCTTTGAAAAAGAATATTTAAATGGAATAATAAAAGTGAATTGTTAAAATAATGAGGTTGTTGGGATACTAAAAAAAAATAAGTTGTTAAAATAACTAAACATATACTTTTAGTTATTTTGGTAAGTAAAATTTGGTGAGGCTGATAGGAATGCTTGTTATAATAATTTCTAACCGTCCCCAAGATATAGTTCAATCGGCTGGGACTACGCCTAATAAAGCGGAGGTCATTAGTTCGAATCCCCCTCCCCCTCTTGGGTGGACATGTCAAAAAAAAAAAAAAAAAAAAAAAAATTTCTAACCAGAATGTCTCCGCTTGGTCTTAAAGGCCCATGCTCAGAAAATGCTCCAGTTCCAACTGATGAACAGCCAGGACCTAAAAACCAACCAAGGATTTCAACTCAATTCATTCAAACCAGTTAGGATTTTAGAGCAGTTTAATGTATAAATTGATCTAAATTTTACCCCCATTCAACCTAAGAACAAGAGGCTTTGAAGCTGCTTCTGTTTCTGCTTCAACGAAATAGTAAAACAGAGCTCTCTGTTGCTTTTCATCAATGGTTACGTATCCTGCATATTGCTGGAAACTGACGTGTGGCTGCCCTGGCAAGCTGACGTTTTTGTCATCTCCGAGAGTTCAGTGTTAAGCATACGTGCGCTAGAGTTGCACAGATTGTTCCAATGATGACAATCCATGATTTATGTTGCCTTATGAATCTAAGAGAAACGACAGAGAGGGAGGGAGAGGGAGGAGGAAGACGTAGCTTGATGAGTGTGTTTCTTGGGAAGAAAATTGATGGATAGGGCGAAAGCTTGGTTGAATTTCAATATGCCCGTTCCCTCACTTCGCGGGAAACCCTTGTCAGCAAATTTTTAAACAAATTTGTCCCTATGTCCCGAACCAACGAAATCCGTCGTGAGATAACTCAAGAGGAGGATGAGAAATTCTATGACACCCGGGAGAGATTTAAAGACCTGCTTTTGAAATGTCCCCACCATGGATTTGAGACCTGGCGTCTCATCAAGTACTTCTATAACTGTTTGAATTAGAATAACCGTAATATGATTGAGTCTATGAATAGTGAAGGGTTTTTAGGCCTTACAAACAACAATGCTTATAAGTTTCTGGACAAGTTGTCCGGAAGTTCTCAACAATGGGACTTTTCGAGTTGTCAAGACAAATCCTTTCGTACCCTCAAGAAGAGAGGCCTTTATGAAGGAAGATGCTGATCTAAGATGGAAACTTGAAGCCCTTAGTCGTAAAGTCGAAGCTCTTTCTATGAGCCAATCAGTGAATTCAGCAAATACTCACCAAATTGAAGGTTGTTCTTTGTGTGCTAGTCCTATGCATTGGGCCCAGAATTGCCCCTCCTTAATTGTCACCCATTACCGAGTGCTCAATGGAGCAAGTCAATGCATTTAATGACCTAAGAAAACAATTAGGAGGGCCATTTTTAAGTCTTATAATCCAGGGTGGCAGAATCAACCCAATTTCTCGTGGAGGCAAAATCAACCACCTAATCAATGAGGGTTTCCAAATCAAGCTCACAACCAATACCCTCCTGAATTTCATTCACCGTCTAAAAATCAATATGCCTCATCTTCTTCTCGTCCCACTGATCATCCGGTGCCATGAGCTTGGAACACAAAACATGATAAACTCAAAAATATCAAAATTTTCCCTCTTATCTTCAATTCATCCACAGAATTCCTAATCCCCACTTAAGATCATCCAAAGCCTCCCTCTCTTTTGCCAAACACAAAATTTGACTTGGCCCCAAAGAGATGAATAATGAGATTCGAATTACTGACATCTGCTTCATGAAAGAGTGTTATTCAGCCGATTTAATTACTCCTTAGTGTGTACTCTTATGGGAAAATATATCACAAGATGGGACTAAGATGAGACGAAGACAACAAAATTTTCTGGGAGATAGCTTTAGATACCGAATGAGAAGAAATGTAATTTACAAATATAAGTCAACACAAAGTAAACAAGAGTATGCAAAGTGTTTACCCCATCACAAATGTTTTTTTAACATAATATTTAGTAAGTTAGAAACTATTTCTAGGAAAAATTAGCAATTGGTAGGCGACTTCATGGAGAAAAATGACCAAATAATATCTAATTTTTATATAAAATTAGAAACTTGAAGGATCAGACTATTGGAATCATTAAGCATATTTTTTTTTTCCTTGTAGAGCAGTAATATAATCACATCAAGCCAAGCTAAATATCTCATTTTTTGGGCTCCGCTCAATCAATATGGAGGAGGTTTGATCTCGTTAAAGGTTAAGTTACGCTCATGAGAAACAAGGCTTAGTTCATAATAGGCCAGAAGTCAACAACGTACAACGACAATAATAATAATAAAGATTTGATAGTCCAATTTTCATCTTTGGCAGCTTCACTTATGCATTTCTAATTTTATTTCTCTTACGCATAAATATGCATATTTTCTTTAATTAAAGTAATCATTATCATACCTTATTTTCTATCAATTCTTACATTTTATACTTATTTGTAGAATATCGGTTAATCATTGAACTTGAGCTTAAATGATGTATTAAAGTAACAAATTATCTTCTCTTGTAGGATTTGGTAGAATTTGTAGCAGTTAAAATCGTTGAAAAAAAAAAATTAATAATGAAGAAAGTGGTCTTTTAAAATAGCAACAGAAGGCAATAATATTTGAGACAAAGAAGCGGGAAAAAAACAAGTTGAAACGAGTAAGGGCATTTTGGGTGTTTTATTCTTTAAGATGGGTTTCTTACTATAAAGCCAAAAGAAGCCAAAAGTTTGTCTCATTAGTTGCCCAAGTGGATGTTAAAGTATATATGGCAAGTATGGAAAAATTAGCAAAGAGCACACGCACACTTAAGGATCTTTAAGACAACACACCCAAGGATCTTCAAGATATTGTCGATTCTGCAATGTCAATAGCAGTGATACCTACCATATGAACACATGATCCAAGCAAGGCAAGAAGATCAAATTCAGTACACTGGACAGAATCACAAGATTCTCCAACCAACCATGCAGCTTGCTGTCAAAGCATCCTTAGAAGGAAAGAAGTGAACTAGAAGGATGCCTTGTTCTCCAAGTAGATACTCTCATCATATGGAAATGATCGTTTTATTCTAATTGATTATTTGCTACCTTGTTTTCAATTTTGTTCTTTGTATATAAGAAATGACATGATGTAATTCTAGTTTAAGTCTTTTGAATAAAACTTCACAAAAGTTTTTATGGTATCAGAGCTTACCATAAGACAAATGAGGCTCTCACTACTTACCCCGTGACAAGGATGTTGTACCAAAAAGGGTGCAAACCCAAGTGTAGGCTATCGCAAGTAATAATTCTTGGTAAGTATGAGGTCGATCCATAGGGAATGGTCAAACACTAGAGTGTAATTCTTATTATTTTGCAGAAAAGTAAAAAGATTTGATTTTGGTTTCCACTAAAAAGCAAAGCAATGGAATAGAATTCAAATTAAAAAGTAAACTATGAAACTAAATTAATTAATTAATTAATAATTTTTTTTCTGAGGGAAAATCAATCTGATTTCATTAATTGTAGTCAAGAGCATAAAAGCTTTTATAATTACAGAACATACAGTTCTGCAAGATCATAGTCGAAGCTAAAAGATTAATCGTCATAAAAGTCGAAAACATACATATCTTACAATGAAAAACCAATCTATGACGTCAAACATCTGCTATCCCAGTCCGATCTTCAGTTTATAGAACAGATCTGCTAATGCAGACTCTTCCAAGGGGCACAGGANGAATGGTCAAACACTAGAGTGTAATTCTTATTATTTTGCAGAAAAGTAAAAAGATTTGATTTTGGTTTCCACTAAAAAGCAAAGCAATGGAATAGAATTCAAATTAAAAAGTAAACTATGAAACTAAATTAATTAATTAATTAATAATTTTTTTTCTGAGGGAAAATCAATCTGATTTCATTAATTGTAGTCAAGAGCATAAAAGCTTTTATAATTACAGAACATACAGTTCTGCAAGATCATAGTCGAAGCTAAAAGATGAATCGTCATAAAAGTCGAAAACATACATATCTTACAATGAAAAACCAATCTATGACGTCAAACATCTGCTATCCCAGTCCGATCTTCAGTTTATAGAACAGATCTGCTAACGCAGACTCCTCCAAGGGGCATAGGAAGCCATTTTCTAGGTATGAGCAAAACACCCACACCCAAACCATTCCCCTCTCGATTGAAAGCCAGAAGTATTATTTACGTCCTTAGCCCAACGACCAGGACCATAAAATAAAAAACAAAAAACCAAAACAAAAAACCTACAAGCAGCAGCGGAGGAGTACGGTATCGTAGACATCCATTCGGAAGACACGCCTTGCCTGAAGAAGATGATCAAATCTAATGTTGAAGATACTAGATCTGGATCTAGATCTACAAACTGGATCTAGATTTACAAACTAGATCTAAAGCAACCCGCCAAAAATGGAGACCGGTAGAGCTTACAGAGAAGACACCGAGCACTGCTATCGTGAAAGGGGAGGAGGGAAGATCTAGATCTAGATCTAGATCTTCCCTCCTCTTAGAGAGAGTGTCTATTGTTTTTTTCTCTTTCGCGGCTCTAAGATTTTTGGACTAAAACTAAATTAAATAAATTGGCTTTAGAGAAAATTATGGGAAACACTAGGGTTTCAAGGATCCACCTAGCATTATATCATGTATTCTTGAGACATATAATTATAACTCAATTAGGTAGAAAATTAATTCTCCTAATTGGAAGATAAAAGAATTAACCACTAATCGAATATAAAATAGACTGAATATAGATTTGTTGAAAATTTGATTTTTAATAACAATGTGACAATAAATTAAGCACTCAATCTATTTACGAATCATAACAAATCAAATAAACTAAGCATTTGATATAAACAAAAATCATAATGAGTCAATAAACTTATCACATGAAATTATTCTAAAAAAATTACAAATTCAGCAACCATTCCAACAGATAGAGGAAGTGCCATTGCCTACTGCCACCTCCTCTGTCTGTTGGAATGGTTGCTAAATCTGTAAATTTTTTATTTGATTGGTAATGTGGGCATTAGCTCCACTGTCAGCAAGCCATGAGTTGGCCATTGACTACTTTCATAGGATGGACTATGCATTACAGGGTAGGAATCCACCTACACAACTGGTAGCCATGGTTGCACACACGAACTTTGCTTATGAGGAGCAACAATGGCTTGCTGACATTGGAGCTAATGCCCACATTACCAATCAAATAAAAAATTTACAAATTCAGCAACCATTCCAAGAGACAAAGGAGGTGACGGTAGGCAATGGCATTGGAGTTCAAATTGAAAACACTGGTTTTATCCTCTTGCAAACCTCTCACTCTTATTTTAAATTGAACAATATCCTACATTGTAGTGATCTAAATAATTAACTAAGCTTAGGTAGCTTAGTTAGAGGGAATTTAGGTTTTGGGTCACTAAGGACACAAGAGGGGCAATTTGGACTTTTGGACTAGACTTACGTTAGGTCTGGCAGACGTATGCTTCTGTCTTTAGTATGGACAGATGCGGTGGGACAACCATACATATGCTATGCAAATAGTACACAGACGTACGTGAGACCACATGGATGTATGCTACTTTATGGTATACCATTTGGTTAATACCTAGACGTACAATATACTCTTTGGACCGTTGTGTAAATAGTACCGGACATACGCTAGAGTTAGCGAACATCCGCTGCTTTTTTGGAGGGTCGGTTCTCAGCTATAAATACCTCCCTACCTTTCTCATTTTCACATGCTCTCTCAGGAACCCAGACTGTGAAAATTCTTCCTTTATGAGTGTGTGCTATGAGCTTTCAGAGCTAACGGTGAGAAGATTCTTGAAGTTTCGCTTCAAGGAGGTAATGATACTAAACCTAGTTCTTTTTACGTCGTTATGCTACTTAAATGTTGTCTTGTGTTGTTAGTTGTAGCTTTAGCTTAAGTTATGCTTTAATCTTGTTAGGACTAGCATTTTTTTGGTTTAACATGATTTCGCTTGCATAGAGGCTTCATTTTGAGTTAGGAGACCTTAAGGAGTCTTTTATTAGCCTTAGAAATTGATTTGGGAGAATAGGAGGACGAGTGGGCAAAATGAGGTTCTCCCTAAAAACCTTGAAGTAGACGTACGATCAGAAATACCATAGTAGACATACGACCTCGAGCCCGGATGTATGGTCCGAAGCTGTGGTTTGGATCGTTGGTGGAAGTGCGCTCGAGCGCACTGATCTTGTGCTTGAGCTTACACGATCTTGCAGAATGGTGCTCGAGTGCACTTGGCTTGCGCTCGAGCCCTTGCAGGCTTGATATCCTTTAACACCCCCTGCAAGCTAATAGGTGGAGGAATCTCCATCGGCTTGGACTTAAGAGAAAGAAACCGTGATGATGAAAGACCTTCAGTAAACACATCTGCAACCTAATCAATTGTGGCATATAAACTTGATAAGTACATCACGATTGAGTACCTTTTCTCGAACAAAATGACAGTCCACCTCAATGTGTTTTATCCGAGCATGAAACATTGGATTGGATGCCAAAGCTAAAGCACTCAGATTATCACACCATAGAACATGAGGTACTTTGAGAAAGATGCCAATTTCTTTGAACAACATTCTAATCCAGAAGAGTTCAACTATGGTTAGTGATAAAGCTCTATATTCTGCTTCAGTGCTAGATTGTGAGACCACAAATTTTTTTCTTTTCACTCCAAGCAATAAGACAATCACCAAGAAATATAGCAAAGCTTGTGGTGGACCTACGGTCATCAAGGCACCCTACCCAATTTGAGTCACAAAAGGCATCGATTTGCAATTTACTCTTGGTGTAATACATACCATGATTTAAAGAACCACTGAGATACATTAATACTCGTTTGGCTGCAACCCAGTGAGTTGAGGAAGGTGCATGCATGTGTTGACAAAGCTGATTAACAGAGTAAGCAATTTCTGGACGAGTAAGTGTACAATATTAGAGAGCACCTACAATTTGCTTGTAAGCTGTGGGATCAGTCAAAGGATCACCTATGTATCTTGATAGTTTGGAGCTAGATACATAGGGAGATTTGGATGGCTTAAAGTCTGCCATGTGTGCTTTTCTAAGTAGCTCGAGTATATACTTGGTTTGGCAAAGGTGAAGACCAGAAGAAGTACGAGTAACCTGAATTCTAAGGAAAAAACTCAAGTGCCCCAAGTCTTTGAGAGGAAACTCCTGTTGCAGTTTGGAAATAAGAGTATATATGATGGTAGGGTGAGTACTAGTGATAAGAATATCATCAACATAAACAAGCATGTACATTTGAATAGAGCAATGTAAGTAAATAAACAAAGAGGTATCCACCAAAGATCCCTTGAATCCAAGTTCCAACAGAAAATTAGAGAGACGAGTGAACCAGGCTCAAGGGGCATGCTTAAGACCATAAATAGCTTTACGAAGTTTACACACTTGATCAGGAGGTGTAGTATGAACAAAACCAGGTCACTGCTCCATGTATACCTCTTCTCCCAATGAGACTAGCATAAATGCATTGAAAAAATCCAGCTGTCGGATAGGCCAATCAAAGTGGACAGAAATGGTAAGAATAACTCTAATGGTAGAAGCCTTGATCACTGGACTGAAGGTCTCTGGGGGCTTTGGATCCATTGGTTTCGTGGCCACGGTGCAGCCATTTCTAATAGTTCGGTCACTATAGGACAAACATCATTAGTTGGTGTGGGCTACCCGAGGTCGGACTCGGTCGTGTCGCTAATGTTACGTACGGTATGTTGTGCAATGGCTGGTGCATTGACATTGTACTATAGGTCCCTAGGGACAACGCCAACCTTGCTGAGAAGGGGTAATATCTTAGGTAGACCATACTGTTGAACTATAACTGTTGTTTACATCATATGCATATACCATCTACTATATGTATATCACTTATAATATAGGGGTTTGCTAGGGGTTCTCCCCGTAGTGTTTTCCTAGCGTTCTCTCAATTTTACGTAGAACATGATTTAAGAAAAAATAAAATTGTAGTACCTTTTTTTACTAACAGATTAATTTTTATAAGTTAATAGTTAGGTCTAATGCTTTAAAACTTGTTTTTGGATTCAAAACTAAAACTTATGGGTGGAAAGTTAATCCTTTAGGGATGATATCACCAAAAATAGATTTGATCATCCTAAATTCGATGCTAATGCCTCAATTTTGGTGCTAATGCCTCACAAATTTGGTGCTAATGCCTACAAAAACCGGTGGTGGAAGCCACTATAATTTTATTTTCTCTTAAATCATGTTTTACGTAAGACTGTGAGAACGTCAGGAGAACTTACAGGGAGAACCCCTAGCATTTTCCTATAATATAAGCTGTCATGATGGAACTGTTATTTTCTTGATTATAAACATCTAAGTTCATTACTAAATTGGCATGGGCATTATCTGCGTTAAAAATAACTAAGTCTTAAACTTATCCCTTTATTTTATGTTCATATCCCATTACGNTGCCTCACAAATTTGGTGCTAATGCCTACAAAAACCGGTGGTGGAAGCCACTATAATTTTATTTTCTCTTAAATCATGTTTTACGTAAGACTGTGAGAACGTCAGGAGAACTTACAGGGAGAACCCCTAGCATTTTCCTATAATATAAGCTGTCATGATGGAACTGTTATTTTCTTGATTATAAACATCTAAGTTCATTACTAAATTGGCATGGGCATTATCTGTGTTAAAAATAACTAAGTTACTGTTATTTTCTTGATTATAAACATCTAAGTTCATTACTAAACTGGCATGGGCATTATCTGTGTTAAAAATAACTAAGTCTTAAACTTATCCCTTTCTTTTATGTTCATATCCCATTACGATTGTTATAAGGTTTAGTCGCTTTAGAAGAGGATGCCGTTGGAGCAGACTTGGGTGCTAGCTCAGGACTTGATCTGTGTGATCTTTGAAGATATGGATCCTGTTTAGTTGCGTTCGATGTGGAAGACTGGAGGATCTGCTCGTGCAGACATGATAGAGATCCTGATATCATTAGCTTTGCTTAAGCTTATGTCTAGGCTGTGATCTGTTGATCCTTTTGAAAACTATGTTGATGTTATGTTATTTTGGGTTGTATCTCTTTTCCTAATGATGGTATGATGACCGGTACATTTGATGACGATCTATGATATTATGGTGATGTAATATTTTATCTCTAGTATTTACTGTGTGATGTTTCATTTACTGTCTTTATTCCCATAGTCTTAGTAAAGTCTTTTGCTGCAGCTTTCTTGTTAAGACGAGAAATGTGAAATCCTTGGGGTTTTGTTTCGTGAAGGACATGATTGGGATGGCGAGCTGAGGGATCAATTACTAGTTAATTGATTTGCCTGTCGGAGTTGTCACATCAGTAGATCCTTGACAAAATAGTGAGAAGATGTTAGTAACAGTAGCAAAAGTTGTCAAGACAAAATTTATGAATAGAAAGAAGATTGGCAGAGGCTTGAGGACAATGAAAAATATTTTTAAGTTGAAAGGCAGTGTTGGGTGTATAGAGAAGAGTGGAACCAGTGTTTTCTATAGCCAAACCAGTTCCATTTCCTACTGCAACTTCTTCTGTTTGCTGGAAAGTCTACTGAATCTGTAGATTCTCAAGCTGATTTATGATATGAGCATTTGCACCACTATCTGCTAGCCATGGTTGTTCTTCATAGTTTGCATTGCTTTATGCAGCCACGACAACCAATTATGCAGGGGGATTCTTGCCCTGAAAGGCATAATCCATTATATGAAAACAATCCAATACAATATGGCTGGTTCTTCCACAAATTTGGCAGGGAGCTCTAGGACCATGAGAAAAGGGTTGTTCCGAATAGGATGATGATGAGCTAGAATTATATTGTTTGGTGGGGTAGTTATTGCTCGGATTGGACTACCTTATGGGGTACTGATTGCCCCAATTGGGGCTTCTGTTATACTGCTGGTTAGGGAAAGAGAAGTTGCCTCTTTGGTACTTGTTAGAGCCTCTGCTGTATTGTGGAGGGCAACGGCTAAATGGTTGAGAATAAGGTCTAGGTGCTGTGAAACTATTGCCTTGTCTTGGGGAATAATTTCTGGATGGAAACCGGGAAGGCATAAAGTGTATGGGATTATGTGCTGTGAGAGCAAAGGTTGATGGGTCTAGGACAAGAGTGTGATGTTGATGAAGCAGCATCTTATGGCTGAGGAGTTCATCTTGAAAGTTTTCAAAATTGATGTTGTTTGTACGAGTGTGAAATGAGTATGTGGTGGGTGATAAAGTGGGTGAAGGAGGAGTTCAAACCATTGAGGATGGAAGAAATAATCTCTTCCTTAGTTATGGGGTTACCTGATGCACCAAGTTGATTAGAAAGGGTATTTACAACTTGGATGTAATCTGAGCAAGACTTGGGTCCTTGGGACAAATTTTGAAGTTGTTTCTTGAGGTTGGCAATCCGAGACTTGGACTTAGAGGCAAATTTGGTGGCTAAGGCAGTCCATGCTTGATGAGAGGTATTAAGTACATAGACTATGGCCAAGACTTTCTCTGAGAAAGAAGTTGTGATGATGCTGAGGACGAATTGGTCCTTTCTGTTCTAGTTGGGATATGCTTAGACATGTGATTGTGAGTTGTTTCTTTACTAGAAGATCCTGGAGTTGCTGTCACTGAAGATCTTGAGTATCTCTCAAGCTTTCCTCTTCTGGTTTGTGTTTCTACAATATTATTGGTTTGGACTGTTGGTGGAGTGCACTGATCTTGTACTCGAGCTTACACAATCTTGTAGAATGGCGCTTAAGCGCACCTCGCTTGCGCTTGAGCCCTTGGAGGCTTGATATCCTTTAACATTGTGATCATTATATAGATTATGGACAATAATTTCTTTTACACCATATCTAGAGGTCAATATCATTATCTCAATGCAGTTTTCCCTCGCCTAAAATTCTAATTCTGCTCTAGCAAACATACAAGGTCCCTCGATTGGGTTGCTTGAGGAACCCATGCAATATATAAGAGACTCTTTGATCACTACAATGGGGAGGATGCCATTAATATCTTCTGCACATTATTGAATAAAAGATTTATACCGTTTTTCAAAATTAGGGTCCTCTCCATTTTATTTGAACTCGATAATATTTAGTTAGTTATATTGGAGGGGTATTTTTGTACCCTCAAAAAGTGAAAAGACAAAAATACTCATATAATATAATTAACTGGGTATTTGGCAATATTTGGACCTATTTCACTTTTTCTTTTTTTTTTTACTTAGAATTTTTTTTTCCTTATTTTGTGGCCTATGCCAATCCCCCCTAGTTCCGTCATTAGCGTGTAAGGAATATTATTGGTTAAGAAAGTTTGTATAACTCAAAGGGGGGGCACCTGCTGCAAGGAGGCTTAGAAGAAAAGAGTTCAAAATCAAAGACACATACAAAAGGACGGAACTATATGGGCAAGGCCATGTCCCCTAGTTTTGAATATACATACATACACACACACATATATATATATATATAGGAGGGGGCTCTAGAAGGGACATATGCCCCTCTTTACTCCTAAAACTTCCCTTACCCCAGTAAATTTTTTTTTTTTTGAATATCCTAAATGCCCACCCTCAACCAAGATTAGGGGCATAAGGCATCAACATTATTTGCATTGGCAAGCGGCAAATGATATCAAATTCTCAAAATTTCAGTTTCACTATTTCAGAGTTTTAGAAATTAGGTCAATCACGAAGTAGACAATACACAGTTGCAAACGGTGCCGTTTAAACAAGTCTTTAATATACAAAATGCTCTGTTTTAATTAAACCCAAGAGTTGTGTTTTGTTTTTTAGTGACAAAATGCTTTGTACCATGCATACTTGAGAGTTGAGTTGTGTCATGTGTGAAGTGCCGTCTCTAAGTGGTAGCTTAATTGGCTGTGAATTACGTCTTATGAAGCGGAGGTCACAAGTTCGAATCCCTTTCCCCCTACCCTTGTGTGGACATATCAAAAAAACCCTTGTGTGGACATGTCCAAAAAAAGAAAAAAAAAATGCATGACTTTCGTTTGAAAATTTGACTCTTGACCAACGTGTTACAATTAGCTATGAAGACTTGTCAAGAACATCTGAGTAAATTAACGTTTGGCATTATTAAAAAAAAAAAGGGTAAAGTCCATATTTCCTTCTTAAACTACCATCCAATTGATAATGTCCCCACAAACTTTCAATTGTGACAATGTCCCCCCCAAACTATCAAAACATTGTCAATGTCCCCCCTAAGACTAGATAAAAGATTAAAATGCCCCTAAGACAAAAATAACCCTATAAACTAAAAAAAAAAAAAAAAAACTAAAAATTTTAATTTAAAAAGAACGATTTAAAAATATATATTATTTATTAAATGAAAATGATTTTTTAAACGATTTTTTTAAATGATTTTNTTTTTTTCTTATACAAAGGATTTGTTTTTTTAATTTTTAATTTTTCATCCTTTGGATTTTTTTATTTTTTTTTAGTTTTATGTTTTTTTTTTCTAGAAGTTTTAGTATTTTTTTTTACTAAGGGTAGCTTTGTCATTGGAGGGAATATTAATAATGTTTTGGTAGTTTGGAGAGGACATTGTCACAATTGAAAGTTTGGGGAGGACATTGTCAATTTGATGGTAGTTTGAGGGGGGTTTGTATACTTCCCCCCCAAAAAATTATAAATTACATTTATATGTTTTAAATAATAATTAAATTTTGTTGAATTATTTATTTATTCAGTTCTTTATATATTTTTAATCAACTTTATTTTTTAATTTTGACTTCTTAACTAAAATTCTAGCTTACCACTGTAAATAATTATTTTAAACGAATTTTTTATTTTTTAAACCGATTTTTTATTTTTTTTTAATTTTTTTGGAACTTTTTTTTAAAATTTTTTTATTTCTACAGAAAAGACGCCGTTTGCCATCACAACCCTATATATTCAGTCTTAAACCCTAGTCTCCATTTGTATCCCTTCCCCAAATCCCCGTAGCTACCATCTTGCTCACCAATGGGTCGTGTCATTCGTGCTCAGCGTAAGGGTGCGGGGTCTGTCTTCAAGTCCCACACACACCACCGCAAGGGCCCGACTGGCTTCCGCAGTCTCGACTTCGCGGAGCGAAACGGCTACCTCAAGGGAGTGATCACCGAGATCGTGCACGACCCGGGCCGCGGAGCGCCGCTCGCTCGCGTCACCTTCCGCCACCCCTTTCGCTACAAGAAGCAGAACGAGCTTTTCGTCGCTGCCGAGGGCATGTACACCGGGCAGTTCGTGTACTGCGGGAGAAAGGCCAATCTCATGGTCGGAAACGTCTTGCCTCTAAGATCCATTCCCGAAGGAGCTGTGGTATGCAACGTTGAGCACCACGCTGGGGACCGTGGGGTCTTCGCCAGGTGCTCTGGGGATTACGCTATTGTTATCAGCCACAACCCTGATAACGATACCACCAGGTCTTTTTATCTCTCTTATTGATTTGTAGTTGTGGGATCTGTGGATTGATTCTGTTGATTTGGTCTGTATGAATTTTGATCATTTGGATATTGGATATTGGTGTTGTTGTGGCATGAATTGCTTTAGCTATATGCATCTGTAGTTTCTCCGAATGCTCGTGCTGCTCGGGAAGGGTACAAAATATATGCAATCTCCTTCTGTTTTGTCTGTTATCTGCTGTTTGGTTAACGTTTACTACTATGGCTGGTGTTTGATGCGCTGAGCTCTTTGAAATTCAATGCACAGAGTTTACAACTTGCAATTTGGTGTTTCTGTAAATGCTTGTGATTAGTGTGATTGGTCATGAGATTGTAGGGAAGAAAAGGGTATTGGAATCGTAGTTGTACCACATCAGTCCCATATTTTGATAAGATGCTGAGCGATTTTTTGCCTCCATCTTGTTGCGATGATTGAATGCTACTAATTTGCAAACTGGGATTATGTATTTGTCATCTTCTCTTCATAGATTATTTTTTCCCGAATCCTGATGAGTTCTTATATTGTTGTACCATCAATATTGAGATGCTTTTTCTAGTGGTTATGGACGTGTATGTATGTATGTCTTATCCTTGTGGCTTTCTGTAGTTCATGTTTTTAACTTAATTCTTTTGAAGTCTGAGGCTGATATAGTGGCTGGCTTAGCTGACACCATAGCTCTCTATATTTCATTAGCGTAAGCTGGAAGTGTGCGTTTGTTTATTGTTTGTTTATTCATTTTAACAGGGTCAAGCTCCCATCCGGGGCTAAGAAAATTTGTCCAAGCGGCTGCCGAGCTATGATTGGGCAGGTAGCAGGTGGAGGGAGAACTGAGAAGCCCCTTCTTAAGGCTGGTAATGCTTACCACAAGTTCAGAGTGAAGAGAAACTGCTGGCCTAAGGTACGTGGTGTGGCGATGAACCCAGTGGAGCATCCTCACGGAGGAGGTAATCACCAGCATATTGGACATGCTAGCACTGTCAGGCGTGATGCACCTCCTGGTCAAAAGGTTGGTCTTATTGCTGCAAGGAGGACCGGTCGGCTCAGAGGACAAGCCGCAGCTACTGCTGCTAAAGCTGATAAGGCTTAAGAAATTTAGTCTGATAAGAGTACCTACATTTTACTTAATTGTGAGGTTTCGCGATCTTCTGCTTCTTGCCTTCAAAGATTAATATCCAAGACCAGATGGTGAACTTTGAAGGAATTTTGTTTAATGATTGTCTTAATGTTTTATTAATGACGTTTGGTTTTTATTCATTCTCAAAATTAGTCAAAGAGAAATTCGAATTTCTTCTTGTACTTAATTGTTCTCATACAAAGTCAACTGATAATTGGGAAGACTAGGTTGTATATTTGAAGAGTAAATTTTTTATTTTTAATCAAAGCGGGAGAGGGGAAAAATGGGAGATATTGGAAGTGTAATTAATTTTATCATCCAAATGAGGCCCTGAGTTCCCTCATGTTGCGGGCGTCCAGCAATAGAGATTTAGTAGGTGTCCCTACCTCCAAAAAGGGACCCAGGCTAAATCATCTATTTTTTGCGGATGACAACCTCTTGTTCTGCAAAGCCACTCCGCTTCATTGGCACAAGATGACGAGAATTTTGCATGATTATGAGTTGGCCTCGGGACAAAGGTTTAACCAAGAAAAGACCTCGGTATTCTTCAGTCGCAATACTCCTATTGAGACTCAACAGGAAATTTTGCGGGTGGCGGGTATCCCTTCAACACAGCGTTATGACAAGTACCTTGGTCTACTAGCCCTAGTGGGTAAGTCCCGCAATCAAGCTTTTAAAGTATTAAGGATAGGGTTTGGAGAAGATTGGGGGATTGGAAATTGAAGTTTTTGTCACAAGCGGGTAAGGAGATTTTGCTGAAAGCGGTGATCCAAGCTATACCACGTATAGTATGAGTATTTTCCTTTTACCAAAAGGATTGTGCTCGGAGATTAATGCTTTAATGCAAAAATTCTGGTGGGGCCATCAAGAAAATGAAGTGAGAATTCATTGGATGAAATGGAGTCAAATGGGCGTTTCAAAGCTAAAGGGGGGGGGGGGGGGATGGGCTTCCGAGATTTAGTGTCTTTCAATAAGGCTCTACTTGCTAAACAAGTTTGGCGTCTCCTCAAAGATCCGAACAGTTTGACTGCAAAAAAATTTTTAAGGGCAAAATACCATCCAAGGGGTACTATTATGGACGCAAAGTTGGGGTCAAAACCATCATTTGCATGACGTAGTATCTATGGAGCTCGAGAGTTAATAGAGGCCGGTCTTTTTTGGCGAATTGGGAACGGACAACAGGTAAAAATATGGGGAGAAAATTGGATTCCATTACCAATAACGTACAAAGTTCAGTCTCCCCCAAGAGAGATGGATATAACGAGCAAGGTGAGCCAATTAATTGATTGGGATAAGAAGTGGTGGGACAATGACAAGCTGAGAGGGAACTTGCTGCCAACAAAAGATAATTTACTAAGAAGGAAAGTGGTGAAGGAACCTTTTTGCCCAATCTGTGAGAGGGAACTTGAAACTGTTGTGCATGCTTTATGGGGGTGCCCAGCAGCTATGGATGTATGGGGAGGAGGAAAGAGAATTTTCCAGAAGTTCACATCTGGAGGGATGGATTTCCATAAAGTTGCTGAAGAAATGCTATACAGATGTGACAAAGAAGATTTTGCACTCTTTGTTCAGGTGGCACGCCAGATATGATGCAAACCAAGGAGCTGGACATGCTAATCATACACGTGGGAATGGAGCTGAATTTGCACAAGACCCTTTTTCACTTCCTAGTTGCCCAATTACAAGACTTAGAGCTAAACGTTTCAAGGAAGCACTAAATGGGCTAATCCAAGAAAATGGGGCTGACTCTAAAAAGACCAAGATGGGCTCAAATAATAATCAAGGTTTAGTCCATGTCATCAAAGCAATTGATGAGGTTAATTAGCATGCTTTTCCAGCATGGTTTGACCACTAAAGGGTGTGAATTTGTTGAGTTTCTAGGATATTAAATTGGAGAATGAATCTAGCCATTTAGCCATTTTTTTGGTTGTCTCTAGAAGTCCAAGAAGTCTAAAAACATGGGGACTTGTTATGTTAATGTTTGTGTAGTTTTTAAAGCTGTAGTTATAGCTTTTCCTATGCTTGGAGGGTTGTTCCAAGTATATAGGTGGATTATTACGAATTTTAATTGTAATTTGTCTTTTCAGAAAAACTATTATTCTTGTGAGGTCTTGTGTTCCTCTTGGTTCTTGAAAGAACTCTTTGAACTTATCAAGTTAATCTTATGACATTCAAACAACCAAACTTATCACCTTGATTTCTTGAGAGACTCTTAGGTTTTCTTGGTGTGGCGTTTTCAATCCTTCTTAGTCTTGGTTTTCATCTTGTTAGGTGACGGGTCAAGGCTCAACAAATCTTGTCTTCACGATCTTGGGGTTCCATGCCATCATTGTTATCGGGTTTCATCACAATTGTTGGTGGAGTTCATATCATTTTTCTTTTTGCCATCAAAGTTCACACGTTCACTCAAAGGTAAAGAAGTTAAATCCAAAGGTGACAACGGGTTAAAACCATAAACAATCTCAAATGGTGAAAACTTAGTTGCTGAATGTAGACTTCTATTGTAAGCAAATTCAACATGTGGCAAACAATCTTCCCATGTTTTCAAATTCTTTGTAATGATAGCACGCAACAAAGAAGACAAAGTTCTATTTACTACTTCAGTTTGACCATCCGTTTGTGGATGACAAGTAGTAGAAAACACCAACTTGGTTCCCAACTTTCCCCACAAAGTCTTCCAAAAGTAACTCAAAAACTTTGCATCCCTATCAGAGACAATGGTCTTCGGCATACCATGTAACCTAATAATTTCTTTGAAAAACAAATTAGCTATATGTGATGCATCATCAGTTTTATGACATGCAATGAAGTGTGCTATCTTGGAAAATCTATCTACCACCACAAAAACTGAATCTCTTCCCCTCTTAGTCCTAGGTAAACCTAAAACAAAATCCATAGAAATATCAGTCCAAGGTTCACTAGGTATTGGCAAAGGAGTGTACAAACCATGGGGTTTCAACTTAGACTTAGCCTGTTTACACGTGATACACTTCTCACAGATTCTTTCCACATCACGCTTCATATGAGGCCAAAAGAAATGTTCATGCAAAATTCCTAAAGTCTTAGCCACACCAAAATGTCCCATCAAACCACCACCATGAGCTTCTCTCACAAACAATTCATGCAAAGAACACATAGGCACACACAATTTATTTTCTCGAAACAAAAATCCATCATGCCTATAAAACTTACCAAATGCCACTTTTTTACATGCATTGAACACATCACCAAAATCAGAATCTTGTACATACAAATCCTTTATGTATTCAAAGCCAAGCAGTTTTGTATCTAACATGGAAAGTAAAGCATACCTTCGGGACAATGCATCAGCCACCACATTTTCCTTACCTTGCTTGTATCTGATCACATAAGGAAATGTTTCAATAAATTCCACCCACTTGGCATGGCGTTTGTTCAACCTTTGTTGTCCTTTCAAATGCTTCAAAGATTCATGATCTGTGTGAATCACAAATTCCTTTGGCCATAGATAGTGTTGCCAATTTTCCAAAGCCCTTACCAAGGCATACATCTCCTTATCATAAGTGAGGTAATTTAGGGCTAATCCACTCGACTTTTCACTGAAATAAGCAACTGGACGGCCTTCTTGCATCAAAACAGCTCCAACACCTATTCCTAAAGCATCACACTCAATTTCAAAAGTTTTAGCAAAGTTAGGTAAAACAAGAAAATGTGCATTGGTTAACTTTTCTTTGATCAGAGTAAATGCCTTTTCTTGTTCTTTCCCCCATTTAAACGGCACATTTTTCTCAATGACTTCAGTAAGAGGGGCAGCTAAGCTACTAAAATCACGCACAAACCGTCTATAGAAGCTAGCTAAGCCGTGGAAACTCCTCACTTGACTGATTGTTGTAGGCGTTGGCCAATCTTGGATTGCCTTAACCTTTTCCTCGTCCACCTCAATTCCTCTCTTACTAACAACAAAACCAAGAAACACAAGCTTATCCGTGCAAAAGGTGCACTTCTTGAGGTTAGCAAATAACCTTTCTTTCCTAAGAATTTCCAAAACATATTTCAAATGCATTACATGTTCTTCCAAATTTTTGCTATAAATTAGGATATCATCAAAATACACAACCACAAACCTGCCAATAAAAGCATGCAAAACATGGTTCATCAAATGCATAGATGTGCTCGGAGCATTAGTTAAACCGAAAGGCATCACTAACCACTCATACAAACCATATTTAGTCTTAAAAGTAGTTTTCCATTCATCACCTTCCTTCATCCTAATCTGATGATATCCATTCTTAAGATCAATTTTTGTAAAGACACAAGAACCATACAATTCATTCAGCATATCATCCAATATAGGAATGGGATGACGATACTTTACCGTTATGTTGTTGATGGCTCGGCAGTCAACACACATCCTCCATGTTCCATCCTTCTTAGGAACTAATAGCACCGGAACCGCACAAGGACTCATGCTTTCACGCACATACCCCTTCTCCAATAATTCACCTACTTGCCTCTAAAGCTCCTTGGTCTCCTCGAGATTACTCTTATAAGCAGGTCGGTTTGGAATTGATGCACCAGGTATGAAATCAATTTGATGTTCAATCCCCCGGATTGGAGGTAAACCATGAGGTACCTCTTCGGGAAGGGCATCTTCAAACTCCTGCAAAAGAGAAACAATATCGCTCGGCAAAGCACCGACGAGATCATTAGTACATAAAAGAGCCTCCTTGTACATGAGTACAATAAGGGGCTGGTGTGAAACTAAGGCTCTCTTGATCTCACTTTTTTTTGCAATGCAATTGAATGTTTCCTCTCTTGCTCTCACTATGGCCGAAGTACTCTCTCTTTCTTTTTCACTTTGATCAATGTTTTTCTCTCCTTTTTTTTT
>CM017327.1:17684255-17730783 GCA_006937295.1 Carpinus fangiana | reverse complement strand
AAATAGAATGAAAAATAAAAGTAGATAGTCAAAACTTATCTTAGAACCTGGCTCTGATACCAAAATGATATGAACTCCACCAACAATTGTGATGAAACCCGATAACAATGATGGCATGGAACCCCAAGATCGTGAAGACAAGATTTGTTGAGCCTTGACCCGTCACCTAACAAGATGAAAACCAAGACTATGAAGGATTGAAAACGCCACACCAAGAAAACCTAAGAATCTCTCAAGAAATCAAGGTGATAAGTTTGGTTGTTTGAACGCCACAAGATTAACTTGATAAGTTCAAAGAGTTCTTTCAAGAACCAAGAGGAACACAAGACCTCACAAGGATAATAGTTTTTCTGAAAAGATAAATTACAATTAAAATTCGTAATAATTCATTTATATACTTGGAACAACCCTCCAAGCATAGGAAAAGCCATAACTACAGCTTTAAAAACTACACAAACATTAACATAACAAGTCCCCATGTTTTTAGACTTCTTGGACTTCTAGAGACAACCAAAAAAATGGGTAAATGGCTAGATTCATTTTCCAATTTAATATCCTAGAAACTCAACAAATTCACACCCTTTAATGGTCAAACCATGTTGGAAAAGCATGCTAATTAACCTCATCAATTGCTTTGATGATATGGACTAAACCTTGATTATTATTTGAGCCCATGTTGGTCTTTTAGAGTTAGCCCCATTTTCTTGGATTAGCCCATTTAGTGCTTGATCGGTGTCAAATATTGTATATTTAACCCCTCTTATCTTATGTTTGTTAAGCTTTTAGCTTTATTAATTTCTAATGTTTTGGTTAGTTTTGGTGTTTCAGTGTTTTACAGGTTGTTAAGTTGCATTTGGGGCTAATGCCATCAACTCTGGGGTTTAAGACAGTTCGGGGAGCTTTGACAGTAAATTTGAGTCGAGCGATAATTCGTACCCAATGAGTCCCACCAAAACGGTCATATCTAGAGTTGTAGAACTCTGATTGGGGTGATATTTGTGTCTTTGGAAAGCTAACTCAAAGATCTACAACTTTGTATTTCACATGTGAGGGCTAATTCTGAAGGCAATGCGCTCGAACGCCAGTTTTGCATTTGAACGCAGTTGTGCCTATCAAATGCCGAAATTCATGCACGAGTACGATCGAACGCACCCAGTGCGATCGATCGCACCTTATCTAACCTGGTAGTGCTGAAACCCTAAATTTAGCCTATAAATATCCCCATTTCTCTTGTAAACAAACCTTACGTTTGGAAAACGCTTGGAAGCCCCCCTTGTGGCCTAAATCCTCCCCGTTCATCACTGTAAAACCCTCTAAACGTCATTTTATCATTTATTTTATTTAATGCTTTTAGTTGTTTTAATTTAGTCTCTTATTTTCCCTCACTATGGATTTGTTTATGTATATTCATGTTTAGTTTACATTTTCTATCATTTAATTTAACGTTTGTTCGATTCAATCACAATCTCGTGACAAGATTGTGATTGGTTGTTGTTTATGGATCATTTATTGTCCAATATGCGTTGTGATTTATCCGGGCTACATCGGATAGTTTAAGCGAGTCCAATATCCATTGTCTTCAAAGACACATCGGATGATTCGATCTCGGCTCAACATCTGTTGCAACCGTTTATGGGTTAATACATCGCATGATTCGACTAGATTTTGTAAAGGCAAAAGAACATGCGTCGAGCTAGGCCATACGACGGGTGTGTGGACTATCGTGAGAATAGAATATACATTTTAACCTAATTGTTTGATGGATGTGTGAATTAGCATGCTTATATGTTGATTAAATTGTGGTGAGGTAGATTAGGGACCTTAGCGTTTTTATTTATTTATTTTTATTGCATTTTAATTTAGTTTTATTTTATGCACGCCTTGTGTTTGATATTGGGACTAGGCTAAGATAGGATTAATTTAGGCATTTAGAATTGATTTTTAGCAAAGCCGATTCTCTATGGGTTCGACACTCGCACTTGCACATCCACTGTATTACAAACGATTTGTGCAATTGGCGAGTACAATTAAATTTGTATGATCAAATTTTGGTGCCGTTGCTGGGGAGTCGGTGTTTTGTTTGAATTGATTTTATGCTTAGATTAAATTTATTTTTCTACTAGTTATTTTAAATTCAGCATTTATTTTGTTTATTTCGTGCTTTTGTATAGATAAAATTAAAAAAAAAAATTAGAATAGGTTTATTTGGCTGATTTGGGCATTTGTCTAAGTTGCTGGAAAATTACACTCTGTAATTGCGATCGATCTCACGTCTGTTGCGATCGAGCGCAGTTGCGCCATTCACAGCATAGTCGTGTGCCTGCGCTCGATTAGTACGCAGTTGCATGCGAGCGCAGCTGACTGACCAGACGGCAGCGCACTTGTGCGATTGATCGCACCCTTGTTGCAATCGAACGTACATGCAACAGACTGCTACATTTTTACACGTACGCTCGATCNGGACCTTAGCGTTTTTATTTATTTATTTTTATTGCATTTTAATTTAGTTTTATTTTATGCACGCCTTGTGTTTGATATTGGGACTAGGCTAAGATAGGATTAATTTAGGCATTTAGAATTGATTTTTAGCAAAGCCGATTCTCTATGGGTTCGACACTCGCACTTGCACATCCACTGTATTACAAACGATTTGTGCAATTGGCGAGTACAATTAAATTTGTATGATCAAATTTTGGTGCCGTTGCTGGGGAGTCGGTGTTTTGTTTGAATTGATTTTATGCTTAGATTAAATTTATTTTTCTACTAGTTATTTTAAATTCAGCATTTATTTTGTTTATTTCGTGCTTTTGTATAGATAAAATTCAAAAAAAAATTTAGAATAGGTTTATTTGGCTGATTTGGGCATTTGTCTAAGTTGCTGGAAAATTACACTCTGTAATTGCGATCGATCGCACGTCTATTGCGATCGAGCGTAGTTGCGCCATTCACAGCACAGTCATGTGCCTGCGCTCGATTAGTACGCAGTTGCATGCGAGCGCAGCTGACTGACCAGACGGCAGCGCGCTTGTGCGATCGATCGCACCCTTGTTGCAATCGAACGTACATGTAGCAGACTGCTACATTTTTACACGTACGCTCGATCACACGGTACCTGCGCTCGAGCGCATCTCTATAGTTAGCACCAGTAGACCCGAGGCAGCTAAGATTTTTATTTTATTATTGTTTTGTCTTTAATTATTTATTTATTCTGCCTATTTTAATTTATTTGCTTGCTGTTTTTAGTTTTAGTTAGTTTTTATTTTTTTTTAATTGTTTAAATTAGTTTATTGTTTTGTAAGTTATTTGTTTAGTTTATTTTTATTAGTTTTTGTTTATTGTATTTTATTTTTGTTTTGTTGTTATTGTTTCATGTGAGATATATTGAACTGTTTGGGTGAAGCATGAATCTTCCGTTTAATTATTTTGATGTTTCCCCTAGTGGTAGGATGCCTAATCCTATCAATTTTCACCCACATGAACCATGTTCACACTGCTCGAGCCCTTACCAAAGTTTAGGTGATTGTCCACATTGTGGACAATTTTCTAATTTTTCACATGGGCAGTTGAACACCAGTTTCTCCAGTCCTGGGTTTGAATCAGATTCAAATTTTTATAATCCAGACTGGAGCAACCATTCTGATTTTTCGTGGCAAGCTCATGCTACGAAAAATTTTGCTCCCCAGGTTGACGAACTGTACCATCTTGATTATCCGCAGTTCGGCAACCATTTTTCTTTCCATTCATTATATAACTATCCTCCTGAGAAATCGTCCTTGGAAGACACTCTTAAGGAATTCATGGAACTAGTCGACCAACCCACCATTCTTGTATCGCATGAACCATCATTAGAAGACACACTCGAGGCGTTCAGGCGAACAGTCAACCAACCTTGTCAAGAAATCATAGATGTCACTGTGGCAAACACTGAAGCAGTTGTAAGGTTGGAAGGACAGCTTGGTCATCTAGTTGCTGAGTTCAACAGAATTAAGGAAGAGGAACTTTAAAGTCAGGAGATAGCTAGAGGGCAGTACATGATTGATGAGGATTGCCCTAGCAATCCTCATCATGAGCATGTCCAAGCCACCATCACATGTAGGAGTGAGGAAATTGTTGATGATGATGTAAGTCAGTTTAGCTTAGAGGACCCTAAGCTGGAATGTTTCACCCCAGATGACTGTGACCTAGACCTTGATAGGCTAGTTGTGCAAGATGGTGTGTTGCATGAGTTAAGTTTAGAGGATCCTGAGGTAGAACACTTCACCCAAGAAGATGACCTAGACCTGGACAGGCTACTTGATCATTGATCGGTGTCAAATACTGTATATTTAACCCCTCTTAACTTATGTTTGTTAAGCTCTTAGCTTTGTTAATTTCTAATGTTTTGGTTAGTTTTGGTGTTTTAGTATTTTGCAGGTTGTTAAGTTGCATTTGGGGCTAATGCCATCAACTCTGGGGCTTAAGACAGTTCGGGGAGCTTTGACAGTAAATTTGAGTTGAGCGATAATTCGCACCCGATGAGTCCTACCAAAACGACCATATCTGGAGTTGTAGACCTCCGATTGGGGTGATCTTGGTGTTTTTGGAAAGCTAACTCAAAGATCTACAACTTTGTATTTCACATGTGAGGGCTAATTCTGAAGGCAGTATGTTCGAACACACGTTTTGCGTTCGAACGCACTTGTGCCCATCAAATGCCGAAATTCATGCACGAGTGCGATCGAACGCACCTTATCTGACCTGGCAGCGCTGAAACCCTAAATTGAGCCTATAAATATCCCCATTTCTCTTGTAAACGAACCTTACGTTTGAAAAACGCTTGGAGGCACCCCTTGTGGCCTAAATCCTCCCTGTTTATCACTGTAAAACCCTCTAAACGTCATTTTATCATTTATTTTATTTAATGCTTTTAGTTGTTTTAATTTAGTCTCTTATTCTCCCTCACTATAGATTTATTTACATTTAATCATGTTTAGTTTGTATTATTCTGTTATTTCAATTTATGTTTATTCGTTTCAAAGCATTTTAGTGACAAAAGTGTATTGATTGTTGTTTACAAATCGCCAAACGTCAACACTCGTTGCAACCGGAGATACATCGGATATTCGTCTTCGGACCATTATCCGTTGTGACCTCTTGTAACAGTGTTTGCCTCGAGTAGTTTGACAAGATTTTGTAGCAACAATAGGATATACATATGGTTTTATCGATAGACGGAAATATGAACAATGCAATTAGCAAATAGAATACGCCAAGTAGCGTAATTATTATTAAATATGAGCTAAGCATATTTATTTGTTAATTAATTTGTAGTGAGGTGGATTAGGGACTGTAGTCGCTTTTATTTCTTTATTTTTATTGCTTTTTAATTTAGTTTATTTTTATGCACGCCAACTGTTTGCTATTGGGACTAGGTTAATATAGGATTAGTTTAGGCATTTTAAAATTGATTTTTAACGAAACACGATTCTCTGTGGGTTCGACACTCGCACTTGCACATCCACTCTATTACGATCGACTCGTGCAATTGGCGAGTACAATTAAATTTGTACATCAATCATGCTGATACTTTTAGTAAGCCTAGTCTTGAGGATCCATCGGGAGAGTGTTTTGATCAAATTGAAGATGATATGGATCTTGACAAGTTCCTCAAGCAAGCTGTGAGGTTTAGAGAGCCAAGTTTGGAGGATCCTTTGGAAGAGAGCTTTGCTCAATTTGAGTTTGATTTGGACCTTGACATGGTACATGAGCAAGCTAAGGCTTTATTGGATCCCACTCCTAAGATGCGAACTGAGAATGGAGAAGAAGAGAAGGAGGAGCAGATTGAGCCCCCGCCAATTTCAAATTGGCTCAACAACAAGGAAGTGAGTACTGAAGCTCACTCCTTCATCACAATCTCTCTCGAAACACAACATGTACCTCAAGCTTCATTTTTCCAATGTCTCGAAGAGCCATCTTATGTAGAAATCTTTGAGGAATCGCACACAGAAGATCACAAATCTAGGAACCGAGTTCCTAAGTGGATTCCTCGAAACAAGGACAACTACATAAGATGGCGGACCATCCTTCTAGAGGGGTATTTAGTGCTAAAAAAAAAAGGATGGAAGGGATTGGTTGGACACCCATATGAGCGGGGAAGGTGCGGTATGTTTTCTTTTTTATTTTCCGCACCTTAATTTTTGTCATTTTCTTTTTGTTTTATTTTATTTTGTTTCTAACAGAAATTAACCTTTTGATGTTTGATCTTTGAGAAAAAGATTGTTGTTAGTTTTTGACAAGTGTTTTGATATTTAAGTTCGGGGGACGCTTTGGACTTTCCACATCTCGGTTCATCATCCCACTGTAATGTATTTCTTGTCACATTGGGGACAATGTGTCATTTAAGTTTGAAGGTGTGGACAAACATTCTGTCTATCTTTATGTTTGTTTATTTACTTGTTTTGCTTTGTTTTTGCCTGCATATATTTGTTTTTGTTTGTATATAATTTTTTTTTGTTTGTTGCTATGTTGTTGATTGGGCACAATTTACATCATAACTGTGGATTACATGTCATTGGTGTGTTTAACTTGTTTGAACATGGCATATCATTAGAAATCCCATTTTTTGATTCATGAGTTGGATTAGAGAGACTCCACTTGTTTGATCGATATTTTACATGCACACTAGCATTAGGATTTGTGGGGTATGAGATTAGACTTTGAAGTGTGTGTCTTAAGATTTCTAGGTTTGCGATGTGATGAGAAAAATCATGGCTGTTAAAAAAAAAAAATCAGAATAAGTCGAGTTTCTCATTGAGTAACCGGACCTCTTGCCTGGCCAAGCAATGAGTGTTCGCGTCAAAAGATGAGAAATTCTAGCTAAAAAATTGTATGGCTAGTTTAGGCTCCATAGCTCTTTTGATTTGAGTAATTAAGCCCTAGGGATGTCTCTACATCTAGTGCCTTAAAGCCGTCTGGTTTGGGAGTCACTAGCCCAACGCTTGTTACATAGGTCATTTAGAAGCTTAAGGGAGTCAAGCATTGCACAACCTACACAAAAAATTGCATCTTTCAATTCAAGCCTTGGTTGTAGTTATCATATTGTTTTCGTTTGAATTTTGGATACACGTCTTTTGAGAATAATTGAAACCCCATGATCTTGTTGTTAGTTCACTTTGCACTTCATGGAGCATATGTTGTCTCAATTTTCCAACCTTGAGTGAAAATGATGTTTGGATGCCTAGATGATGTGGTTTGTATGTTCATCATGTTAAATTTGCTAATGATGTGTGAACCATGTGTTTGTGTGAATGGCTTTTTCCATTAATAACATAGTACCAAATAATTGTTTGTGGGTGTCATTCCTGGAAAACCCTCACGAGACTTTACTCGTCCACTAAGGATGTCTAGAGGTTTAAAAGGCTTGTTGCATACACTAAATGTAATCGTTTCTCCCACGAAAGCAGATTTATGTTTCTTATTTTTATTGTGTTTTCATTTTTGTTTTGCTAAGGGACTAGCAAAATGTAAGTTTGGGGTATTTGATCGGTGTCAAATATTGTATATTTAACCCCCCTTATCTTATGTTTGTTAAGCTCTTAGCTTTGTTAATTTTTAATGTTTTGGTTAGTTTTGGTGTTTTAGTGTTTTTCAGGTTGTTAAGTTGCATTTGGGGCTAATGCCATCAACTCTGGGGCTTAAGACAATTCGGGGAGCTTTGACAGTAAATTTGAGTCGAGCGATAATTCGCACCCAACGAGTCCCACCAAAACGGTCATATCTAGAGTTGTAGAACTCTGATTGGGGTGATGTTGGTGTCTTTGGAAAGCTAACTCAAAGATCTACAACTTTGTATTTCACATGTAAGGGCTAATTCTAAAGTCAGTGCACTCAAACGTACGTTTTGAGTTTGAACGCAGTTGTGCCTATCAAATGCCAAAATTCATGCACGAGTGCGATCGAACGCACCCAGTGCGATTGATCGCACCTTATCTGACTTGGCAGTGCTGAAACCCTAAATTTAGTCTATAAATATCCCCATTTCTCTTAAAAACGAACCTTACGTTTGGAAAAACGCTTGGAGGCGCCCCTTGTGGCCTAAATCCTCCTCGTTCATCACTGTAAAACCCTCTAAACGTCATTTTATCATTTATTTTATTTAATGCTTTTAGTTGTTTTAATCTAGTCTCTTATTTTTCCTTACTATGGATTTGTTTATGTATATTCATGTTTATTTTACATTTTCTGTCATTTAATTTAACGTTTGTTCGATTCAATCATAATCTCGTGACAAGATTGTGATTGGTTGTTGTTTATGGATCGTTTATCGTCCAATATGCGTTGTGATTTATTCGGGCTACATCGGATAGTTTAAGCAAGTCCAATATCCGTTGTCTTCAATCACACATCGGATGATTAGATCTCGGCTTAACATCCGTTGCAACCATTTATGGGTTAATACATCGCATGATTCGACTAAATTTTGTAAAGGCAAAAGAACATGCGTCGAGCTAGGCCATACGACGGGTGTGTGGACTATCGTGAGAATAGGACATACATTTTAGCCTAATTATTTAATGGATGTGTGGATTAACATACTTATATGTTGATTAAATTGTGGTGAGGTAGATTAGAGAACTTAGCGTTTTTATTTATTTATTTTTATTGCATTTTAATTTAGTTTTATTTTATGCACGCCTTGTGTTTGATATTGGAACTAGGTTAAGATAGGATTAATTTAGGCATTTAGAATTGATTTTTAGCAAAGCTGATTCTCTGTGGGTTCGACACTCGCACTTGCACATCCACTGTATTACAAACAACTCGTGCAATTGGCGAGTACAATTAAATTTGTACGATCAGTGCTTCCTTGAAACGTTTGGCTCTAAGTCTTGTAATTGGGCCACTAGGAAGTGACAAAGGGTCTTGTGCAAATTTTGCTCCATTCCCACGTGTATGATTAGCATGTCCAGCTCCTTGGTTTGCATCAAGATATGGATGAGAAGAAATAGATGAATCTATGAAAGGGTGTTTACAAGTCCGAATGAGTTAATGAATGGAACGTTGCGCTATGTAGAGGAGTATAAGCAAGCACATGAGAATCTGAGACCATCAGAAAATGCAAGTAGAACAGACCAGCAGGATCAGTGGAAAGCTCTTGTCTGAGGTTGGTTCAAGACGAATTGGGATGTAGCGACTGCTTATTCATCTTGCAGGATAGGGATTGGGGTTATCATTAGAGATGAACGTGGGGGTAGTTGTAGCACCCTGGAGCAAATAATGTCAAGGATCTATTGAGCCAACGATGGGAGAAGCGACAAGTCTGTTTTATGCAGCATCTCTGTGCAGAGAATTGGGGATCCATGAGGTTATCTTTGAGGGGGATGCAAAACAGGTGGTGGATGCTGTTAACTCAAATACAAGTAGATGGAGTCGGTTTGGACATCTTATAGAAGACACACGACAGATGTTGCAATTCTTATCAAGATGGGAGTGTGTTTTCACCAAACAGGTGGCGAACGAGGTGGCACATAGGTTGGCAAAACAGGCTATTTCAAATGTCAGTGATAGAATATGGAGAAACCAAATTCCAAATTGTATCAGTGATGTTGTTTTGATGGAGCGAGTAGTTCCATCTTATTGATTTGGTTGTTGGAGCTTTTTACTCCACCTTCTGATTGTTTATCAATGAAATTATTCTTTTTCAAAAAAATAATAGACCAAGAAAACCATAAACAAAAATGGAAGGTGCTAAATAGGAAAGTGAAGCTCTTTGTCTCGCCAATGCCATCATCTCATCAAAGGATAGGGTGGAAAAAATTTTAGCTATCATCAACACAGCGGCATGTAGGCTTACAAAAAAGGATCGCGAGTAACTATATTTTATCATATTTTAAAATGGGGAATGCTAGGTGCTCTCCTGGTGTCCTCATTAGGAAATTAATCATATTTTTCAAGACCCGTAAGATGCGGAATAACAAAGATAAGCAATTACACACGACACAAAGATTTAAGTGGTTCGGCTTAACAAGCCTACATCCACTAGTGGAAACGACGCGGAGAAAATCCACTATGAAAAGATGAGTACAAGAGAGTAACAGGGAAAGATAACTACTCAAACCCAAAGCCCCAATTATACTCAATTCTCACTTTGACCGAACGAGAGTAATAATAAAAGGGGAATAAAACACTCTCATTTTCTTGCTCTCACTTTTTCTTTCTATTGTTGGCACACAAAAAATACGAAGCTAATATTACTTTGTTATTTTTTGCTCTACATACCTACGTCACAACACAAGCCTTTATATAGAAGGGCTAAGTCGGTGCTTTTTCCTAGTAAAAGTCCAATAAGGACATATTGAACCCATTACTGTGTAGGACAAGTACTTCAACTCCAATGAGGAGAAGGAATCCCAAAACCTTGTAGAATAGAACAAAACCGGTTGGATCCCACCCACTAGATTCAAGGCACGTTCTCAACAATCTCCCACTTGACTTGAATCCCACCAAGTCACAACATAGTGAATCTCCTTCAGATGTCTCCTCCACCTATCTTACCAACTGAAGCTGCGCACAACTTCAGTTTCTCATTAGTCACTCTTTTTGTCAACATGTCTTCTGGATTCTCAGTTCTGCGAATCTTCTCAAGTAACAATTGTCCACTTTCAAGAAGAGATCAAATGAAGTTATACCTCAACTGTATACGCTTTGCACTTGAATGATACTCCGGGTTCTTTGCAAGAAAAATGGCACTCCGACTATCACTATATAGAATGCCCTTCTCATTCTTCTTTCCCAACTCATCCAAAAATCCTTGTAGCCAAACCATCTCCTTTCCAGCTTTTGTCATGGCCACATACTCTACCTCTGTAGTGGAAAAAGCTACAATTTTCTATAACCTTAAGGTCCAACATACAGCAATACCTCCTAGAGTATACACAAACCCTATAATACTTTTCCTACTATCAACATCATCTGTTAGAGTAGCATCCACGTAGCCCTGCAGCTTCAAATCTGCACTTGTGAGGCAAAGGGACATATATGAAGTTCCTCTCAGATATAGCATAATCTACTTGACTGTCTCCTAATGCTGCTTCCTTGGATTACTCATATAACTGCTCACAACTCCCACTACATATGCAATATCCACTCTAGTATAGACTGTTGCATAAATCAGACTTCCGATAGCTGAGGTGTAAGGTACCTTGCTCATGTAGGCTTTCTCTTGATCCGTCTTTGGTGATTGATCCTTAGTTAGTTTGAAGTGACTCCCCAAGGGTGTGCTTACTGACAGCTGGTCTTCAACTTGTTGATGTCTTCCATACTAGCCCCTACAATGAGCATATCATCTATGTACAATAGTAGAATAATGTAAGAGTTATTAAAACTCTTGACATAGCAACAATGATCTACATTGCACCTCGTAAACCCAGTACTACACATGAAGCTGTCAAACTTCTTGTACCATTGTCTTGAAGCTTGTTTCAAGCCATACAAGCTTCTTCTCAGTTTGCACATTGAACTCTCCTTCCCCTGCACTGCGAATCCTTATGGCTGCTACATATAAATTTCTTCCTTCAACTTACCATGACGGAACATTGTCTTTACATCTAACTTCTTTAGATGTAAATCCTGTGCCGCCACAATGCTCAACACAATTTTGATGGTTGTCATTTTCACCACCGGAAAGAATATGTTTGTGTAGTCAATTCCTTCTTTCTGCTGGAATCCCTTGACTACCAATCTTGCCTTGTAGTGTTTGCTACCATCATGTTTACCCTTTATTTTGAACATCCATTTGTTGTGCAAAGCCTTTTTACCTTCTGGAAACTCTGTTAACTCCCAGGTCTGGTTAGTCAATAATGTGTCCATCTTATCCTTCATTGCTAACTCACACTTGATTGAATCTTCAACCTTAAAGGCTTCAACAAACGTCTCTGCCTTGCCACCATCCGTCAACAAAATATGAAACAAAAAGGGTGAAAAACGCTGTGGAGATCTAATGGTTCTGGTAGATCCGTGAATAGCCACTATCGGTGTACCTTGTTCAAAATGTTGATCTACTGTTTCTTCAACTTCTGGACCCTCTTTAGTTTTTGAATCGTTATCAACTTTTGAATTCCTTCTTTGAGCTGGACCTTTAGAAATTCCATCTAGGTTGATAAATTCAGGCTTCTTAGCCTTTAAATCTATTCTGACTAGTTTTGCACTTGAATTATTCTTATACACAGCCATCTCATTAAAAGTAACATTCCTAATTCTAATGATCTTCTTGTTTTGATCATCCCAAAACCTATACTCGAATGCCTCATTCCCATAGTCAATAAAATAACATTTTCTAGACTTAGCATCTAGCTTGCTCCGAGCATCAGATTCAGTATAGACCTACGAAACACAACAAAAAACTTTCGAATGAGCAAGATTTACCTCCTTTCCACTCCAGACTTCTATAGGTAGTCTATGGTCCAAAGGAACTGATGGTCCTCTGTTTATCAAGTAAGCAGCAGTACTCATTGCACCTGCCCAAAAAGTTTTATGTAGTCCAGCATGCAACCTTATACTTCTTGCACGTTAGCAAATGCTGACGTGGCATTTTGCCACATCACCAAATGGTGATTTTTTTTTTTAAAAAAAATTTTAATTGCATGAGCTGCATGCATATATATATACACACACACGTAACAAATGCATGGGCTGCATGCATCCTAATTTAGGCCAAATTATTTTTAATTATGAATCCTTACAGATCGGTTATAATCAGCAAAAGCACTGATTTACTGGTGTTTGCGATCCGATTGAATTGAAAATTGGCGTTCATGTTAATAACACGGTAATCTTCATTTTCAGCGGTGGAGATTAGATTCTAACTTATGATGTATATCGTAGCGCCATGAAGAGAAAAAAGCTAGGTACAGTAATCGATCATGGTTTTCGCTGGTTCAGGTGTTACTTGGGATTATGGTTAGGTTAATTAAGTAGATAGGTTACTATAATTGGCAAATCGTAATTAGGTTAGTTAATTAATTAGGATAATTAGGTTAATTACTATATATATATAAATAGGTTAGTTAATTACTATAGACATATATATAATTAGGTTAATTAGTTATGTTAGTTGATTACTATATATATAGTTAGGTTAACTAGGTTAGTTAACTATTTAATTATGTTAATTAGGTTAATTATCTAACCGTAATTAATAAATCTAACCTAATTAATTAATATAATCTAATTAATTCACTAACCTAGTTAAATATCTAATCTAATTAAATAATATAACCTAATTAAATAATAATATAAATAATATCTCATAAAAAAATAATTTAAAAAGCACATTTCCTAACGTGGCATGCATACCACGTTAGTATTTTCTAACGTGCCATGCATCCACACGTTAGGAAAATACTAACTATGCCACGTTAGCAAACATTTGTCCAATATTTTTTTTTTATTTCTCCTCCTAAAAATAAAACCCTATATGACATAATTAATTATCTAACCGTATTTAATTAATCTAACCTAATTAATTAAGTATCTAACCTAATTAATTAATATAACCTAATTAATTAACTAACCTAATTAAGTGTCTAACCTAATTAAGTAATATAACCTATTAAATTAACTAACCTAATTAATTATCTGACCTAATTAATTAATATAACATAATTAATTAATTAACTTAATTAATTATCTAACCTAATTAATTAATATAACCTACTTAATTCACTAACCTAATTAAATATCTAATCGAATTAATTAATATAACCTAATTAAATAATAATATAAATAGTATCTCATATAAAAAAAAAAAAATTAAAAAAACACATTTCCTAACGTGGCATGCATACCACGTTAGTATTTCCTAACATGCCATGCAGCCACACGTTATGAAAATACTAACGTGGCATACATGCCACATTAGCAAACATTTGTCCAATATATATATATTTTTATTTCTCCTCCTACAAATAAAACCCTATATGACATAATTAATTAACTAAACCCTAATTAATTATCTAACCGTAATTAATTAACTAACCTAATTAATTAAGTATCTAACTTGATTAATTAAGTATCTAACCTAATTAATTATCTAGCTAACTTAATTAATTAACTAACATCATTAATTACATAACCTAATTAATTATGTTAACCTAATTAATTATATAACCTAATTAAATATCTAACCTAATTAATTAACATAACATAATAAATTAACCAACATAATTAATTATATAACCTAGTTAATTACCTAACCTAATTATGTAACCTATTTAATTAACATAACCTAATTAATTAACTTACCTAATTAGATATCTAGCCTAATTAATTAATATAACTTAATTAAATAATAATATAAATAATATAAACAATATCTCATATATAAAAAAAAATAAGAAACATTTCCTAACCACGTTAGCGTCTCTTAACGTCGCAATTACACCACGTTAGCAAAGTTTTTTTTTTTTGTTCTCTTAACAATAGAAATAAAGTTTATTAGTATAATTAGGTTAATTAATTAGATATATATAGTTAGGTGACTATAAGTAGGTTCATTACTTAGGTTACTATACTTATGATAGTTTAAGTAGGTTAATTAATTATATTAATTAGGTGGTGATTTGCACCCCAACTGGATGAGTTGAACAAACCAATAGCAATGAATACTTTCAGATCTGAGCCACTTATGATGAACATATACAGATTTAACAATCATCGAGCACCCCAAAACCCGTTTCACAGTGACCCCATGGGTTTTGCTCCTGGCCCTCACCATGCCTATATTAATTATGTACCTATAGATAATATATATACAATTTCATATTTAAAAAAGAAAAAAAAAAAAAAATTCCTAACGTGGCATATACATCACGTTAGGAATTGCTTTTTTTTTTGGTTAAAATTAGGATGAATTACTCAAATATATATAATTTAGGGGTTACTACAATAATATATATATTAATTAACTAGGTTACTATAATTAGATTAGTTAATTAGATAGGTTACTATAATAATTTATATATTATTTAATATTCATAATAATATATATATTTCATATTTAAAATATATAGATAGGGCTACATATATATGTAGTAAGATTAGTATATACATACATATATATATATAACCTAATTAGGTTAATAAAAATTATAGGAAAACGCTAGGGGTTCTCCCCGTAGGTTCTCCTGGCGTTCTCCCAATCTTACGTGAAACATGATTTAAGAAAAAATAAAATTGTAGTGGCCTCCACCACCGGTTTTTTTAGGCATTAGCATCAAATTTGAGGCATTAGCACCAAATTTGAGAGGCATTAGCACCAAAATTGAGGCATTAGCATCAAATTTAGGATGATCAAATCCATTTTGGGTGATATTATCCCTAAAGGGTTAACCTTCCACCCTTAGGTTTTAATTTTGAATCCAAAAACAAGTTTTAAAGTATTAGAACCTAACTATTAACTCATAAAAATTAATCCGTTAGCAAAAAAATGGTACTACAATTTTATTTTTTCTTAAATCATGTTCTACATAAGACTGGGAGAACGCTATGAAAACATTATGGGAAGAACCCCTACCAAACCCCAAAATTATATAGCATTAAAAAAAAGAAAAAAAGAAAAAAACATTTACGTCACCCTTTTGCCCACGTGCCACGTGTGACACGTTAGGAAATACTAACGTGTGGCATATGCCACGTTACTATTTCCTAACATGTCACATGTGGCACGTGAGCAAAAGGGTGACATAAATGTTTTTTTTTTTAAATATTAAATTATAATATAACCTATGTAATTATCTATCATAAAAAATTAAGTAACCTATTTAACTAACTAACTAACCTAATTAATTAACTATCCTAATAAATTAACTTACATTATTAATTATGTTAACCTATTTAATTAACTAATTTTGTTCTAGTTATTTAACTAACCTAATTAACTAACTAACGTAATTAATTATGTTAACCTACTTAAATATATATATATATAGTAAGATTAGTATATACATATATATATATAACCTAATTAGGTTAATACAAATTACATAGCATTTAAAAAAATAAAAAGGAAAAACCATTTCCTAAAGTGCCACGTGTGACACGTTAGGAAATACTAACATGTGGCATATGCCACATTACTATTTCCTAATCACATGTGGCACATGAGCAAAAGGGTGACATGGCATAAACGCCATGTTAGTAAATGTTTTTTTTTTTTTTTTTAAATATTAAATTATAATATAACCTATGTAATTATCTATCCTAAAAAATTAAGTAACCTAATTAACTAACTAACCTAATTAATTAACTATCCTAATAAATTAACTTACATTATTAATTATGTTAACCTATTTAATTAACTAATTTTGTTCTAGTTATTTAACTAACCTAATTAACTAGGTTAACCTAATTAACTAACTTACGTAATTAATTATCCAACCTAATTAACTAACTAGCGTATGTAATTAATTATGTTAACCTACTTAAATATATATATATCTAGTAAGATTAGTATATACATATATATATAACCTAATTAGGTTAATACAAATTATATAGCATTAAAAAAAAAAAAAAAGGAAAAACCATTTCCTAACGTGCCACGTGTGACACGTTAGGAAATACTAACATGTGGCATATGCCACGTTACTATTTCCTAACGTGTCACATGTAGCACGTGAGCAAAAGGGTGACGTGGCATAAACGCCACGTTAGGAAATGTTTTTTTTTAAATATTAAATTATAATATAACCTATGTAATTATCTATCCTAAAAAATTAAGTAACCTAATTAACTAACTAACTAACCTAATTAATTAACTATCCTAATAAATTAACTTACATTATTAATTATGTTAACCTATTTAATTAACTAATTTTGCTCTAGTTATTTAACTAACATAATTAACTAGGTTAACCTAATTAACTAACTTACGTAATTAATTATCCAACCTAATTAACTAACTAACGTAATTAATTATGTTAACCTACTTAAATATATATATATACATATATATATAGTAAGATTAGTATATACATATATATATATAACCTAATTAGGTTAATACAAAAAGTATATCATTTAAAAAAAAAAGAAAGGAAAAACCATTTCCTAACGTGCCACGTGTGACACGTTAGGAAATACAAACGTGTGGGATTTTCCACGTTACTATCTGGAAAAAATTTAGTAACGTGTTGAAACTTACACGTTAGGAAAATATATATATATTTTTTAAAAAAATTCTCATTACTAACGTGGAGTTAATCACACGTTACCAATTGCTAACGTGTGATTAATGCCATGTTAGGAATTAGTAACGTGTTAAAAACTACACGTTAGAATTTTTTTTTTGTAAATCCCATTACGAACGTGTTAATTTTTAACACGTTAGTAAATTGTGACGTGGCAAAATAAATTGAACAGCAGACACATTAGTAAAAGATGTGTTTTTTGTAGTGTAACTTTGTATGCAATAATAACTTACGATTTATTTACTATGAAATTAAATTTAAGACTCATCTATATTTATTTTACATAAACATACACAAACACACATATAGAGATATACTATATGTATTTATGTGTTTATGTAAGTTTGTCATACACTACAAATCTTGGGTCCTACCAAAACATTAATAGTTTTCAAGACAGTTAATACTGATCAAACTTATATGAGTGATATTTTTCATTGTAGAGAATTAAGCCCACATCCTAATACGTTGCCGAACCTCAATATATATGACAAACTTAACTCTGTAAGTCATGCGAGTACTCTTCCTGTTGGAGAAGATAATTAAGCTGAAATGCTCACTGTCAATGAAGCTTTCATGTGACTTTTCCAAGTTCCAATATTCATGCTAGCTCATTTTGTTCCCAGTCTGGTCGCCTCCAAACTAGTATAACATAATTGCTTGTTTTAATTTGGTCGTGCGAAAAATCTTCCAATATATGCCAATGGTTCCTTATTTCTATCTTCTATTATTAGCAAGATTATTCCAACAAGACCGACCATATATAGCCCACTTCTTCAATACAAGCACCTTGCTAGCTGTTGCCTAAATATCACAACTAAACTAAAAATCTACAATAGTATAGGGGTGTGCTATATATATATATTTGCACTTAACCAATGAACATTCACACTAAGGTACAAGAAGGAGGACATGATGGAGTACATATAGCCTATAGGGGCGACATACATATATCTGTCTTAAAATTGTGACTGACTAAATAATTGTCTGGATAGGAAAGACAAAAGAGTCACATAGGGCAGCATTTACATGTATCCTGCCTTTTAAAAGACTTTTTTTTTTTTATTATTTTTTATTTAGTTTTGGTTTTTTTTTTTTTTAGATAAAAAAAAGTTACTGATTCAAACAAGACAAAAAGAGTCACATGGGGCAGCATTTACATACATGCATGTATCCTGCCTTTTAAAAGACTTTTTTGTTTTTGTTTTTTAGTTTTTTAAAAAAAGAAGTTACTGATTCAAATAGATGCATGGAACATATATACGGTATTTACACGCATCTATACATGTAGGGATTTGAGTTTCTTATTACTCCACTCTATCTAAAATAAGACTTATACTGCATTTGTAAATTCCGCATTTGACTTAAGGCACAAACTAAGATTTGTTACTTATAGAATGGGAGAGGGAGTTACGACTCTCTCCTCCCCGCCCCTTTTATCCTTCCCTCTTCATCCTCTTTTTTCTCGCTTCCACAATAGATCGATCAGGGTATATGTGTCAATGGTACTTGAGCTGCTTTCTAGCTGCGCCTGTGATGTGGATCAGATAGCCTTAGAGTTCACGAGGATGAACAGGAGTGATGTAAGCTTGAGGACACCCCGGAAGATGGTGACGCACTCGCAGGACAGGGAAAGACCGTCCGGACGGCCATCAGCCCGTCTGGACCCGTAGCTTTCCAAGAAGGTTCCAGAACGCCCCGTTCGGAGGTCGTTCGATCCCCGTCCAGACGGACGGGTTATATTTTAGTGTCCCGTTCGGACGGNCCCCTTTTATCCTTCCCTCTTCATCCTCTTTTTTCTTGCTTCCACAATAGATCGATCAGGGTATATGTGTCAATGGTGCTTGAGCTGCTTTCTAGCTACGCCTGTGATGTGGATCAAATAGCCTTAGAGTTCACGAGGATGAACAAGAGTGATGTAAGCGTGAGGACACCCCGGAAGATGGTGACGCACTCGCAGGATAGGGAAAGACCGTCCGGACGGCCATCAGCCCGTCTGGACCCGTAGCTTTCCAAGAAGGTTCCAGAACGCCCCGTTCGGAGGTCGTTCGATCCTCGTCCGGACGGACGGGTTATATTTTAGTGTCCCGTCCGGACGGTCACTTACCCGTTCGGACTTTGAGCCATGTTTTGGCTCAAGTCGACTTGTTTTGGCTTAAACCGCCTTTTTACTTTACTTTTCCTTCTAGGACGTGTTTTTAGTTTACTTTTCCTTCTAGGATGTGTAATCCTAGTTTATGTTAGTCTTCTTTTATGCTTTAACCTCTAAGCCTATAAATACAGGCTTAGACCCTTTAGAAAAACAGTTTATTATTATTGATTTCGTTAATAAGAATACTCAGAGTTGAGTTTCTTGGTTCTTTTTCCTTCAAGCTTTAGATAGCATTTATTGTTTAGAGAAGATTTATTTGATCTTGTGATAGTCTCACAATCTTAGGAATATTTATCCCTTCTACTTATTGTATTCTTGATTATACACGATCTATAGCTGCAATAGCCTAGCTGGCCGGCTATGGCGCATGGAACGTGTGAGGGTGTGTTAAGTTTTTGTTATTGTGTTTTCGTTTTTTTTAAATAAGAATGTATTCTCTCTACATTTGCTTTTAGTAGCAATCTATAGGATGAAGTTTTATTTAATTTCTTAGGTTTTGTTTTCATAAATTCTTAAGAATAACGGAATTGGTTTCGGTCGGGCTTTTGTTTTCTTATGATTCATATTTTTGGAGCAAACCATAGACCAATAATAGGATTTATCAGGCATAAAGATGAATTGTCTCTATAGTAGAGACAACGAAGGAGATTGCGATTGATAAAGCAATAGTAGTGGAGATAAATGAAAAAGAAAATAAAAAAATAAAAAAGTCAGGGAATTAATGACTTGGCAGTGGATAAAGATGTGATTCGTCGAAACTTGCTATAGATCTTAAACTGATTGGAACATTTATTTTTTATAGATATTGTCCTATAATAGGCCGAGAGGCTATTGTGTCTGTAATGTTTGAGTTGTAAAGATTCCAACTTGTATCTCTGGCATTATACAGAACATTTTACCTCATTTAATTGTTATATCAATAAAGAGATAATTCATTAAAAAAAAAAAAAGATTTGTTACCAAAAACACAAAAAAAAAAAAAAAAAAATTAAATTCAGCAAAGCTCATTGGAAACATTAAATAAAAATAATTTGATTATAAAAACAAAAACAAAAAATTAATATTTAATCTCTAAGTTTTCACCTCATTTAAATTTAATAATTGGATTTCCAATTTCAATAATAAGGTCTTTAGGTTTTGCACAAGTTTTAAACTGGTCACTCTATCACTTCGCCATCAAGTTCACGAGTAACGATTTCTTTTAACCCTACAAATATAAAAGATTAGGATCACGAAGAATATGGTTTTTGTTTCTAAAGTTGGGTCTTTGTTTTGTTTTGTTTTTGTTTTTTGTATGGATGACTTGACACTTAAGGATATGGCATCAATATTAGGTATTCATATGAATATCGACATGTCAATTGAAATGCATGTCACATATGACAAATCATTCATTTTAACAGAAAAAGTGATGAGGGACATATTTAAAATCTACGCAAAACTTAGTGATGCAAATTGGATGAAGTTGGCAGAAGACCCTGTTCGAAGTCCCGTTTGGACGAGGATATGTTATTTCATGTTGTATTCGTTTAATTATCGTGGCCGTCCAGATGGCCATAAGTCTCGTTCGGATGTGTAGCTATATCTGATTTATTAAACCGACGTTATTTCTTATTTAAATTAGGGATAGGGTTTTAAGAGTTTATATTTCATATTTTATTAGGTTTAGGAGTCTTGGGGTTATAAATACATGCATATAGCCTCCAAAAAAGGGGGTGGTTGTTATGAATCAGTTTTTATTAATGAAAATATTAAAATTTGAGTTTATTCCTCTTTTTCCTTTAAACCTTAGATAGATTCTATAGTTTTGAGAAAAATTTTTATATTTTTGATAGACTCGAGATCTAACAATTATTTATTTTTCTTCTTATATTGTTTTCTTTGTATCCCATCAAGTTAGGCTGCATTACTTAGGAACTAGAATTAGAAGCCCAATGATTTAACACAAATCGAATAAAAACTAAGGAAAACATTAGAAAAAATAGTGACTAAGATATCAACCATACCTAAAGGAATTAAGGTCACTCACGACCACAGGAAATGCATCCACTTGCATGGCCCAATACCCATTGTCTTAGACTCATAGTTCTCAGATCTACAAATAGCAAGTGTCATTTTGTTAATTTTCTTGTTTCGCTAATTTCCAGATATTTTCAGGGCTAGGGTTTCTTCAAGAGCCAGCCGTCTTACATAGTGTTTATCTGCGAAAATTTAACCTATTGGTAAAAAACATGCAGTAATTGTAGAGGCCAAGCCTTATTAATTCCTCTCGATCTATCATTGTGCAGATAAGGTACTCTCTCTCTCTCTATATATATATATATTTAGAAAATATCAGTAGGAATTTGAACACCTTGAATCTCTCTTGCCGACACTACTACAATATAGTTTTTTTTTCAACACCGAGTGTACCGTGTACGGCAATCTTTGTCTAGCTACCAATTGGTACGTACTTGTGTACGAAAAATAGTAGTAGTGCAGTTAGCAGCTTAGATTTACGCCAAAGCGCTACCATTTTTTCTTCGTCTAAACAATGTATATGTTGTTAATTACTATGCACAACAATGATGAATAATATGAAATAAAAAAATAGAGAGATTAAGAGAGAGTTGAGACACAGATTTAACGTGGTTCGGCAATTTGCCTATGTCCATAAGAGAGTGCGGCTATATTTTTCTATTCAATAATTTAGGGTTACAACATAACATATTTATAGGCAAACCCTAATTATAAATATTTTGAAAAACCCCAAAATACCCTCACAACTTATTTGTCCCCAGACCTACATAAACTAATTACACCAAATGGACCAGTAGTAGAATATGAGCCACTTGTTCCAACAATCTCTATCTTGGCGAGTATTCACCTCTTTAAAGATAATCAAGTACTGAGCCTCCACCTGAAATTGATAAGTTTGGCGATGCCACCTCCTCTCCTCTCCTCTCCTTTTTAGCACATGAATACATTTGTCAAGTTCAAGCAATGCTTGAACTTGTCTGTGGTAATAGGCTTAGTCAACATGTTCGCTGCATTCTAAGAAGTGTGAATCTTCTCAAGTAACAATTTGCTTGTAGCAACCAATTCCCTGATATTGTAAAACCTCACGTCAATGTGCTTGGTTCTCGCATGATACACCTGGTTCTTTACCAAGTAAATGGCACTTTGACTATTACAATACAATGAAACTCCAACTTGCTAAATACCCAGCTCCTTGACTAAACCTGTAAGCCACAAAGCTTCCTTCGCAGCCTCAGCTGCCACCATGTAATCCGCCTAAGTCATGGACATTGCAACCGTGGATTGGATCATAGACCTCCAACATATGGGTCCTCCTGCAAAAGTAAACACATAACCCGTGGTCAAGCTCCTGTCATCCAAATCCCCTACATAATCTGCATCTACATACCCAACAACCGAAAAATCACTCTTTTGCCTGACAAAAGTGATGCCGTTATCTGTAGTACCTTTTAAGTATCTGAAAATTCATTTAACTGCATCCCAGTGTTGTCTCCCCGAATTTGCCATGTACTTGCTCACCACACTCTCTGCATGAGCCAAATCTGGCCTGGTACATACCATAACATACATTAGACACCCCACTACACTAGCCTATGGGACCTTTGACATGCCTTCAGTTTCTTCAACTGTCTTGGGCAACTGTGACGTAGACAAACGAAAATGATTTGCCAAAGGTGTACTCACCGATTTCGCATTTTCTATGCTAAACCTCTCCAATACCTTCTTTACATAGCTGGCTTGAGATAGCTACAATCTCTTGGCATCTCTGTCCCTACGAATCTCCATCCCAAGAATCTTCTTGGCTGCACCCAAGCCCTTCATGTCAAATTCTCTACTCAACAAAACCTTTAGTTTGTTGACCACAACTATACTCTTTACTACAATAATCATATCATCCACATACAGTAACAGAAAAACCGAAGAGCCATCATCAAGGCTCCTCACATACACACAACAGTCATACTCACATCTCCTATAGCCAATTTTGATCATGTAGGAGTCAAATAGCTTATACCACTACCTTGGAGATTATTTCAGCCCATAAAGTGACTTCTTCAATTTACAGACCAAGTGCTCCTGTTCAGGTTGACTGAACCCTTCTGGCTGCTCTATGTAAATCTGCTCCTCCAAATCACTAAGGAGAAAAGCTATCATCACATCCATCTGCTCCAATGCCAATACCGCTATGATGGAAGTATGTTAGACCACTGGAGAAAATATTTCCTCATAATCAACTCATTTTTGCTATGACTAAACCTTCCCTACTAGGCGAGCCTTGAATTTTTCCCCATTTTTTCTGATATTGCTTCCTTTTTCTCGAACACCCATTTGCACCCTATCGCCTTCTTCCTCTCAAGAAGCTCCACCAAATCCCACGTCTAGTTTTTATGCAAAGACTCCATCTCTTCCGCCATAGGACCCATCCATCTGCTCTTCTCTTGGCTATTGATAGTCTCTCGAAAAGTAGTAGGATCTTCGCTGTTGATGACAAGAGCATAAGAAACCATGTCTTCAAAACCATACTTGGTAGGTGGCCTAATAGTGCGTCTAGGCTTGTCTGTGGCTATAGTGTGATGCTTCTTAACTCCTAAAGTAGAGGCCTCTGTACCCTAAGAAGTGTTCTCCTTCACATGAGTCTCTAACTCCACTTGCACCACCTACTTATCACTGCTACTGCTTTCTAGCACCTGCTGCTCTTTACCCTAAGTACTCTTCAACATGGAATTTTCATCAAATACCACGTCTCTACTGATCACCGCCTTGTTTGCCATCAGATCCCAAAACTTGTAACCTTTAACCCCTTTCTCATATCCTAGAACAACACATTGTCTAGACTTCGGATCAAGTTTTGACCGTTCTTCACTAGGTATGTGCACATTAGCTGGACAACCAAATACTCTCAAACTAGAAGAATCTACCTCATTACTTGTCCATACATCCTCTGCAACTTTTCCATCTAGTGCTGCCCTCGGTGACCTATTGATCAAGTAGTATGCCATACTCATCGCATCCACCCAGAAAATATTTACAAGTCTAACATTGAACCTTAGACACCATGCTCTCTCTGCAATAGACCTATTCATCATTTCCTGTAACACCTTGATAAAAATAACCCTTTTATTTTCTAAATAATTTCTCTTACAAAAACGGTTAAGGAGTTTTTAAAATTTGTTTTAAACAAGGACCCAGTCCCTTCATGGTAACCTAGAACACCCTAAAATCCCTTAGAAAATAGAAGCCAAAACACTAACCCTCTGGAGTGGACGTACACTAGGGTAAGAGGACATTTGTCCCTGTTTCAAGCACGGATGTACGTGGGGGGACCACTAGACGTACGCTTTACAAATAGTACACGGACTTACATGGGACCACATAGGTGTACTCTACTTTTTGAAATACCAATTGGAAAATACCTGGATGTACAATGCACCTTTTAGACTACTAGACAAATAGTACCAGACGTACGCTAGGGTTGGTGGACATCTACCAACCCTGCTCTGGCACGCCCCTAGGCTGCTCAAATTGAGAAAGCCTTATAATCTTGAGAAAGTTGTGAGTTTAGAGGAGTTTTGTGAGAAGGAGCCCATGTCTTTGCTTGGTTTTGAAGTAACCCTTGCTGTAGTGATCCAAATTATTAACTAGGCATAAGTAGCTTAGTTGGGGGAGTTAATTTGGGCTTTGGGTCACTAAGGACACTAGAGGGGCAATTTAGACTTTTGGGTGGACGTACGCTGCTGTCTGTAGTGCGAACGTACACTGGGGACCACCGAACGTACGCTCTGCAAACCGTATAGGCAGACGTACGTGGGACCATTGGACGTATGCTATTTTTTGAAATACCCTCTAGTTAATACCTGGACGTATAAGGCAGCCTTTGGACCGCTGGACAAAAACCACCGGACGTAGGCCCCTTTGGCCAAACGTCAGCTACTTTGCCAGGGGAGTTATTGGCAACCCTCTCCTATAAATACCCCCTACCCCTCTTCATTCCTCACAAGTTTTTTAGACGCCCCTAGGCCGCCGGTGTGAGTTTGTGAGTGTTTCGTGAGCGGTGTGAGGCGTTTAGGTATTTCGAAACGTTCGTGAGGCGAAACTCTTGCGGTTTTGTTTCAAGGAGGTAACTTTCGACCCTTAGCTTTTTAAATACATTGTTATTCTACTCGTTTTATGTTAGTTGCAGTCGCTAGCTTAGTTACGCTTTGAATCTCGTTTGGCTTAGCATTTCTATTAACTTAGCGTTGTTACATTGTATGGAGGTTGTAAACTAGACTAGAAGGCTTTAGGGTGTTTCTAGTAACCCTAGGAATCGGTAAATAAGTGGACAGTGGAGAGAAAAAGAGGTTCTCCCTGAGGACCCACATAGTTGACACACGGTATTGTGACCGAATGTACGGCCCGTCGTGACACGATGGACATATGGCCCCAAGCCCGGACATGCGGTCAGTGTGTGACAGGAAAATCCTATTTTCATTAACCGTCCCACAGCTCCTGTTTCCTTACTTCGGAGTTGTTTTAGTGGAATTATGACTAATAGAAGGTTTTCCACAGATTTGGAGAACCCGGATCTTTCGAGGTATTCAGACACACTCTTCGATTCAGGTGAGTTTTAACTCACATAATGCTCATTGCTATTTTTCATGCACTGCACATCTATTTTGTGTATCGAGAAAACATGCATACTTTACAACTCTCACAGTTTATACTTATTGCACATGAACTCTGACATTTTAAAAAAAATGTTGTGCTGAACATGTTAACCAAGTGAGACTTGTAAAATGACATGCATGTAAAATATAGACAAGATAATTTGCATCGTATGACATGGTACACTGGTACGTACGATAGTAATGGCCATAGGCTTACTATACATGTTAGCTTTATGGTCAAATGTGTGTGTTATACGAGGCTTTGGATCCATTGGTTTCGTGACCACGGTGCAACCATTCCCAATGGTTCAATCACTATAGGATGGACGTCATTAGTTAGTGTGGGCTACTTGAAGTCAAACTCAATTGTACCACTAATGTTACATATGGTATGTTGTGTAATGGATGAGGCACTGACATTGTACTATAGGCCCCTCAGGACAGCATCAACCCTGCTGAGAATGGACAATATCTCGAGTAGACCACACTATTGAACTATGACTGTTGTTTACATCATATGCATATATCATTTATTATATATATCACGTATAAAATAAAGTGTCATGATGGAACTGCTTTTGCTTATTAAACATCTAAGTTTACTACTAAACTGGCATGTGTATTATCTGTGTTAAAAATTACTATGTCTTAGACTTACCGTTTTCCTTTATGTTTCATCTCCCATTACGATTATTATACGATTTAGCCGCTTTAGAAGAGGATGCCGTTGGAGCAGACTTGGGTGCTAGCTCAGGACTTGATCCGTGTGATCTTTAAGGACATGGACCCTATTTGGTTGCGTTCAATGTGAGAGACTGAAGGACTTCCTCGTGCAGGCATGATAGAGATTTTGATTTCATTAGACTTGCCTAAGCTTAAGTCTAGGCTTTGATTTGTTGATTTTTGTGAACTATGTTGACATTTGTTATTTTGGGTTGTATCTATTTTCTTGTTGATGGTCTGATGACCAATACATTTGATGACTATTTATGATATTATGATGATGTAGTACTTTATCTCTCGTATTGCTATGTGATGTTTCATACATTTGATGATAGTCATAGTAAAGTCTTTTGTTGCAGTTTTCTCGTTGCGACGAGGAAAGTGAATTCTTGGAGGTCTTGTTCTGTGAGAGACAAGGCTGGGATGGCACGCCGTGAGATCAATTACTAGTTAATTGATTTGTCCATCGGGCGGGGCATCATAGTTGGTATTAGAGCTTATGCTCTGAAATGACTATAAGATAGAGGGAAAAGAGAACTTAGGCCATGATCACATCAGAGATTAGGCTAGATAAGCGATTAGGACTTAGTCTCTAGACTTAGTCTCTTAGTTCTAGAAGAGTCAGCTCTAACTCTGCTCTTTGCTGTAGAGAATGTCGCCCCGAAGGAACCCTGCAACCGGACCTAGTGCGCTGGAGATCGGAGAGGGAAGTGTTCACCTCGAGCCTGTGGACATTCCTATTGACAAGGCAACAATCCTAGGGAGCCAAGTGATGGACGTGATTGGCCAGTTGGTTTCGGCCATAGATCATGATAGGGTTGCAAGACTGCCAGCTGAAGGGACTGGATGTTCTTTGAAGGATTTCTGTAGTCATCACTCGGAGAGTTTTGATGGGAGAGGCTAGGAGTGTTCAAGCGGAGTGCTTATAACCACCTCACCAACCGCTAACCGCTTATAACCGATAACCGCTAACTGCTTTGTAAAGCGGTTATTAAAAATCGCTAGCCGCCTAGGGCGGTTGCGGTTAGCGGTTTTAGGGGTATGAAAAAACGGTTATAACCGCTAACCGCTTTTATTTATATATAATTATATAAATATATATTAATTAAATATTAAAAACAAAAAACAAAAAGGCGTCGTTTTGGTGTTAAACACCAAAACGATGCCACATCCCCTCTCTCACTCGTTATATATTATTTATATTATATAAGTCTATAAGATGAAACTCTATCTTGTTTTCCTAGACATTCACATTTCACACAAGCTGCAGCCTCTCTCTCACAAAGTCTCACTCGTTAGGTTTCATCTTAACTTTGAGTTCTCCCAAAGCCGCAGCCCCTCTCTCACTCGTCTCCGTCTCCGTCTCACTTTCGTCTCTCAGACTCTCACTCGTTAGGTTTTGGTAGTAGTATATTTTGATCTTGGTTTCAGACTTTCAGTGAGTGGTTTGTAGTGTGAAATAAACCCAAAAAATATGAAAAATGAAGGCCCAAAATATAAAAAAAAGTCTAAAAGCCCATTTTTAAAAAACGTTTAAAAAAGCGATTATAACCACTTGTTAGCGGTTTGAATAACCGCTAACCGCCGGTTATAAAATAATCGCTAACCGCCTAGGCGGAGGCGGTTGCGGTTATTGAAAATCCGATAACCGCCTAAAGCAGAGGCGGTTGCGGTTATTGCAAATAACCGCCGGTTATAACTGCTTGAACACCCCTAGGAGAGGCGACCACATTCGTGCTGTGAATTGGCTGAACGACGTGGAGGAGTTGTTAGCTACCCTTGGATGTACAAATGAGCAGAAGATGGCTTATACTGCTTACAAGCTGCAGGGGAAGCTAAGCGTTGGTGGCAAGACAATAAGGTGATGCTTGTCGCTGACTTGGGTTTGGAGACTGCCACTTCTTAAGAAGTCTTCAAGCACGAGTTCAATCGGCACTTCTTTCCCCGAGTCGTGTAGGAGGTGAAGGCAAGAGGGTTTTTAGATTTGGTCCAAGGAGGGATGTCAGTGATTGAATACACCGCGAAGTTTTTGCAGCTATCGCATTTCGGGTTATACCTCATCCCAGCTGAGGAAAAGAAAGTGAAGAAGTTCGAACGATGTCTGAACTCTTGTATTTGGATCATGATGAGCTGTTTCAACATGTGGGATTTCTCCTAGTTGGTCGATAGGGCATCGATCTATGAGAAAAGTCTGAAGGAGAATGTGGCTGAGTACACGAATCAGAAGAGGAGGGCTTAAGGAACTGGTACTTTGTTCGGAGAAAGTAGGCCATCTAAGAGAATGGCGGTGGGGAGTTTTCCACCCTAAAGGTCACAAGGACGTACCTCTGGTAACCCTTAAGTTTCGTCGCAGACGAATGAGATGTCGGAGCTGTGCAAGAAGTGTAACCGTGTACACTGAGGACCCTACAAGATGGCAACCAGGACTTGCTATCGATGCGGTCTGTTTGGTCACTTTAGCAAGGATTGCATGGGCAAAGGGGTTGCTCAGAAACCTTTGGCGCCAGCTTGGGTTTAGGCACTTGTTCCAAGAGAGTCGGAAGGAGGATCGAAAGTAGTGACAAGCATTACCCCTATACTCGGATTTGAAGCTTCAGTTTTGTTTGATTTGAGGGCTACCCACTCTTTCATATCTGTAGTGTTCGTAAGGTTGTCTAGACTTGTTGTGAAAAATTTGGAACCTGGTTTAGCTGTAACTACTCCCGTAGGGAAAATTGTGGTCTGTAAGCGTGTAGTTTGTGAATGCCCTGTTAGCATTTGTGGAAGAGTACTTCCCACAAACTTAGTTGTTCTTCCTATGTTTAGTTACAACGTTATTCTTGGAATGGATTGGTTGATGAGGCATTTGGCGGTTATCGACTGTGCTCGGAAGCAAGTGACGCTTACGCCGTGGGGAGAAGGAAGAGTGATGTACGGTGGATCACAAGTGAGATCTTTACCTCCAACGATTTCGGCCGTGCAAGCCAGGAAGCTTATCATCGGAGGTGATCAAGTGTTTTTGGCATTCGTTTTCCCTCCAACGTAGCAAGCAAAGAAGAATCTGGAAGATATTCCTATGGTGTGCGAGTATCCAGATGTCTTTTCAACAAACTACTCTGGATTACCACCATAGAGGGAGGTGGAATTTGGAATTGAGTGTGTGCCAAGCACTAATCTTACCTCTAAGGCACCGTATAGGATGGCATTGTTAGATTTAAAGGAGCTAAAGGAACAGATCTAGGAGCTTTTGGACAAAGGTTTTATTTGCCCTAGTACATCACCGTAGGGAGCGCCAGTGTTGTTTGTTAAGAAGAAGGACGGGTCAATGAGGATGTGCATTGATTATCGGGAGTTGAATAACGTGACAATCAAGAATTGTTACCCTTTGCCAAGGATTGACAACCTGTTGGATCAGCTGCAAGGAGCGCGAGTGTTTTCTATGGTCGATTTGCACTCAAGCTATCACCAAGTGAGGGTGAAGGAAGAGGACATTCCTAAAACAGCCTTTAGGACTCGTTATGGACACTACGATTTCTTAGTTATGTCTTTCAGACTAACTAACATGCTAGCCGTCTTTATGGACACGATGAACAGAGTCTTTCATGACTACTTGGATCAGTTCACCATTGTCTTTATTGACGATATCTTGATCTACTCAAGGACATCGGAGGAGCACGAGGAGCATTTGAGGAAGGCATTGGAGAGGCTTCGGAGGGAGAAGCTTTATGCTAAACTCGAGAAGTGTGAGTTTTGGCTGGATAGTGTGTCTTTCCTCTGACACGTGATTTCTGGTGAAGAAGTAGCAGTTGACCCGGAGAAGGTGAAGGCCGTGGTGGAGTGGACAAGACCAACTAGCGTGTTTGAGATTTGGAGTTTCTTAAGACTCGCTGGTTATTATCGACGCTTCATCGAAGGTTTTTTGAAGCTGTCGGGACCACTCATTGCTTTGACTAGGAAGAATGCTCGTTTTGTTTGGACTGATGAGCATGAGCAATGATTCCAAGAGCTTAAGAGGCGATTGGTGATTGCACCATTGTTGGCATTACCTACTGAATCTGGTAATTTCATAGTGTATAGTGACGCTTCTAAGAAGGGTTTAGGTTGCATGCTGATGCGAAACATAAATGTTATTGCCTATGCTTCACGCCAACTAAAGCCACACAAGCAGAACTATCCTACACATGACTTGGAGTTGGCAACGGTTGTGTTTGCTCTTAAGATTTGGAGGCACTACTTGTATGGCAAGAGGTGCAAGATCTACACGTACCACAAGAGCTTACAGTATTTCTTTACTCAGAAAGATTTGAACATGAGGTAGAGGAGGTGGCTAGAGCTGATCAAGGATTATGATTGTGAGATCAACTATCATCCTGGCAAGGCTTACGTGGTAGCAAATACGTTGAGCAAGAAATCAACGGTGGAGCTTACCGCTCTTGGGATTTCTCAACCCCAGTTGATTAAGGAACTCGTTGGGATGGGATTGGAAGTAATAGGCGAAGGTACGCCTATACACCTGGCTAACCTGATGGTTCAGTCGGAATTGCTTACAAGAATCAAGGCTGCTCAGCTTGAGGACCTTGAGTGTGCCACAAGCAATTGCATGCAGAAGGTAAGGCAAAGGAGTTTTGTCTTAAGGAGGATAGGTTGCTCACCCATTTCAAGCAAGTGTGTGTGCCGGGAATCGGAGGACTGAGGAAGGAGATAATGAGTGAGGCTCATCATTCTTCGTACACTGTGCATCTTGGAGGCACCAAGATGTACCGCGATGTGAAGGGGTCATATTGGTGGAACAATATGAAGAGGGACATTGTGAAGTTTGTGGAGCAATGTTCGACTTGCCAACAAGTAAAGGTAGAGCATCAGAGACAGATGAGGATGCTTAAGCCGTTGCTTATACCGAAGTGGAAGTGCGACGAGATCGCTATGGACTTTATTTTGGGGTTACCAAAGGCACCCAGTGGGGAAGATTCCATTTGGGTTGTTGTCGATTTTCTAACGAAGAGTGCTCACTTCATTCCCATCAAGGTTAAGGATCCGATGGATAAGTTGGCCAGACTATATGTCCAGAATATAGTCCATTTGCATGGAGTACCATCGGCAATCATTTCGGACAGGGACTCTCATTTTACCTCGAGATTTTGGCAAAGTCTTCAGAAGGAAATGGGGACGTTTGTCGTCGTCAACCAAGACCGTCGTATACGGGGGTGGGAGACAAATTTATCGTTTAATATCGATGACACATGGACGAGCAATTCACGGTTTTGGGAGATCAAATCAAAGCCCTTGCTACCCAAATATCCAACTTGTGTGGTTACAATGGGATTGGATCTAGAAACCCGTTTACAAAGCGCCGAATGCAGGTTCAAACTCAATACACCGGAATTCCAAAGTTGCTTGCAACCCAAAGAATTCATGGTGGTAGAAAAAAAATAGAAAATTTTTACAAAAAGTACCTAGGAAGATGGCGGAGAAGGTGCCTAGAGAGGCGGCATAGATTATGCATCAATCGGTTGTGGAGGAGGAAGACGACTTTATTGTTGAATATTGCTCGGTAGATTGGACATTTCCACCAATCTATGACATCTATCCTGATGAAGAGGAGTCTTTAGAAAAGGTAGATCTCTTGGATACACACCATGTGTTTGATAAGAGCTCCGAAGATAAAGCATTTGATTTGAGTGTAGCACCAATTAACTATATCAATTTCATCAGGGTGGATGCTATTTTGTCAAATTCGTCTAACCAAATTGGTGATGAGATTTGTATGGTAGGAAAGAGACGAGAAGAGCATGACAATGTCGACAAGCTTGACTTTTGGCAAACTGATGTCCGGGACAATCAAGATTATCATCTCCATCTCCCGATGATTAAGGGCATCAAGTGTATTTTGGGCTGTTGCCTTGTCTTGATTTTGAGAAGAGGAGATTGGAATGAGTTGACTGGACACCCGAAGGACTATGGAAAAGACAATTCAAATTCGGGGCGAATTCTCTCCAACCTGGGGAGGATGATGTAGATTGGACTTATCGTCAATCTATCTATCTTATCTTTCATTATTGTATTTGAATTTCGTCTTTTATTTTTATTAAGTGTTTATTAGGTTTAGGGAGTCTATAATTCGTATTTTATCTTTATTAAGTGTTTATTAGGTTTAAGGAGTCTATAAGTTGTGTTTTATGAAGTTTACTATTTTGGGGCTATATATACATGTTTATAGTCTCTAGAAAAGAGGGTTGTTATTGATTATTGTTTTTTATTAATGAGAATACTCAGAGTTTAGTTTATTGCTCTTTTTTTCCTTTGAAATGCTAGAGAGTATCTAGATTTTTAAGAAGAGTTCTTAGATCATTGATAGTCTCAAGATCTAGAATTATCTATCCTCTGTATATTTGTTGTTCTTCGCTGCAGCCCACTAAGTCACGCTGCATCAGTGTTGGAATTCAAAGGTAGCTGGGTTTAGTACTTGCCTTTGATCAAGTTTGCCTACAACAACAGTTATCAGAAGACTATTGGAATGTCACCGTATGAAGCATTTTATGGACGAAAGTGTTAGTCGCACTTATATTGGGACAACGTCGATGGGAGATAGACGTTGGAGCCGAAGCTGATTCAGGACACTTGTGACAAGGTGCGTGTCATCAAGGAAAGGATGAGTGCAGCTCAGAGTCGGCAGAAGAGTTATGCTAATAACCGAAGTAGGTCTTTGGAGTTTGAGGTGGGGGACCGTGTGTTTTTGAAGGTATCACCTATAAGGGGAGTGATGCGGTTTGGGAAGAAGGGGAAGCTCAGCCCTAGATTCGTAGAATCATTCGAGATTACTCAGAGAGTTGGGAGGTTGGCTTCTAGGATTGTCTTACCCCCAAATTTGGGCTTTGGGTCATGAAGGACACTAGAGGGGCAATTTGGACTTTTGGGCGAACGTACACTAGGACTAATGGACGTACGCTGCTGTCTGTAGTGTGGACATACAGTGGGGACCATAGGGCGTACGCTCTGCAAACTGTACAAGCGGACATACGTGGGATCACCAAACGTACGCTACTTTTTAGAATACCCTCTAGTTAATACCTGGACGTATGAGTCAGCCTTTGGACCGCTGGGCAAGAACCACCGGATGTACGCCCTTTTGGCCGGATGTCCGCTACTTTGCCAAGGGAGTTGTTGGCAACCCTCTCCTATAAATACCCCATACCCCTCTTCATTCCTCACAAGTTTTTAGATGCCCTTAGGCCGCCGATATGAGTTTCTGAGTGTTTTGTGAGTGGTGTGAGGCGTTTGGGTGTTTTGGAACATTCATGAGGCTGAACTATTGCGGTTATATTTCAAGGAGGTAACGTTTAACCCTTAGCTTTTTAAATACATTCTTATGCTGTTTGTTTTATGTTAGTTGCAGTCGCTAGCATAGTTACGCTTTGAATCTTGTTTGGGCTAGCATTTCTATTAGCTTAGCGTTGTTACATTGCATGGAGGTTGTAAACTAGACTATGAGGCTTTAGGGTGTTCCTAGTAACCCTAGGAATCGGAGAAAAGGTAGACAATGGAGAGGGTACGGCCCGTCGTGTCAGGGTGGACATACAGCCCCAAGCTTGGACGTACGGTCAGTGTGTGATAGGGAAACTCTATTTTCACCAACCGTCCCATAGCTCCTGTTTTCTTTACTTTATAGTTGTTTTAGTGGAATTAGGACTAATAGAAGGTTTTCGACATATTTGGAGAACCTGGATCGTTCGAGGTATTCAGAGACGCTTTTCGATCTATGTGAGTTTTAACTCACATAATGCTTATTGCTATTTTTCATGCACTACACATCTATTTTGTATATCGAGAAAACATGCATATTTTACTACTCTCACAGTTTATACTTATTGAACATGAACTTTGACATTTTGAGAAAAATATTGTCCTGAACATGTTAACCAAGTGAGACTTGTAAAATGATATGCATGTAAAATACAGACAAGATAATTTGCATCGTATGACATGGTACACCAGTACGTGCGGTAGTAATGGCCATGGGCTTACTATACATGTTAGCTTTATCGTCAAATGTGTGTGTTATACGGGGCTTTGGATCCATTGGTTTCATGACCACAGTGCAACCATTCCCAATGGTTCGGTTACTATAGGACGGACGTCATTAGTTGGTGTGGGCCACTCGAGGTCAAACTCAATCGTGCCACTAATGTTACGTACGGTATGTTGTGCATTGGCTGGGGCACTGGCATTGTACTATAGGTCCCTCGGGATAGCATCAACCTTGCTGAGAAGGGGTAATATCTCGGGTAGACCGTACTGTTAAGCTATGACTGTTGTTTACATCATATGCATATATCACGTATAAAATAAGCTGTCATGATGGAACTGTTTTTGCTTATTAAACATCTGAGTTTATTACTAAACTAGCGTGCGTATTATTTGTGTTAAAAATCATTAAGTCTTAGACTTACTATTTTCCTTTATGTTTCATCTCTCATTACGATTATTATACGATTTAGCCGCTTTAAAAGAGGATGCCGTTGTAGCGGACTTGGGTGCTAGCTCAGGACTTGATCTGTGTGATCTTTAAGGACATGGACCCTATTTGATTGCGTTCGATGTGGGAGACTGAAGGATCTGCTCGTGCAGACATAATAGAGATTTTGATTTTGTTAGCCTTGCTTAAGCTTATGTCTAGGCTTCGATCTGTTGATCTTTTGTGATCTATGTTGACGTTTGTTATTTTGGATTGTATCTATTTTCTTGATGATGGTCTGATGACCAGTACATTTGATGGCTATTTATGATATTATGGCGATATAGTACTTTATCTCGAGTATTGCTGTGTGATGTTTCATTTATTATCTCTTAATCCCGTAGTCATAGTAAAGTCTTCCGTTACAGTTTTCTCGTTACGACGAGGAAAGTGAATTCCCGGATGTCTTGTTCTACGAGGGACAAGGCTGGGATGGCGCTATGGGATCAATAACTAGTTAATTTATTTGCCCATTGTGCAAGGAATCACACTTGCCTGCCCTGCCTATTTAGCATTGCTTCATTTCCTAGACTATGTTTTAACAAGTTTTCCAAAGAGTTTGTAAATCATATCCTTAAAAGTGTTAATGTTTTCAAAAGAGCCTTTTAAGTTTCATGTTGTTAATATTTCTACGTTGCATGTGCTTATTTTCTAGCTTAGAGGAGGTATAGAAGCCTAGAAATACCCTTGGATTCATGTATTGTTCGAATCTTAGGCAGTGTGCTAAACCCATTGAGCGGACGTACGCTATCGGGGCCAGACGTACACTCAATGGGCAGTGCACCAGGTTTAAGTATTCGCACGTGTACGCTTTCGCTTAGCCATATTTTTAGGTTAAATAAGGCTTAGAGTAACGGTGTCTTGTATCCATTATAACAAGATTTATCTACGTCAAAGGAATCACTCGAATGTGTGAGGTAAGTGAACATTTATAACCTTTTTATTTAAAACATGAGATATGTCAGTTGATTGACCACGAGTATGATATGAGCATACCTACTTTTGTAAATACTTGGTAATAATTGCATTGTAAATTGATTGTTAATGCATTGTATGACATGGTACGTTGGTACGTGTGGTATATACAGCCATGGGCTTACTACATAAACTTCATACTATGGTCAAATGTGTATTATATAGAGGGGCTTTTGGATCTAATGGTTTTGTAACCAAGGTACAGCCATTCCCAAAGGATGGTCACTATAGGGCGGACATCATTAGTGGTGTGGGCCACCCGAGGTTGGATTCGGTCATGCCGCTAATGTTATGTATGATAGCGTACAATAGCGTACAATAGCTAGAGCACTGTCATTGTACTACAGGTCTCTCGAGACAACACCAACCCTGCTAAAAAGGGGTAAAATCTCGGGTAGACCATATATGAGAGTTATGACCTATAAAGCATTAATTCTTCTTGTATTAAAATATTTAGGTAGTTATTGCCAGAAGTACACCATGATCTTTAAAAACTCGAAACACTACTAAATGGTGTATTAACGGAGGCAATGCCCCTTTTTGTTTCTTACTCAAATTGCACGTTTACTTTCGGTTAATTGATGCTCATGTCATACCTATGTTGCAAGGTTTACTTACTAAGTCTTTAGACTCACGCTATTATTACTCTCTTAGGGAATTTGACACTACACTCTGGGAGTGGCACAGGTGTTGCTACCCGATTAGCTTAGGACTTGCATAGTAATTCAGGTTTTTGACCATTATTATATAGTTGCTCAATTTCTTTATTTTGATGATATATAGTGAACTGAAGTTTTTCTCACCTTCTTATGCATTTACTTTGATGATGCTAGAGGGGTGATTCCCCATTAAGTCACAAGTTGGCTTATCTGCGTAAATGCTAGTAACTCTACCAAATTAGCTAAGGCTATTTTTTTTTGGGGGGGGGGGGGGGGGTTACAGTATGGTATCAAAGCAATGGTCTTGCTGACCAAAGCTGATAATCTGAGAATAGGTTGTAGTACCTTAGGTTTTGATCTTAAAAGAATGGAGCATAGGATAAACATGAGTTCCCTGCTTGTGATTTGATTGAGGTGTGGGGTATAGTAATAGCCCTCTTGATTACTTGATTTGGAGATGAACGGGGTTGCCTATTTTGCATTACAGGCACCTGATCTTGCTTCATACTCAAATGCACGATGGATGTCGACGCCGAGCAACTGTATGAGAATGGCCAGCTGAGTTCAGGCCTTATGAGCTTGGATACCAACCTCGCTCTAATAGGTGCAGGGCTTCGACCCGGCTTATCTAGGAACTAAATTCCTTGCCTGCTCTTGAACCGATCAAGGAAAAGAAGGCACGAGCAGCACCCATCCGGCTGTGGTAAAATGGAAGCGCCGCAATGTTTTTGCAATACAAGACTTTCCACCTGTCCCTGGAAAGTTTAACCCCTATCTTAGTGAGGAAAGGAGGCGCGCACTACATACTCACTTGACCCAGATTTCTGATGAATACGCCCAGATGGAGCTGGAGGAGATCCAACTGTTGAAGGCTAAAGCCTTGCCAGAAGGATCCGACTGCCAAAGGGATGCCTTCCTCGCCAGCTTCAACAAGGATTATGAGGTGCTAGTAAAGGACGAAAAGGACCTGTTTGAAGACTCGTTTGAGGAGTGTTAGGTCTTGGGGTAGTGTAGTAGGTAGCTAGGTCTCTTCCCTCACTTAGAAGTGATGAGTTTTGTGCATCGGCGGCTTGGGGTGAAAAATTTTTAGAGCAAAGTGAATTTCGCCTGTACCTCGAACTTTAGAAATAAAATCAGTTTGAATTACCTAGTTTCTAATTAACCTTTCTGTGCTTTGAAGTTTTTTTTTTTCAAAAAAAAAAAAAAGCGTTTTAGGGTTTAAGCGGATGTACGCTCCCATGAGCGGACGTACGCTGTTCGCCAAGCATTTTAAAAAGCGGCCGAATGTCCTCAAACCCTATTCATTTCAATTTTCTCCCTTTTTCTTTCAACCAAAACACTTCTAAAGGGATTTTTGGCCAAGTCTCCAAGGATCTTAAAGGTTTTCACCTCCTTTTCCAAAGATTAACAAGTGGTGTGAGATTTTCTTAGTTTTCTCAAGTTTTTTCAACTCTAGGGTTTTGGTTTTAATCTTGAAATTTCTTGCACTCCTTGCATTTAGCTAGCTTGTTTGTGAACTAGGATCATGTTATAAGCTAGATGTGCATGCATTTTGTGCATTTTTCCCTTTGAAATTGTACCCATTCGGATTTGGGGGTTTTTGCCCTAAATCAGAAAACCCTTAAATTTCTTAATTTCTCCACGCAATTGATGCATGGATTGAAGCCCAAATCTTTCTATGATGAACTAGGGACAAAGATCATACAACCCGTTGCCCGAATTTGATCAAATCCGTTTGGGCCAAACCCTAGTTCTTGGATTTAGGGGTTTTGCCTAAATTCGGATTTTGTTGATTTTGTGGCTTTCATTAGGTCCTTTGGGCCAATTGAAACCCAATACTTGCAATTAGAAGCCCAATCTATGACCTTGACCCTTTGGATTCGGGAATTTCACCCAAATCCAAAAATTACCAAAATGCCTCTTAATCCTAACAATTAGGGCTTTTGCTCTAATTTGATAAAGTATGGCCCATTTGTCGAATGGAGCCACAAACCTTTTCGTCAAAAGAAAAATTTACAAACCTAGCATTGAGGCTTTGACAAATTCAGTTATAGTCTCAAATGACTAAAATACCCATCCCTTTCGACAATTAGGGTTTCGCCCTAATTTGAGAATAACTCGAATTCTTACAAAAGCATGAGCCGATTAAACCCTCGGACCCCTTTATTAAAACCTAACCTGTGTGTTTAGCCTTGAATTCAAAATATTTTCCCAAGGGTGTGAAATGACCAATATGCCCCTAGACTATATATCATCGCTTGGGTACGAACTTGCTTTGCAAAAGTACTGAGCCTTTCAAGCCAAAAGCCCTAGCCACACAAATCGACAAATTGTCATGATGCCCTTCAAACTAGACCTTGATTCTTGAATCAATTACCTAAAGCGTTAGTCATAAATCCAAGCCCCATGTTTCTTTCAGCATCATTACCTGATCCATTGACCTTATCTAGGTTTTGTCTTGACACGGGACCCTTGGTATGCTTTACCTTGTTTCATGCTGTTCATTTGTGGCATGTAGAAATAGGACGTTTTACACTTTGTAGGGGTAGGGTTTTGAATGGGATTTTGTGAGCTTAGTGTTAATATAAAATTTTCATGCAGGACAATGGTGCGGACTAGAGCTAGTGCAGCTTCCTCTTTTGCATGCCCACGATGCCGCTGGACCCATGATCCGTTTCAAGAAGCCCAGGGTACCGATTCCAATCCAGAGGTGGTGATGAAGGATGTGGGGACCGATGACACCGCTGGTAGCGGGCCAGAATTTGAGGGACCCATCAGGGAGGCCAGTAGCACCACTGATGCTAAGGATGACAACCTCATCTATGACCGAGAGCGCATCAGGAAGAACAAGGCCCGATGCCATTACGACTTATTCTACCAAGACTGTAGGGTCATCGTTGTGCGAGGAACGGTCATGTCAGACTTTGATGACTGTGCACCATGGGTATAGGCAGTTCTGGATGCCTATGGATGGACGAAGATGGTAAAGGATCACCACCCCGCAGTAGAAGAGATAGTGCGGGAGTTTTACACCAACCTACATCAGAGGTGTGGCGATTCCTTTCTGACCTGGGTCAGGGGAAAAGTTATCGAGGTGTCTCTCACTCTCATCAGCCACATCATGGAAGTGCCATGTGTATGTGACCAGGTCTACCGCTAGCCAGGAGATCGTCTTCCCTCCTGTGCTATTTTAGTGGAGTGTTTTGTGAGGGGCGCCCTCATCAAATGGAGACAGAGAGAAATAGTAGTTTCCAATTGAGTGACCTCAGCAATGATGTCCGGTGCATCCACCACATTTTGACCAGTCGGGTGCACCCTGTGCTGAGCCACACCATGATCACCATCGAGCTCGCTCACTATCTTTATGTTCTCCTGACCGAGGCCTCCATCGACTTCGGCTCCATGGTCACCACCACGATGATATCGATTCGACTCACTAACTAGGGCATCACCTTGCCAAACGGGGCCCTGATCACCAGGATCACTGAGCATATCGGGGTGCGCATTAAGGGCATGACGAAGTTTCATTTAGAAAAGGGGCCCATCACAGCACGCTTCCTGAATGCAAGAAACGCTCACCTATGGGAGGCCGAGCAGGAGCTGAGACCTCGACGGCTACTGGGAGCTACCAAAGCTGGCGGAGCACTTGCCAGAGTAGAGGAACATCTGGAGAGTATCGAGACTTCTCTCCAAGAGCTACATACCGCACATTCTATGGACCATACTATCTTGGAGCAGTTACATGCCACACAAGCTGAAGACCATGACATATTGGAGCAGCTACAGGATCATCTTATGGGATCTCTAGACGTCAGGGACTACGACATTCCTGTAATACCTCGATAAAAATAACCCTTTTATTTTCTAAATAATTTCTCTTTACAAAAACGGTTAAGGAGTTTTTAAAATTTGTTTTAAACAAGGACCTAGACCCTTCATGGTAACCTAGAACACCCTAAAATCCCTTAGAAAATAGAAGCCAAAATACTAACCCTCTAGAGTTGACATACGCTAGGGTTAGCGGACGTCTGTTCTTGTTTCTAGAGCTGACATAAGTGGAGGGAACACCGGACGTACGCTCCACAAATAGTACACCAACGTACTCTAGTTTTTGAAATACCCATTGGATAATACCTGGACGTATAATGCACCTTTTCGACTACTGGACAAATAGTACCGGACATACGCTATGGTTGGTGGACGTCCCCTATAAATACCCCTTCCCTCTTCTTCTTCGTCACGCCTATTCAAAGCTCTGGCACACCCCTAGGCTGCCAGAATTGAGAGAGCCTTATAATCTTGAGAGTGTTGTGAGTTTGGAGGAGTTTTGTGAGGAGGAGCCCATGCATGCCTTGCCTACCTTGCCTATTTAGCATTGTTTCATTTCCTAAACTATGTTTTAACAAGTTTTTCAAAGAGTTTATTAATCATTTCCTTAAAAGTGTTATGTTTTCAAAAGAGCCTTTTAAGTTTCATGTTGTTAATATTTCTACGTTGCATGTGCTTATTTTCTAGCTTAGATGAGGTATAGAAGCCTAGAAATACACTAGGAATCATGTACTATTCAAATCTTACGCAGTGTGCTAAACCCATTGAGTGGTCGTACGCCATCGGGGCCAGACATACGGTCAGTGGGCAGTGCACCAGTTTTAAGTTTTTGCACATGTACGCTTTAGCTTAGCCATATTTTTGGGTTAAATAAGGCTTACAGTAACGGTGTCTTGTATCCATTATAACAGGGTTTATCTATGTCAGAAGAATCGCTCGAATGTGCGAGGTAAGTGAACACTTATAACCTTTTTATTTAAAACGTGGGATATGTCAATTGATTGACCACGAGTGTGATATGACATGCCTACTTTTGTAAATACTTGATAATAATTGTATTATAAATTGATTGTTAAGATGCATCATATGGTACTCCAGTACATGCGGTATAAACGGCCATGGGCTTACTATATAGACTTCATACTATGGTCAAATGTGTGTGTTATGTGGGGAGCTTTGGATTTAATGGTTTTGTGACCAAGGTGCAGTCATTCCCAATAATGGATGGTCACTATAGGACGAACATCATTAGCGGTGTGGGCCACCTAAGGTCGGACTCGGTCGTGTCGCTAATGTTATGTACGGTAGCGTGCAATGGCTAGGGCACCGGCATTATACTACAGGTCCCTCGGAATAGCACCAACCCTGCTGAGAAGGGATAAAATCTTGGGTAGACCATATATGAGAGTTATGACCTATAAAACATTAGTTTTTCTTGCATTAAAATATTTAAGTAGTTATCGTCAGTAGTACACCATGATCTTTAAAAACCCGAAACACTACTAAATAGTATATTAATTGAGGTAATGTCCCATTTTTATTCTTACTCAAATTGCACGTTTACTTTCGTTTAATTGAGGATCATGTCATACCTATGTTGTAAGGTTTACTTATTAAGTTTTTAGACTTACACTGTTATTACTCTCTTAGGGAATTTGACACTACACTCTGGGAGTGGTACGATTGCTACTACCTAATTGGCTTAGGACTTGCATAGCAATTCAGGTTTGTGACCATTATTATATAGTTGCTCCATGTCTTTATTTTGATGATATATAGTTAACTTAGATTTATCTCACCTTCCTATGCATTTACTCTAATGATATTAGAGGGGCAATTCCCCATTGAGTCACAAGTTGGCTTATCTAGGTAATTGCTAGTAACTCTAGCAAATTAGCTAAGGCTAATTTTGGGGGCATTACATTTCCGTCAAACCATTTTGTTGTGGTGTCTTGCATACTGTGAAATATCTCTTTATACCATGCTACTCATAGAAATCTCTGAACTTGTCGTTTGTGTACTCAGTGTCATTATCTGTCCTGGGACACTTAACCCTCTTCCCAGTTTGGTTTTCCACTTCAGCTTTCCACAATTTGGACTTCACAAACGTCTCTGATTTGTGCCGCATAAAGTACACCCAAACCTTTCTGGAGAAATCATCAATAAAGATGACGGAATACATATGTCCTCCTTATGATGCTGTCCTCACTGGTCCCCATACATCAAAATGAACATAGTTCAGAATGCCCTCTGTATTGTTGATCGGTGTCAAATATTGTATATTGGACCCCCCTTAACTTATGTTTGTTAGGCTCTTAGCTTTGTTAATATTTAATGTTTTATCTTGTTTTAGTGTTTTAGTGTGTTGTAGGTCTTTGGTGTAAAAGGTGGCTCAAAGGAGAGAAATGAAGCAAAGAAGGAGTCAAGCCCCTGGAAGTGCGTTCGACCACACTTGGTGCATTCGAACGCAACTGCGGTCAAACGCAGGGACCACGTTCGAACGCAGGTCCAGTCAGCCCGCGTTTCCTGCTTCGCCATAGCCGGCCCTATTGTACATCGCTTCAACCTTGCACAGTGGGCAGTTATGTGTGTTCGTGCGTTCGAACATAGCGCCTACTCTCAAATGCACGCGGCACGGCGGCACACCTGCGACCGAACGCATAGCACCATGATCGAACGCACGCACGGTTGCCTTCGAACGCACCCTTGACCTGGCAGCACACTGAATTTTGTCTATAAATAGGATTTAGTGCATTTCGATTTTCTCCACGCTTGGGAGACGTTTGGGATGCGTTTGAGGTGCCCTCAGTGGCCCAAAACCTCCCCGTTCTTCATTGTAAACACTCCTAAACGTCAATTTAATTTAATGCTTTAATTTATTTTGCTTTAGTCTCTTATTCCCTTCACCATGTTTTTATCTAATTATTTTTATGCTTAGTTTAATACTCCATTCGTCATTTACTGTTTTGTTTGTTCGTTTCAATTCAATTTCGTGACAAAGTTACGTTGATTGTTATTTATGAATCGTTTAACGTCAACAGTCGTTGCAACCGGAGATACATCGGATGATTCGTCTTTGGACCAATATCCATTGTGACTTCTTAAAACAGTGTTTGCATCGACTAGTTCGACAAGACTTTGTAACGACAATAGGACATACATTAGTGCTTAATCGATAAACGGACGTATGCACTAACTAATAGCAAATAGAATACGCCTAGTAGCGTAATCGTTGTTGAAGTATGAACTAGGCATGTTTATATGTTGAATAAATTGTGGTGAGGGAAATTAGGGACCTTAGCATTTTTATTTCTTTATTTTTATTGCTTTTTAATTAAGTTTTATTTTCTGCACGCCTTTATTTGTTTATTTTATTGCATTTTAATTTAGTTTATTTTTATGCACGCCATGTGTTTGATTTTGGGACTAGGTTTAGATATTATTAGTTTAGGCATTTAGAATTGATTTTTAACAAGACACGATTCTCTGTGGGTTCGACCTCGCACTTGCACATCCACTGTATTATAAACGACTCGTGCAATTGGCGAGTACAATTAAATTTGTACGATCAAATTTGGCGCCGTTGCCGGGGAATCGTTTTTTGCTTGAATTGATTTTTTTTGCTTAGATTAATTTTATTTTTATACTAGTTATTTTAATTGTGCATTTATTTTATTTATTTCATGCTTTTGTATAGAAAAAAATTAGATTAGTGTTTGTTTTTGCATTTTTTTTAGTTTAAGTTCAGTTCTGGAAAATCAGGTGCTGACAGTGCGGTCAAACTCAGTTTCTGTGTTCGAACGCACTTGAGCCTATTCCTTCGGCCGTCTACCTGCGCTCGTGATACACGCTTCTGCGTGCGAGCGCGCGCCTCTGACAGACCGTAGTGCGCCGTTGCGAACAAACGCACCTCAGTTGCGTTCGAACGCACGTGCACATACTGCTACATTTTTCGCGTTTCTGCGTGTTTACGATCGACCGTAGGGTCCTACGTTCAAACGCACATCAGCTAACTGTACCAATAGACCCGAGGCAGTGTATGTGTCCTGTTTTCTTTTTTTTTTTTTTTGTTATTTTATTTAATTATTGTTTTGTCTGTTATTATTTATTGTTTCTGCCTATTTTTATTTATTTACTAGCTGTTTTTATTTTTTGTTAGTTTAATTTAATTTTTATTTATTTAATTAGTTTATTGTTTTGTTAATTAGTTGTTTAGTTTTTTAGTTTTTGTTTATTTTTGTATATGGATATTGTTTCATGTGGGATATTTTGAACTGTTTGGGTGAAGCATGAGTCTTTCGTTCAATTATTTTGATGTTTTTCCTAGTGGTAGGACGCTTAATCCTACCAATTTACACCCACATGAACCATGTACGCACTGCTCCAGCCCTTATCATAGTATAGGTGATTGTCCGCATTGGGGACAATTTTCTAATTTTTCACATGAGCAGTTGAACACCAAATTCTCCAGTCCTGGTTTTGAATCAGATTCAAATTTTTATAACCCGAACTGGAGCAACTATTCTGATTTTTCGTGGCATGATCATGCTATGAAAAATTTTGCTCCCCAGGTTGACGAACTGTACCATCCTGAATATCCGCAGTTCGATAACCATTTTTCTTCCCATTCATCATTTGACTATCCTCCTGAGAAATCTTCTTTGGAAGAAACTCTTAAGGAATTCATGGAACTAGTCGGCTAACCCACCATTCCTGAGCCACAAGAACCATCATTAGAAGACGCACTCAAGGAGTTTAGGAAAACAGTTGACCAACCTTGTCAAGAAATCATAAATGCCACTGTGGCAAACACTGAGGCAGTTGCAAGGTTGGAAGGACAGCTTGATCATCTAGTTGCTGAGTTCAACAGAATTGAGGAAGAGGAACTTTGAAGTCAGGAGATGGCTAGAGGCCAGTACATGATTGATGAGGATTGCCCTAGCAATCCTCATCATGAGCATGTCCAAGTCACCATCACATGTAGGACTGAGGAAATTGTTGATGATGCTGTAAGTCAGTTTAGCTTAGAGGACCCTAAGATGGAATGTTTCACCCCAGATGACTGTGACCTAGACCTTGATAGGTGATTGGTGTCAAATATCGTTTATTAGACCCCCATTGACTTATGTTTGTTAGACTCTTAGCTGTGTTAGTAACTAATATTTTGTATAGTTTTTAGTGTTTTGTGATGTGCAGGTCATTGCATTAAAACACGGCTAGCAAAGGGCAAAGAGGACTTAAAGTGAAAAATTTGATTCCTGCCAAGTGCGTTGACCGCACTTGGTGCATTCGACCGCACTCACGGTCGCACGCAGGAGCCGCGGTCGCACGCATGCCCAGTCGACCCTAGCGGTTTTCTGCGGTCGCACGCAGGCCTAGTCAGCCCTAGCCGCCACAGCAGTTATTTGCGATCGACCGCACACCCTGCGTTCGACCGCAAATAACTGGTGCGTTCGAACGCAGGTAGTGCGTTCGAACGTACTCCAGTGACCTGCCAGCCTATAAATAGGACTCCGTGTATTTTCGTTTTCTTCACGTTTGGGAGGCGCCTCTAGGGCCCGAAACCCTCTGTTTTCCATTGTAAATCCCTCCTAAAATGTCGTTTATTTAATTTATGTTTTATTTTACTTTTATTTAGTCTCTTATTCCCTTTACTTTAATTTGTTTATATATATTTATGTTTAGTTCGTATTATTCTGTCTTTTAAGATTTATGTTTATTCGTTTCAATGCATTTTAGTGACAAAAGTGTGTTGATTGTTGTCTACAAATCGCCAAACGTCAACACTCGTTGCAACCGGAGATACATCG
>CM017327.1:17655671-17682288 GCA_006937295.1 Carpinus fangiana | reverse complement strand
CCCTTGTGGCCTAAATCCTCCCCGTTCATCACTGTAAAACCCTCTAAACGTCATTTTATCATTTATTTTATTTAATGCTTTTATTTTACTTTTATTTAGTCTCTTATTCCCTTTACTTTAATTTGTTTATATATATTTATGTTTAGTTCGTATTATTCTGTCTTTTAAGATTTATGTTTATTCGTTTCAATGCATTTTAGTGACAAAAGTGTGTTGATTGTTGTCTACAAATCGCCAAACGTCAACACTCGTTGCAACCGGAGATACATCGAATATTCGTCTGCGGACCATTATCCGTTGTGACCTCTTGTAACAGTGTTTGCCTCGAGTAGTTTGACAAGATTGTGTAACAATAATAGGATATACATATGTACTTTATCGATAGACGAAAATATGAACAATGTGTTAGCGCTCAGAGTATGCCTTGTAGCATAAAGGTTTAATACATATGAGCTAAGCATGTTTATATGTGAATTAATTTATTATGAAGTGAATTAGGGACTTTAGTTGTTTTTATTTCTTTATTTTATTGCTTTTTAAATTAGTTTTATTTTCTACACTCCACATGTTCGATATTGGAACTAGGTTAAGATAGGATTAGTTTAGGCATTTTAAAATTGGTTTTTAACGAAACACGATTCTCTGTGGGTTCGACACTCGCACTTGCACATCCATTCTATTACGATCGACTCGTGCAATTGTGCAATTGGCGAGTACAATCAAATTTGTACGCATCAATAGGCTAGTTGTGCAAGATGGTGTGTTGCATGAGTTAAGTTTAGAGGATCCTGAGATGGAACACTTCACCCAAGAACATGACCTAGACCTGGACAGGCTACTTGATCATGCTGATACTTTTAGTGAGCCTAGTCTTAAGGATCCATCGGGAGAGTGTTTTGATCAAATTGAAGATGATATGGATCTTGACAAGTTCCTCAAGCAAGCTGTGAGGTTTAGAGAGCCAAGTCTGGAGGATCCTTTGGAAGAGAGCTTTGCTCAATTTGAGTTTGATTTGGTCCTTGACATGGTACATGAGCAAGCTAAGGCTTTATTGGATCCCACTCCTAAGATGCGAACTGAGAATGTGGAAGAAGAAATGCAGGAGCAGATTGAGCTCCCGTCAATTTCAAATTGGCCCAATGACAAGGAAGTGAGTACTGATGCTCACTCTTTCGTCACAATCCCTCTTGAGACATATCATTCACATCAAGTTCTATCTTTCCAATGTCTCGAAGAGCCATCTTATGTAGAAATCTTTGAGGAATCGCATACAGAAGATCACAAATCTAGGAACCGTGTTCCTAAGTGGATCCCTCGAAACAAGGACAACTACAAAAGATGACAGAACATCCTTCCAGAGGGGTATCAGATTTTAAAGAACAAAGGATGGAAGGGATTGGTTGGACACCCTTATGAGCGGGGAAGGTGCGGTATTTTTCCTTTTTATTTTTTGCACCGCATTTTTTATTTATTTTCCTTTTGTTATTTTATTTCCTATCATTTTAGTTTGTTTCAGTTTCTAACAGCAATTAACATTTTGATGTTTGATCTTTGAGAAAAAGATTGCTGTTAGTTTTTGACAGGTGTTCTAATGTTCAAGTTTGAGGGACGCCTTAGACTTTGCTCATCCCGATTCCTCATCCCACTGTAATGTATTTCTTACCACATTGGGGACAATGTATCATTTAAGTTTGGGGGTGTGGACAAACACTATGTCAGTTTGTTTTGTTTAATTTTTGCCTGTATATATTTGTTTTCAGTTTGTTTTGTTTTATTTTTACCTGTATATATATTTTTTTGTCTGTATATAAATTTTTTTTCTTTTTTTGTTGCTATGTTGTTGATTGGGCACAAATTTATATCGTAACTGTGGATTGCATGTCATTGGTGTGTTTAACTTGTTTGAACATTGCATATCATTAGAAATCCCAATTTTTGATTCATGTGTTGGATTAGAGAGACTCCACTTGTTTGATTGATATTTTACATGCACACTAGCATTAGGGTCTGTGGGGTATGAGATTAGACTTTGAAGTGTATGTCTTAAGATTTCTAGGTTTCCAATGTGATGAGGAAAACCTTGGCTATTAATAAAAAAAAAAAAAAATCAGAATAAGTCAAGCTTCTCATTGAGTAACCGGACCTCTTGCCTGGCCAAACAATGAGTGTTCGCGTCAAAAGATGATAAATTTCAGCTAAAAAATTGTATGGCTAGTTTAGGCTCCGTAACTCTTTTGACTTGAGTAACTAAGCCCTAGGGATGTCTCTACATCTAGTGCCCTAAAGNGGACTTTGCTCATCCCGATTCCTCATCCCACTGTAATGTATTTCTTGCCACATTGGGGACAATGTATCATTTAAGTTAGGGGGTGTGGACAAACACTATGTCAGTTTGTTTTGTTTAATTTTTGCCTGTATATATTTGTTTTCAGTTTGTTTTGTTTTATTTTTACCTGTATATTTTTTTTTTTGTCTGTATATAAATTTTTTTTCTTTTTTTGTTGCTATGTTGTTGATTGGGCACAAATTTATATCGTAACTGTGGATTGCATGTCATTGGTGTGTTTAACTTGTTTGAACATTGCATATCATTAGAAATCCCAATTTTTGATTCATGTGTTGGATTAGAGAGACTCCACTTGTTTGATTGATATTTCACATGCACACTAGCATTAGGGTCTGTGGGGTATGAGATTAGACTTTGAAGTGTATGTCTTAAGATTTCTAGGTTTCCGATGTGATGAGGAAAACCTTGGCTGTTAATAAAAAAAAAAAAAATCAGAATAAGTCAAGCTTCTCATTGAGTAACCGGACCTCTTGCCTGGCCAAACAATGAGTGTTCGCGTCAAAAGATGATAAATTTCAACTAAAAAATTGTATGGCTAGTTTAGGCTCCGTAACTCTTTTGACTTGAGTAATTAAGCCCTAGGGATGTCTCTACATCTAGTGCCCTAAAACCGTCTGGTTTGGGAGTCACTGACCCAACGCTCGTTACATAGGTCATTGGAAGCTTAAGGGAGTCTATTGCATTGTTTTCCTTTGAATTTTGGGATACACGTCCTTGGAGGATAATTGAACTGTGATCTTGTTGTTAGTTCACTTTGCACTTCTTAAAGCATGTGTTGTCTCAATTTTTCAACCTTGAGTGAAATAATGTTTGGATGCCTGGATGATGTGGTTTGTATGTTCTACATGTTAAATTTGCTAATGATGTATGAACCATGTGTTTGTGTGAAGGGCTTTGTCCATTAATAACATAGTTCCAATAATTGTTTGTGGGTGTCATTCCTGAAAAACCCTCACGAGACTTCACTCGTCCACTAGGGATGCCTAGTGGTTTAAAAGGCTTGTTGCATACGCTAAATGCAATCGTTTCTCCCACGAAAGCGGATTTATGTTTCTTGTTTTTTTTTTCAGTTTTGTTTTGCTAAGGGACTAGCAAAATGTAAGTTTGGGGGTATTTGATTGGTGTCAAATATTGTATATTGGACCCTTCTTAACTTATGTTTGTTAGGCTCTTAGCTTTGTTAATATTTAATGTTTTATCTTGTTTTAGTGTGTTGTAGGTCTTTGGTGTAAAAGGTGGTTCAAAGGAGAGAAATGAAGCAAAGAAGGAGTCAAGCCCCTGGAAGTACGTTCGACCGCACTTGGTGCGTTCGAACGCAACTGCGGTCGAACGCAGGGATCATGTTCGAACGCAAGTCCAGTCAGCCTGCGTTTCCCTCGTCGTCCTAGCCGGCCCTATTGTACATCGCTTCAACCTTGCACCATGGGCAGTTATGTGCGTTCGTGCGTTCGAACGTAGCACCTACTCTCGAACGCATGCGGCATGGCGGCACACCTGCGACCAAACACACAGCACCATGATCGAACGCACGCACGGTTGCATTTGAACGCACCATATACGTTCGAACGCACCCTATACGTTCAAACGCACCCCTGACCTGGCATCACACTGAATTTTGTCTATAAATAGGATTTAGTGCATTTCGATTTTCTCCACGCTTGGGAGACGTTTGGGATGCGTTTAAGGCGCCCTCAGTGGCCCAAAACCTCCCCGTTCTTCATTGTAAACACTCCTAAACGTCAATTTAATTTAATGCTTTTATTTATTTTGCTTTAGTCTCTTATTCCCTTTATCATGTTTTTATCTAATTATTTTTATGCTTAGTTTAATCCTCAGTTCGTCATTTACTGTTTTGCTTGTTCGTTTCAATTCAATTTCGTGACAAAGTTGCGTTGATTGTTGTTTATGAATCGTTTAACGTCAACAGTCGTTGCAACCAGAGATATATCGAATGATTCGTCTTCCGACCAATATTCGTTGTGACCTCTTAAAACAATGTTTGCATCGACTAGTTCGACAAGACTTCGTAACGACAATAGGACATGCATTAGTGCTTAATCGATAGACAAACGTATGCACTAACTAATAGCAAATAGAATACGCCTAGTAGCGTAATCGTTGTTGAACTATGAACTAGGCATGTTTATATGTTGAGTAAATTGTGGTGGGGTAGATTAGGAACCTTAACATTTTTATTTCTTTATTTTTATTGCTTTTTAATTAAGTTTTATTTTCTGTACGCCTTTATTTGTTTATTTTATTGCATTTTAATTTAGTTTATTTTTATGCACGCCATGTGTTTGATTTTGGGACTAGGTTAAGATATTATTAGTTTAGCCATTTAGAATTGATTTTTAACAAGACACAATTCTCTGTGGGTTCGACCTCGCACTTGCACATCCACTGTATTACAAACGACTCGTGCAATTGGCGAGTACAATTGAATTTGTACGATCAATTGTGTGTGGCTGTCTTGAATTGTACCCAATTCTGTTTCCTAGAACACATAACTTACAGAAATCAAGCTTGCACATTTTGACACCCTTCAACAGATTTCTCTTATGAAGCTCCAACATGCCATGCTCACTCATGTGATCCAACCGCATATGCCACGAAATAATACAATCTAAGTTAGACTCCACAGAGGCAATACCACCTACAACTGTACTTCCCAACAGTTTAATAGATATTCTTTGAATTTTTCTACCCCTTCATCACTACCATCGCACCCTTAGTCACCTTTATTACTTCACTTTCAGACTTATAACCATAACCATTTGAGTTTAAAGTGCTTAATGAAATCAGATTATTTTCCACTTCTGGTACATGTCTAACATCACATAACGTTCTAACCACACCATCAAATATTTTAATTCTAATATTACTATGCCAGTAATTTTGTAATGTGCACCATTACCTATAATAATTATACCAGAATTAACTGACCTGTAAGTGTCAAACCAATCTCTATTGGGCGTCACGTGAAATGAACATGCTGAGTCCAAAATCCAAGAATCCATAGGATGCACTGAATTAGATGCAACAAGAAGCATATCACCATCAACATCGTCTAAATTGTCTTCCACTACGTTCGCGGATGGATAGACCTGATTTATGTGCCCTTTCTTTCTGCACTTATAACAATTGATGTCCTTCTTCTTCCTGGACTTTGACCGAGAATTCTTGCCTTTTGAATCACCATTATTACTGCTTCTTCCACGCTCATAGTTACCCTTTACAGTTAGCCCTTCTCCTTGAGAATTTTCATCAATATTTTTCTTTCTTTGATGAAAAGCCAACAGGGCTCATGTAACGTCCTCTAACTCCAAGGCCTCTTTCCCCCATATTAGAATTGTAACCAAATTCTCATACGTAGGAGAAGTTAAGAGTGAATTCAATAGCATCAACACCTTTTCGTCGTCTTCAAACTTCACATCAACCCTTTCAAATCGCTAATTATCTGATTGAACGCATTGATGTGTAGGCTCAAATCCGAGCCCTCCGCTATCTTCAAGCCGTACAACCGCTACTTTAGATAGAGCTTGTTCGTCAACAACTTTGAAATATATTGACTTTCCAGTTTCAACCAAACTGCAGCCAGAGATTCTTTGGACATGACATAATACATCACGTCATCTCCCAGACAAAGCCAAATAGTAGCCACCGCTTTCTCCTTAAGTTCCTTCCAATCTATGGTCACCATCCCTTCTGGTTTCGTCTCATATAACACTTTCACCATCCCTTGTTGCACCAACAAATCCTTGACATGTCTTTGCCATAACCCGAAATTACCAGATCCTTCAAACTCCATCATGTCAAATTTCGTAGAAAATGTGCCAATCCCAACCATCGTAGAATTAGGCTCTGATACCAATTGTTGTTACCGTGTACAACAATAATGAATAATATGGAATAAAAAAGAAAGATTAAGAGAGTTGAGACACATATTTAATGTGATTCAGCAATTTGCCTACGTCTACAGAAGAGTGCGGCTATATATTTTTCTATTTAATGATTTAGGATTACAACATACATATTTATAGGTAAACCCTAATTTGTCCCCAAGCCCACATAAACTAATTACACCCAATGGGCCAGTAGTAGAATATGAGTCACTTGTTCCAATAGTACATTTCTTGAGGACAACATTATGCATGTTTCTGCTTGGAGTCTAAATAACAGAGGTGAAAAGTTGAGATCTAGTTAACTGTGAGCTCAATACCGCGTTAATGGCGGTTGAAACTGACGTCATGTTCCCCCAACCACATGCAAGGGCTCCACACCGACCCTCAGGAGAAATTTCGTCTGTGTTTCCCACCTCAGTTCATCTTCCTCTATATAAATTGCCATGCATCTCAGGGAAAGATTCGTGAGTTCCAACGAATTAGTTCTTTAACTTCTCCTCAATACTAGAAAGAATAAGGAAGAAAGAGTAGAGATATTGAGACAAAAAAGGCCTTGGTGATGCTTAGGCTTCTAATCCAGAAGCTACAAAGGGGTCTCTCAGTGTTGGCACCTAGAGGACCTGAGGATCTCAGAGAAGTGCAAGTACTAGCAGCAACAATGGTGCCGGATGACGTAAGCGAAGGACATTTTGCTGTTTTTGCGGTCAAAGGTGAGGAAACAAAAAGGTTTGTCGTTGAACTAGACTACTTAACAAACCCAGCATTCTTAAGGTTGCTGGAGAAGGCTAAGGAAGAATATGGATTCAGACAGAAAGGAGCTCTTGAAATCCCTTGTCCACCCGATGAACTACAGAAGATTCTCGATGACAGGAGTTATTAGGTGAATCAACAGAGGTTTAACTTTTTGTTATTAGATTTTCCAAGTGAATAACCTGCGTTCTTGGCAGCTGAGATGTGTTCATTATTCTCCTAGCAAGAGTATATGTATATGGGCTTTTGATATTCTCCTCCCATGCATCTAGCTTTTTTTTTTTTTTAAAAAAAAAAAAGTCAATCATATATTGGATCTGTAGAACTTATGTATATGTAAATCCTACAAAAGCAATAGTTATATTTTTAATTTTTTTAAAAAAACCAAATGCATAGGAGAATGATAAATAACAATTCTCAAAGAAATATGAGTTAATTTAAATGTATTTAATTATGTCTTTTTCGTTCCTTCATAGCAGTAGGGATGATATATCTCAAGCAATCATTTGTCCTCTTTATTAAAATATAAATTAATTGATTAAATTTATTAATTTCTATAAGTTTAAGCTTTTGGGATAAGTTGTATTTTAAACATAGTATCGTAATTAATTAAGGTCTTGAGTTCGAACTTTGTTTCCGTCATTCTTTTTTCATTTCAATTAAATATTTCTACTGGGCCTTATTTATTAAAAGGGAGTTTAAAATCACACGTGATGGGTGTTAGAATATAAATTAAAGGATTAGATTCATTCATTATTATCGGATTAAACTTTTAGGATAAGTGATAATTTAACAAAATCCTCAACAAAAGCCAATATGCTCTTGCACAATTCCATTGGTTCTCCAGCAAAGCAATTGGATCATGATGGCTTTAAAATTTGGATTTGTGAGCGTTTTTACCGTGGTTTTATAGTGATTGACATCCTAATATCATCCTCATATAATTCAGATTTTTTATCTCAATTTTATAAGTAAATAATAAAATAGGGAAAATAAAAGCAAAAGCAAAGAGAGAGAAAACACAACTAATTGTTTGGGGAACTTGATCCAGTATTGGAGTCATTGCCGTAAAGAACACCAGAAAAATTGAAAGAGAATATTAGAGTTCACAGAAAAGTGGCTCTGATACCACGTAGAAATTTGTGGTGACTATAAAGCATAGAGAAAGCAAATGCAAAGTATTGGACGTAGTTCACTTTTGTAAATTATATTGCCTGGCCTCCATGGTTATATTATACTCTCATTAATTTTGATTTTGTTTACAATACAACCGATGTCCTTATATATAGGAAAATTGTGATAAGTGAAAGAATAATATTTGATCACTCTCAAATTAATTTGAATATCTGCAATGAAATTTTTTCACATATATCTAATTAGTATTGACCACCTTGGTTCCCACTGATGTCTTCGAGGGGCTGGGTCAGGCTATAACTCAGTCAAACTTGAGGGAGCGTCTGCGATTCTCATCGTTTAGGCCCCTCCTGTGTAGATCTCAACAGGTAAGTGCTACTATAGTCATGTCTAAAGGATAAACACAATTAATTTCTTCAGCTTACCCTTTTTTGTTTAGAAAAAATCTAAATGGAGAACATATATTAGCATTTGGAACCGGTTCTTTTATAGGATTACTCAATCTTGAGATCTTGAGGCAAGAAACTTAACCGATATGACAGAGAGTAATGCTATACATTACCCCTCCATCCACCTGACCTCTCATCCCCAAAACCTATGTGACAACTAATTTATACCCACCAAATATTTCGAAACACATAAGCTTTTTGAGATGTAATGAAAGTAGTATAGAAGTGATGAATATAATTATTCCTTATCGTACTTTTAAGTCACGTGGCTCTTCCTGTTCAAGAAGATAAGCTGAAATGCTCACCGCCAATCTCAAGCTATCATGTGACTCTTCCGAGTTCCAATCATGCTAGCACATTTTGTTCACTGTCTGGTCGCCTTCAAACAGAACGACATTGGAGTTGTTTTAGGTCATGCAAAAGACACCCTCTTTCAATACCAATGGTTCCTTATTTCTATCTTCTATTATAATTACCAAGATTTTCCCAACCGGACTCATGAACATATATATATGTCTTCGATACAAACGAGTAATATTTTAAAGAGGACTAAAGTCTTTAATATGATTTAATTTTTTAAAATCAATGGTGAATTGGAAATTATTATTATTAAATTTTAATTTATTGGTGATTTTAAAAGTCACGTCAACAATCAACATATGTACGTACTATTATTATATATATATATTTTTTTGAAAAATGTACATACTATTATAAAAACCTAGAAAGTGCTCCCACCACCCCCGGCTTCTTCTCCCACTTTATTTTTAGGGTTTTTTTTTATGAAAAAATTGCACTTTACTCCCCCCCCAAAGTTTGAGGTGATTTTCAATTCGAAAAATGCACCCTCTCAAACTTCCAAATGTTTACAATTCAACCAATTTTATCTCAAAATTCCCATATTGCCCCTAGTTTTTTATTTTTTTATTTTTTATTAAAAAAAATTGTGGGTGCAAAAATGGCCAGATGGCCAAAGGGGTGGCGGTACCGAATTTTTTATAAAAAATAAAAAATAAAAAATAAAAAATGGGGGGAATATGGGAAGTTTGGGATAAAATTGGTCAAATTGCAAAAATTTAAAAGCTTGAGGAGTGCATTGCAAAAATTTAAACATTAGAGGTGAATTGAAAACTACCCAAAACTTTAAGGGGTTAAAGTGTACTTTTCCTTCTTTTTTAAAAAAAAAAGTTTAAAATAAAATAAAAAATAATATAGATTTTTTTTTTTTGGAAAATGCATTATAGAAATACCAATTCTTCTAATTTTTTAGAGAATTGTAATTATCACCGGAATAACAATTCTAGAAATAAGTCACAGGCTTTATCAGATAAAAGAATGACTATTTTATAGGAAAAATGATCGTCGATTCCTTGGGGACAATCGACTCCCAGTGGGGCAGTCCAGCCTTGTTGACGTGGGGTTCGGCTCATTCTAAGGGCAGACGGAAGTACTATGTGGACCCTGAGGGCCAATGGGCCTTAACGGGCGTCGATGGCTCCCAATGGACTAATGATGTTTTATATCAACAGTTTCCAAGATGAAATCTATCGGTGAACCGAATACCGCGTAAAAGACGGTTGAAAATGGCCTGTCGCTGCAAGTCTGTAACCACGTGCAACTGTGCAAGAGCTCCATACTGACCCTTGCAAGAAATTCCATCTCTGTTTCCGCATCAGGTCATGAGGAAGAATATAGATTCAGACAGATGAGCTACAGAGGATTCTCGGTGACAGCGGGGAGAAGACTGTCTTGCCGTAGAGAGTAAATTAACAGAGATTACGTTTTAACCTTTTGGCACTAGCTAGTAATATTTTTTTACTGGATAGATTTTCCAACTCGTTTAACCTGCGTTCTTTATAGGTGAGATGTAATTATGGGGGGAAAAAAAGTTTAGTTAATGTATTTAAGTTATTTCTTCATAGCTGTAGGATAATCTATATCATCTCAAGCAATCATTCGTCTCCCCCGAAGTCCCCAACAAAAAGCCAATAATACTCTTCACAGTATCAGCTCTAGAGTAAGGAAAAAGAGGACTGGCGTACATTCACCATAGGCTGCATTATTATTCTAAAAAACTATTCAAAATTATAGTCGAGATTCCATAAATTAAATAATCTTTAAAATTTAGTCTCATTTAATGAAGAATGTGATATGGCTGGGTTTCAAGAGTCCCGATCGGGTCCAAGTGAATCCCGATCGGGTTTTGGCAAAGTCTCAGCGGTAGTCCAGTTAGGGTCCCAACAAGTCCCAACTAGGTCTCTACCGTGTTTCAACCGGGTCCTGGCAAGGTCTCAACTGGATTTCAACAATGTCCCAACCAAGTCCTGACAATGGTTTAGCCTGCGAGTCTCAACCAGGTCCTAGTGGGGTCTTGACGGCCTCCTAGTTGGGTTCCAACGGTATCCTAATCGGGTCTCGGTGGGTCCCAATCAAGTTCCGGTAGGGTCTCGACCTGGTCCCAATCGTGTCATAGCAAAGTTCCGATTGGACCTCGATGGTCCCAACGGTGGACCGCTGATCTTGTGGTGGGGTCTCGGCAATGTATCTTCTGGATCTATTAACTTGAGAATGAGATGTTAAAACTCGAAAAATAATTTACAGTTCTCAAAAATAGAGAACCATTTTACGGAAATATTGATTACCTTACTTGAACAATTTTTGGAGACCACGCCATAATTGGATATTCAAAAATGGAGAACCATTTTCAAAAATGGAAAATGGAAAACTTTCAACCAGAAAATTTTGAAAGTGCTCTCATTTAATTAGTGACTTTCAGTTTGCAACATTATTTTGGCTTAACTTGGCTATTTTTAGGAGCTTCGAGTGATCTCGTTAGGAGAAAGAGTTCACAATAAATGTATCCTTTTTTTGGATTCTATAGATTGTTTTAGTTTATTTAAGACATATAACTTTTGTATTCAATGATAAGTTACGATTTAATTACTATGACATTAAATTTAAGACTTATATATATTTCTTTTACATAAACATACATAAATACACATATAGAGAGATATTATATGTATTTATGTAATTATGTAAGTTCATCATCCGCACTACAAATCCTGGGTCTGCCTCTAGCTTGATCGAGTCCCACCAAAACTTCAATGCATGGTTTCCAAGATATCAAATATTAATCAGGCTTATGTGAATAATATTTTCATTGTAGTGAATTAAACCCACATCCTAGTACTTATCTCAATATATGATAAACTAAACTCTGCAAGTCATGTGAATACTCTTCCTGTTGGAGAAGATAAGGTGAAATGCCCACCGTCAATGAAGCTTTCATGTGACTTTTCCAAGTTCCGATCATGCTAGCTCATTTTGTTCCCATCCAGTCTGGTCGCCTCCAAACAGTAGTACAACATTGGTCTTGTTGGGTCGTGCGAAAAAACCTTTCAATATCACTGGTAATTCCTTATTTTTATCTTCTAGCAAGATTATCCCAACAGAACTGACCATATATAGCCCACTTCTTCAATCATAACTAAACTAAAAATCTACAATAGTATAGGAGCATGCTATATATATATTTTACTTAACCAATGAACATTCACACTAAGGTACAAGAAGAAGGACATGATGGAGTACATATATATATAGCCTATATATAGGGTATATCTGTCTTAAAATTATGATTGATTAAATAATTGTCTGGATAAGTAAGACGAAAAGAGTCACATGGGGCAGCATTTACATGTATCCTGCCTTTTAAAAGACCCATTTAAAAAAAAATAAAAAAATAAAAAATTACTGATCAAAGAGATACATGGAACATATATATGGTATTTAGATACACATGGAACATACACATCTATAGGGGTAGGGATTTTAGATTCATATTACTCCACTCTATCTAAAATAAGACCTATACGGCATTTTGACGTAGTGGAAGGCTAAAGTAATTAATCAAAGAGCATCGTCTTTAATTATGCAAGAAATGTCTTCGTCTTCTACTCAAAAAATAAAACAAGCCCACAAACTAAAAGAAAGATAAAACTTCACAGAGTATTTGAGAAAAAATTATCTAATTTGATAATGATTCAATGAATGGGTTTTACATTATAAGTTAGCCCAACTTTTCTATTAAGTTTAGGCACAACTTAAGTCCAACTTTTCTATTAAGGTTTTTTTTTTTTNCCAACTTTTCTATTAAGTTTAGGAACAACTTAAGTCCAACTTTAGCCCAACTTTTCTATTAAGGTTTTTTTTTTAAAAAAAAAAATAAAATAAAATAAAAAAAAAAAAAAAAAAAACTGATTTGGAGGACAAAGAGAGCCTTAAATTAGAGAGAAAAAGATAAATTTGCCTTACAAGTTGAGCCAATGTTGGACTTAAGTTGTACCTATATCACACCTCATTTATATAAAGAAATACTTGTAGAAAAAGTAAACATAATCCTAATAAGGAAAAGAAAATAATTAAAGTAAATCTAACCCTATTAATGAAGGAAAATAAAGTTATAATAAAATAAAATAAAATAAAATCCTAATATAAAATTGACAATCAGCATGAATTGTGATAATCTTTCATTTAGTACTTCTATTATTTGAGAATGAGTAATATTCTGATCAAGCAATGCCGCTCCAATATTATTTTTTATTTTTTCTTATTTTCGTTTCTATAAAAAATATAGGTAAATATCATCCAACCTCACATTTCTAAATTCCACATTTGACTTAATGCACAAACTAAGATTTGTTACTTAAAAAAATAATATCTTATCAATTCAGCAAAGCTTATTGGAAACATTAAATAAAAAGGATTTAATTATAGGACAAAAAAAAAAAACATATTTAGTCTCTAAATTTTCATCTCATTTAAATTTAGCCATTGAATTTTCAATTTCAAGAATGTGGCCCTTATGTTTTACCCAAGTTTTAAATTGGTCACTCTATAACTTTGCTGCCAAAGTTAACAATTTTCTTTTTGTCATGTGTGTCTTATTTGACAGTACGCCAAGAATTCATATTCTTTGATTTTTGTTTTAAGATACAATTAACACACTTAAAAGAATCCATATTCATAAGGAGATTTCAATTTCCAACAATGAAAAAATAATGGAAAGTCCGCTATCAACTTATCACATTCGAATATCAAATGAATATAATTGATTGTGTTACTCAATCACTGATTTACTTATTCTGATATAGAAAATAAATCTTATTCCAACCGAAGGACAAGGAGGAAGAGGGGAAGGATATGGAATGGTTGGTGTGAGTGAGAAGGAGAAGGTAGTGGAGGAGGAAGCCCTAGTACTCCTCATCTAGAATACCCTCCTTTTCAAATTCAAATTCAAATTCCAAAAAACAAAAAATCCTATTTATGAGTAACTTGGTTATTTCATAACTCAACACGTACATAACACGTTTTGTATCCAAATTACTTTATTTGGAAAGAAGGGGATAATTAATGTGGCATCCCACATTGTCCGGATGTAAAATAAGATGATGTTTTTATATATGAGCATGCTCTCTCAATGGTAGAGGCATTTTGCAGTAAACCCAATAACAAAACCAAACGAGATGAGACCTAAAATAAATACTATCATACTGTAATCAAAAGTACCGCATATCTACATATGTGACTCATGAATTAAATAGAGCGTAAGCTAAGCTGGATCCTTAAAACTTAAACATAGTGTCCAAGTTGTAATGATTTAAAATTTATTAGATATAATTGACATGTGAGTGATAATTTGAGGGGACAGAAATTTAATTTATCTTTAAAAAAAATTCAGAATATAACAATTAACAGATCGAGAATTAACTCAACATGGAAATTGATGAGAGGAAGACATTTTCAGATATTTTCAGCCTAGGGTATTTTCAGATATTTTCAGGCTAGGGTATCTTCGATCAAGCCTGCCTTCTCAGATATTTTCAGATATTTTGTGAACACGGCAACCTTCGTCTACCAATTGGTCCTTGTGTGCTAAAAACAGTAATAATGCAGTTTGCAGCCTGGATTTACCCCAAAGCGCCACCATTTTTTCTTGGTCTGAACAATATTTCTTGACGACAACATTAAAGGGATGTTTCAGCTTGGTGTCAAAATAACAGAGGTGAAAGTTGAGATCTAGTTAACTGTTACCGCGTTAAAGGCGATTGAAAATGACATCATGTTACCCCAACCACATGCAAGGGCTCCACACCGACCCTTACGAGAAAGTTCATCTTCCTCTATATTAATTCCCATGCAGCTCTGGGAAAGATTCGTGAGTTCCAACGAATTAGTTCTTAACTTCTCCCCAATATTAAGGAAGAATAAGGAAGAAAGAAATAATGTCTACCTGCAGGAAGAGTAGAGATATTGACACAAAAAAGGCCTTGGTGATGCTTAGGCTTCTCATTCAGAAGCTTCAGAGGGGTCTCTCAGTGTTGGCACCTAGAGGACCTGAGGATCTCAGAGAAGTGCAAGTACTAGCAGCAACAATGGTGCCGGATGATGTAAGCGAAGGACAATTTGCTGTTTTTGCGGTCAAAGGCGAGGAAACCAAAAGGTTTGTTGTTGAGCTGGACTTCTTAACAAACCCAGCATTCTTGAGGTTGCTGGAGAAGGCTAAGGAAGAATATGGATTCAGACAGAAAGGAGCTCTTGAAATCCCTTGTCCACCTGAGGAGCTGCAGAAGATTCTCGATGACAGGAGTTATTAGATGAATCAACACACGTTTTAACTGTTTTACTAGCTAGTAACTTTTTTTTTTGTTTCCTCGATAGCTTTTCCAAGTCAATATCCTGCGTTGTTTGCAGGTGAGATGCGTTAATTATTCACCTAATTCCACTTTTCTCACTTTAGCATTGATAAGAAATATAACTTATGGCAGGAAAAAGTTAAATGTATCTATGTTGTTTTTAATTTGTTGATAACACAACCTTATTTCATTGAGCTCTTTTCCATTCCTTGAGTTGAGTATATATATATATAATTATCCTCTCAAGCAATTATTAATTGTTGAAAGATAAAGCAGTTATAGAGTACATTGAGATATATAATTGAACATCGGCCACTCTAACTAAAAGCTTAAGTTAATGGGTTAAGATCCATTTAAATATATTAAGCACTTTTTTTCTTTTATATTTTCTCAATGTGAAACATAATACTAACAAGTGCACTCATAATAACATTAATCTCCTCTAAAGTTCTGAACAAAATCCAATATACTCTTCACTGTATGTATCAGCTATCGTGTAAGGAAAAAAGAGGATTAATTGTTTGGCTCTTATTTTCATACAAATTTAATAGATCAACCATTAAATTTGTAAGGTTTAACATTGAATAATGTGGGGTTAACATAAATCTACAAATCTAATAATTGATTTGTAACATAAGATTATCAAAATATATATAAAAAAAAAATTATATATATTGATACATAGCATTTCTCATCAAGGAAAGCGTTGACCATATGCTGCATTATTACTATAAAAGGCTAATCAAAATTATAATTAAAATTCCATAAAATCATTTATAAAATGTAGGCTCATTTAATAAAGAATCAAACATAAGATTTGTTTTTTTAATTGAATGGGTGAGAATGGGCAATTAGTGTAATTTTTTTCTTTAGGCGTGACTAGGGTTCCCACCCACTGTGGAATGTTCGGTTTGAGCCATAACTACTGTCGAGTCTAGGAAGGCGAGTCCGTCACCACAGCCCCACCAAAGTACAAATTGATAAAGCTCATTCTTAGTAGCATCTGATTTGCGAACTACTATCGCAAGCGGGTGCGAATCAAATATAAGACTTGGTATTACTAATATGTAGTCTAATACCATCACAATCCACCTAGCTACTCAATTTAGAACTTAACTGTCCAGGGTAAAAGAAAGAAAGAAAGAAAGAAAAAAGAAAAAAGAAAAAATATTGAAATTAATTAACCCTACCACTTCTGCAATCACGACTCTCGGAGATATGCCAAATGGCTGGAGGAATGAGGTCCATATTGGTGGGTATTTTATGAAGTTAGATATCAATAATGCAAATGCTGGAAGAGAGTATAATATCTGACACTGATTGGGATGCTAATTAAGTACAACAAACCTACGCAACCATGTTATACATTAAACAATTCCAGCAGCCCCCCAACAAAAACAGTTACATTAGGTTTGTCATTGTATTCTCATAAACATACAGAATATTTTAGTATCAACTTAATATAGAAACATATATTCTAAGAGAAATTAGACTTACAATACTCCTTATGTTTAGGCGATGATCACTTTTGTAATAGTATCCTTAAATTTTTTTTTTTTTAAAAAAATGTTAATGTAGTCTATGTAGTGTTGTCTTGTTTCAAAATTTTGCAACGTCACCTATCCGTTACAATTTTTGGTTAAACCCTAAGAAAATATTGGATGAAACTTTTAATATGACATGTCATGTGAGTCTTCCTGTTAGATAAGATAATTAGCTGAAATGCTCACCGTCAATATTGAAGCTTTGATGCGACTTCTCAATGTTCCAATCATGCTAGCTCATTTTGTTCCCAGTCTGGTCGCCTCCAAACAGTAAAGCATTGGACTTAATTGTTTGGGAAATGCGAAAAACTTTCAATATATCCCAATGGTTCCTAATTATTTCTATCTTATCGATCTATTATTAGCAAGATTATCCCAACTAGAGGACCGACCATTTATGGCCCATTGCTTTCATACAATTATGCAAGTACCTNTCCCCCACTTTTTTTTTTCCTGAAGAGTTACTGATTCAAAGAGATGCATGGAATATATATATGTGTATATATATATGTATGTATATATATGTATGTATGTATTTACATAGATGGGATTTTAGTTTCATATTACTCCATTCTATCTAAAAATCTAAAATAAGACCTATATATACGGCATTTGTAAATTCCAGATTTGAATTTTTTTTTTTTTTTTTTTTTGAAGTGGAATTTGTAAATATCATTAATCAAATAATTACTTTTCAGCCATTATAATATCTCGAATACATAAAGGGGTGGAAACAATCCATTGATGCTCATCAACCAACTGCAAAGCCGTTTTAGCCAACCTATCAGCTGTTGTGTTCGCCTCTCTCCAAACATACTGAACTTTCCTCGATCTGCAAGCACCAAGGATATTGTTCATGTCTTTGATCAAATGACCCACTTGTGCCCAACTTGTTTCCTCTCCTTGGAGACTCTACACCACTCCCATAGAATCCCCTTCAAGTATTACATTGTCAAATCCCTTTAGCCGAATAAATTGAGCTGCTGACCAAACCGCCATTGTTTCCGCTATTAAAGGATATGTAATATAAGTTTGTGTAGAACACTTTGTTGCTATTACCTCACCTTCATAATTTCGAATCAGAATACCAATCCCCATCCTTTTCCCAGCCAAATCAAGCATTGCGTCCTAGTTACATTTCAAGAAATCCCCCGAGGCCGGGCACCTTCCATCTCTCTATACTCCATGGAGTGCGTTGTTGTCTTTTAGAAGGTATACCATGGCCTAAGGTTTTTGCTGCCTCTAGCTGGTCTGAAGCTCGTTGGAGTAGAAAACTTCCCTTCAAACACCCATTGGTTCCTCCGCAACCAAATATGCCGCGTAGTACATGCTACCAAATCAATCTCCTCCTCATCAAGTTAAGTCATCAGCCCCTCAAAAATATCCATAAAGTTCGTGTGATTGGATGTTGCTTTCTGAATTCTCTATGGACACCCATGCCATACATCTTAGGACGCCGGACAACTCCACAGCCCAACAAACTCTATATCACCCCTACAAATGGGGCATAGAGCCTTTGTTATGACTTTGCGCTTAAACAATTTCTCATTGGTGGGAAAGATATTATTACATGCCTGCAACATGAACAATTTCACCACTCTTAGGCCTCCTATCCTCCAAATTCTTCTCCATATACTGTTAATTGGCCTCTCCTTTGAACTACCCCCCACATAACGTAGCCCGACTTCTTTCGCAACATGATAAGCACTCCGAACAGTGAATTTTCCGTTCTTGGTAGCACCCCACACCATCTTGTCCACTTGAGTATTCAAATAGATAGGTAAGCCACAAATGATGCTAGCTTCCTCCATATTAAAGATGGCTTCTACCAAAGGAATGTTCCACCATCTAGTATTCTCATTAATAAGATCACTCACCTTTGCATCTCCATCAAAATGCTGGATGGAGGATAGGACCACATGTGTGGATTTGGTAGGTAACCACTTATCACCCCAAATATTAATGGACCGCCCATCTCCCACTCTCCACACCATCCCCTCCCTTAGAAGGGGCTTTGCATTCCATATGCTACACCATACATAGGATGGTTTCCTCCCCAAAGGAGTGTCCGTAAATGAGCTATTGGGATAATACTTCTCCTTAAAAATGTTTGCCACAAGAGAATCAAAATTTTAAGTTAACCTCCATCCTTGCTTTGCCAACAAAGCCAAGTTAAAACATTCCAAATCACAATATCCTAACCCCCCGGATTCTTTTGACAAGCCCTCTTCTCCCAACTCATCCACGCAATCTTCTTGTCATTATCCTTACACCCCCACCAAAATTTTGACATCATAGAATTAATGTCGCGGCACAAGGTTTTTGGCAATTGGAACACACTCATTGTGTATGTCGGGATTGCTTGAACCACCACCTTTAAAAGCACATCTTTCCCTGCTTATGATAAGAATTTCTTCTTCCACCCATGCATCTTATCCCAAATCCGCCCTTTCAACCCTTCAAAAGAACGAAAACGAGATTGTCCAACAAGCGCCGAAAGGCCCAAATAGGTCTCATATTTTTGTGTGGTTGGATAAGAGTTCTCGAGCATCTAGGAGTTCTCGAGGAAGGAGGAGGAGGATTCAAGGACTTAATTAAACAAGCTAGCAAAAGACTTAACACCACTACTACCAACTCCTATAGAAGGAAGAGGAGGAGGAGGAGAACAAATTAATATTATCATTATGAAGTATCAAGCTACCAGAGGAGGAGGAGGAGTAGGAGAATAAACTAATGTTATTATTATGATGTATAACGATTCATTAAAATATATTCAACTGTATGATAGTGCAAAAAAAAAAAAAAATTACTTACTAAAAGGAATTATCCGAGGAGAAGGAGGAGGAGGATCAGGAGGAGGATAACAAGTTAATATTGTCATTATGAAATATCACGATTCATTAAAATAGATTCAACTGTATGACAGTGCAATAAAAAATTACTTAGTAAAAGGAATTATCCTTTCAACTAACATGTAGAATTCTAAATAAATGCTCGAGTGCCCTTCTAGTACAGTCTTGAAACTTTCACTCACTCTAGGTCTAGGATCAAGAAAATTATCGACTGATCCACACATAATAGCATCAAAAAATTCCTTGTTGTTGGTAATTTAGGCTTTCAAAATAAGCAAAATCAAAACCATCCTGTCATTAATTAGCAAAAGAAAAAGTTAATACATAGGCTAATAATTATTCCAATTGAGAATTGAAAATGACAAAAGTAAAAAGTAGTTACATGATCCCTTTAATGTTCAATGACATTTCGAAGGTAAGATAGAATTAAAATATTCTACATAATTTTTCAATGACTGTGTGCCAATCGCTTACTTCGCGAATTTTCCAATATAGTAGAATAGGGTGAGTCGTTTGGCACATTTTGAACCCATTTAGCTAGCTTATAATGCTTCTCATCCAAATTCACATTCTTATCAAAGTTTGATAAGTTTTGCTTCCTGTATTTTGCTACCATCCTAATTATGTCAATCTGTTGTTTGTGACTGTAAAAAAGTGGGTGAAGAATTGAAAACAGCTAGCCTCTTGAACATCATTCAATGAGGCAAATGAATGATAGCATGGATCTGTTTTCAAAAGACGATTCATCAGCATTCCGACAAGGAGTCTAAAGTGAACAAGGCCGTGTCTAATACTTGCTTCGGTGCTAATATGAAGGTCAGTGCCTCTCAGTGGTAAGCCAAAAAATTGAACAGTATTAGCGGGTAAAACTTTAAAAACCCTATTCACTAAATCCCCACAGATGACAGAGCATACCAACCTTGTACAATCTCCTTAAATATATTGCTATATTCCTAAACACTTGTTTTCCCCCAGATTGAAAACCAATTATCCTTCCAATTGCATTCCGTAGCAGTATTTCATATGCATCTCACATAGGTTGATTACTTCTAAGATGGTGTATCCAATCTCTAAAAGACTAGGAAAATAAAAAGGCAACAAAACAATAAAACTACAGTAAGATTAAAAAAAAAAAAAAATCACTGAAAACAAAAAGAAATACACTAGAAAACTAACCAATTGTCTCATGTTAGATGGCACTGATGCAACAGTTACACCTTTCAATGTACGAGGGGGATAAGTGAACTATTGTAGCCGACCCTGAAGGTCAGGTAAAATGACAAATGTATCAAATCTATTTCTCATCGTCATAGATGAGTGGACGTTAGTTGCTTTGTGGCTAAGGGCTAATGAAGGGACTACAGAAGAAGAGACGTCAGTGGTGACGAGAAAGCTGAGTTGGTGGTGCTTAGCGACGTTGAACAAGCTAGTATTGTTTGCTAGTGGTGCTTGCTTGGTGGTGGCGAACAATCTAAGGTTGCAGGCGTGGTAATGGAAAGGGTGATCGATGAGAAAGTTGAGGCGGTGGTGATTGGCGGCGGTGAGCAAGCTGGTACTGTTTGTTGGTGGTGCTTGCTTTGTGGCACACAATCTAATGTCACAGGCGTGGTAATGGAAAGGGTTCTAAGGTCGCAAGCGTGGTAATGGAAGGGGGAGGATTTAGGTTTGGATGGCAAGATGGTGGGACCACAACCACGCATGACAGGACATTCATGTTTTTTGTATGGGTAAATATATAATAGCACCTTAGGTCAACCCTTCAAACTTTTAAAATGCGTAGGTTTTTTTTTTGGAAAATTTACTCCTTGGGTTATTGAAAACTACAATAAAATCTCTGCCATCACTTTTTTGCTAACGGCCGTTAACGGGGATAAAACGCACCATTTTGATTTCATTAAAAAATTAATTTTTAAATATAAAAATTAAAATAATTTTAAAAAAAAAAAAAAAAGAGAGAGAGAGAGAGAATAGGGGTGGCCGTATGGCTAAGGAGGTGGTCCGACCACCCCCAAATTGCAAAAAGAAGAAGAAGAAGAAGAAGAAGAAGAAGAAGAAAAGAAAGAAAATGGGTTTTGGACTTTTGGGGGTGGCCAGACTGCCCCCAAGGGCCTGAGGTGGCTTTGTCCACCCCCATACTGGCTGTAGGGGGTGGCCGAAGCCACCCCAGGCCCTTGGGGGTGATCCGGCCACCCCCAAAAGCCCCCAACCCTTTTTTTTTTTTTTTTTTTTTTTTNTTTTTTTTTTTTTTTTTTTTTTTTTTGGCAATTTGGGGGTGGTTCGATCACCCCCTAAGGCCAAACAGCCACCCCTATTCTCTCTCTTTTTTAAAACAATTATTTTTATTTTTAGATTTAAAAATTAATTTTAAAAAATTAATATTTTAATCAAATTAAAACGGTGCGTTTTATCCCCGTTAACGGCCGTTAGCAAAAAAGTGACGGCATAAATTTTATTGTAGTTTTCAATGACCTAGGGAGTAAATTTAAATTTTTTTAAAAAAAAACCTACGCATTTTAAAATTCTGAAGGGTTGATCCAAGATGCTATTATATATTTACCCTTTTTGTATAGTAGGAATTGCGTTGATCATAACGATGGATTCATTCCCATATATATTTTCACCTATATTTGTAAAAGTTGATAGGACCTATTTTCACATTTCACTATTTTCATTTAAAAAAAAAAAAAAGTTAAACTTGTTTTCTTCATATTACTAAACACTATTTCTTTCTTCTTTTTTTTTTTTTACAAAAAAATAAAAACATTTTCGTTTTATATCATATCAATCAATTCGTATTAGTGTTAAAAATAAGAATAAAAAAATCACCAAACATAACCTATAATGGGTCAAGATATTAGTAAAATAAGACTCTTATATAAAAATAACTAAATGATAATAGATTTTTTATTTTTTTATTTTTTTTACTACAAATTTAAGTGATCTAACTCATTACATCTGTAGCGAATTTAAAAAATTCACGTCTACATTCTTTGTAGATTTTTATCTAAACAATTGTGATATTTATCTAAGAATTGAGATTAAACAAGCTAGCAAAAGACTTGACACCACTGCTTCCAACCCCTATATGAGGAGGGAGAGGATGAGGAGGAGGCATCAATGATTCAAGGACTTAATTGAACAAGCTAGCATAAGACTTTACACCATTACTGCTAACGCCTATACGTGGAGGAGGGGGAGAAGGAGGATTCAAGGAATTAAGTAAACAAGCTAGCAAAAGACTTGACACCACTACTGCCAACGCCTATATGAGGAGGAAGAGCTATAAGAAGGAGGAGGAGAAGGGGGAGGATTCAAGGACTTAATTAAAAAATCTAGCAAAAGACTTGACACTACTATTATTAACACCTATACGAGGAGGAGGAAGGTGAAGGAGAAGGAGGAGGATTCAAGGACTTAGCAAAACAAGCTAGCAAAAGACTTGACACCATTGACGCCAATGCCTATAGGAGGAGGAGGATGAGGAAGAAGGAGGAGGACGAGGCATCAAGGATAGGAAGGAGGAAGAGGAGGCATCAAGGATTTAAGGATTTAATTAAACAAGGTAGCAAAAGACTTGATACTGTTGTTGCCAACACCTATATGAGGAGGAAGAGGAGGATTCAAGGACTTAATTAAACAAGCTAGCAAAAGACTTGACACCACTGCTACCAACGCCTATTTGTGAAGCAGGAGGAGGAGGAGGAGGAATTAAGGACTTAATTGAACAAGTTAACAAAAGACTTGACACTAATGCTACCATTGCCCATACGAGGAGGAGGAGTTTGAGGCATCAAGGATTCAAAGACTTAATGAAACAAGCTAGCAAAAGACTTGACACCACTGTTGTCAACCCCTATATGTGGAGGAAAATGAGGCATCAAGGATTCAAGGACTTAATTGAACAACCTAGCATAAGACTTTACACCACTACCACCAACACCTATACGAGGAGGAGGAGGAGGATTCAAGGACTTAATTAAACAATCTAGCAAAAGAATTGACACCACTGCTGCCAATGCTTATACGAGGAGGAGGAGCTACAAGAAGGAGGAGGAGGAGGAGGATTCAAAGACTTAATTAAACAAGCTAACGAAAGACTTGCACCACCATTGCTAACTCCTATATGAGGAGGAAGAGGAAGGAGGAGGAGGAGGATTCAAGGACTTAATAAAACAAGCTAGGAAAAGACTTGACACCATTGCTGCCAACGCCTATTGAAGGAGGAAAATGAGGAAGAAGGAGGAGGACGAGGCATTAAGGACTTAATTAAACAAGCTAGCAAAAGACTTGACATCATTGCTGCCAACGCCTATACGAAGAGGAGGCATTAAGAATTCAAGGACTTAATTAAACAAGCTAGCAAAAGACTTGACACCACTGCTGCCCACGCCTATTCGAGAAGTAGGAGGAGAATGAGGAGGATGAGGATTTAAGGACTTGATTGAACAAGCTAGCAAAAGACTTGACACCACTGCTGCCAATGCCTATACGAGGAGGAGGAGGAAGAGGCATCAAGGATTCAAGGACTTAATTAAACAAGCTAGCAAAAGACTTGACACCACTGCTGTCAACACCTATACAATGATGAGGAGGAGGTGGTGGAGGAGGAGGACGATACATCAAGGAGGAGAAGGCATCAAGGATTCAAGGACTTAATTAAATAAGCTTGTAAAAGACTTGACACCACTACTGTCAACGCCTATACGAGGAGGAGGAAGAAGGATGAGGATTCAATGACTTAATTTAACAAGCTAGGAAAAGACTTGACACCATTGTTGCCAGCGCCTATAGGAGAAGGAGGAGGCATTAATGATTCAAGGACTTAATTAACAAAGCTAGCAAAAGACTTGACACCACTACTGTCAATGCCTATTCAAGAAATAGGATGAGAAGGAGGAGGAGGATTCATGGACTTAATTGAACAAGCTAGCAAAAAACTTGACATCACTGTTGCCAATGCCTATACGAGGAGGAGGAGGAAAATGAATCAAGGATTCAATGACTTAATTAAACAAGCTAGCAAAATACTTGACTTCACTACTGCCAACACCTATACGAGGAGGAGGAGGAGGAGGAGGAGGAGGATTCAAGGACTTAATTAAACAAGTTAGCAAAAGACTTGACACCACTGCTGCCAACACCTATACGAGGAGGAGGACGAGGAAGGAGGAGGAGGTGGAGGATTCAATGACGTAATTAAACAAGTTAGCAAAAGTCTTGACACCACTGCTACCAACGCTTATACGAGGAGGACGAGGAGGATAACATATTAATATTATCATTATGAAGTATCACAATTCATTAAAATAGATTCAGTTGTATGATAGTCTAATGAAAAAATTACTTACTTAAAGGGATTATCCGAGGAGGAGGAGAACAAATTAATATTATTGTTATAAAGTATCACGATTCGTTAAAATATATTCAACTGTATAATTTGTTTGGACGTAAATAGATTTGTCCAAAAATATTTTCATATTTTTCAATGTTTAATGCAAATGAAAAAATAGCCAAAATAGTTATTTTGTAAAATCAATGAAAATAAGGAATTTAGGTGTAAGCCATTTTTTGTTTCCCTCATTTTTGTGCTAAAAGTATATATATATATATATAGCCCTATATATCTTTAAATCAATTAAGTAAAACACCAAATTTTATTGCAAAACACCAAAAATTTGTCCATAAACAAATATACATGATAAAATTTCTAAATTGTTATTATTTTATAAAAAAATAAAAAAATAAAAAATAAATTCAATTTATCCGGTCAGTCATTTGATTTTTAGTTATATTTTATAGTACATACAAAGCTATTATTTTATAAAATTATGTAAAAATATTAATACTTGTCGGGGGGAAACTTCACAAAACTCCCCTGATCTTCCACCCATTTTGAAATACTCCCCCTAAACTTCAAAAACTCTCAATTTACACCCCTGAACTTTCAATTGCTCTCAATTTGGATTCATCCGTACAAATTAGGGCACAAAATTTTTGAAAAAGACCAAAACACCCATGATTTTCATTTTTTAAAAAAAAAAAAAAAAACTGGAAGTTGAAATTTTATACAAAAGTCACTATTTAAAATTTCAACTTCCAAAATATTTTTTAATTTTTTTTAAAAATAAAAATTAGGGGTATTTTGGTCTTTTTCTAAAATTTTGTGTCCTACTTTGTACGAATTTGTCCAAATTGAGAGCAATTGAAAGTTTAAAGATGTAAATTGAGAGTTTTTAAAGTTTAAGGGGAGTATTTCAAAACGAGTGAAAGTTCAGGAGGGTTTTGTGAAGTTTTCCCTACTTATTGGTATTAATCAAACAACAACAAAAACTATTTGTAGTACTTACCAAGTGTCCACAAAATTAGAGAAAATTCTTAGAAAACAAAACCAAATCTAATTTAAAAACAAAATTAAGGTTTGGTTTGTGGATTGTCTAATCCATTGGAAAAGGATTAGCTACCGCTGGGATTAGCTACCACTGGGAATAGATTAGCTATTCCTATTCTTTTGTTTGGTTGTAACAAAGGAATAGACTACCTAATCCTATTATTTCGTTTGGTACAATGCAATATGTTGGTGAATGGAATCGTATTGTGATCTTATTTCCTAAAATACCCTTATAATACAAATACAATTTATATTATTAAGGACTTTTTTTTTTGGTCGAAACATAAAACAACTATACCATAATTTTTATTTTTTTTTAAATTGTGTTATGTATGTGGGATTTTATTTATTTATTTTGCAATTATACTAGAAAATTAAAATTATTTATATAAAAAATCACATAATCATCATATCACCATAGTATATAATTAAAACTAATTAAAACTGTCTGAGAGAGGAGAATGAAAAAAAAAAAAAAGATGAGAAAGAAACAAAGTTGATAGGATCTGAAACCTAGAAAACGAAAAAAGAAATTGAGAGAGAAAAGAAG
>CM017327.1:17540358-17655127 GCA_006937295.1 Carpinus fangiana | reverse complement strand
CAAGAAAATATTCAAAAATCGAAGAGAAAAGATGAGAGAAATATCTTGTTTTGAGAGATGAATATCGTTGCTTTGAGAGAGAAAGAACATTGCTTTGAGAGATGGATATCGTGAGAGATGTGAGAAGCCTAGGGTTTTTTTGGACAATTTTACACGATATGTTTAATCTCACAGGAAATGATTAGTTAAGCCACTTATTTTTTAATGGCTTACCTAACCATGTGTGTATGAGATTAGTAATCCTATGGGAATAGACTACTCCTAGGAATAGAGTGTTACCAAACAAAGGATTAGCTAACACTAGTGTTAACTAGTCCAATCCAAGAGCCTAATCCGCGAACCAAACGGGACTTAAATAATTTAATCGTACTTGGGCTGAAAGTAGAGACCACAAAATTAAATAATTTCACCGTACAGCATTGAGCAGTGCTGTCAGAGTAGCTGCGGGATTATGCGACTGAATACAGATGTGATGCGCCGTTTCAGAATCTCTTTACATGTCTATATATTTGTGGTTGCCCAGCGAGCAAACCGGTATGGCATTTTTTTTTCGGTTTTTTTTTTTTTTTTTCCTTTTATTTTATTCATTACATTTTGTGGTCCGTTTTGACCTTAAAAAATTAAGGTGTGATAAACAATGTAAGGTAGACCAAATAGGGTAGAGAATTAATGACAAACCTAACAGAAGAAACAAAATCAAGGCTTAATATATATAAATATATATTGATATTTTTTTAAAAAAAAAAATCTCAAAAATTTCCTAGACTTTCACTAATTTTGACACAACTCCAAATTTAATAAACTCTCAATAAAGGGTATTCAACTTTCAATTTATTTCAATTACTACATTCCATCATAAATATAACGAAAAATCCATACGGAATGAAGATAATTGAAAGAAATTGAAAATTCGATACCCTAATACCCTAACTACAGCAACAATCTAAATTTGATTTGAAGTTTTCTATGAGAAAAATAATAAAATTAGAAACGGACATTTTTCTTTTTTTAACAAGTTCAAGACAAATTTCAAGATAAAAGCTTTTAAGTTTGAAAAGATAATGATTTTTTTTTTTTTTTCCCTTCAATAGAGCCACCCTCAAACTGTACATTTGGTCATTGGGACTTGAGAACGGTTGAACCACCATCAATGGCGATGGGGAGACTTGAGCCACCCAGTCTTTTTTAAATAATAGTAATGAGGCCAAAGGGTATAATTATAATGTAATTTAATATGAGCTGAAACAAAAATTAAAACGTTTTTAAGACTTCAATGGATTATTTTTTATTTTTTTTTTTTGTAACATTCCATACAAACCGAAACAACAAGACCAACATGAAAGCTTAAGACAGCAAGGAGCAGGCCAGAAACCAGCAAACCAGTAACTACAAACAGCTTGTTTAAACAACAAGCAATAAGCCAAAAAACAGCAAAAGACCCTCACTGAGGTTTAAAGGGGGTGGATCTTTTCCACTACATATTGGAATAGAGCTGGGAGGAGGGGAGAGAATAAAGAGGGAATGCAGCCCAGAAGAACCCTTACCGCAGCCCTATATGCCACATAATGGGTACAGAAACTTTCATTTATAGTAATTTTTCTAGTCTCCCAAAGAGAGGAGACTGGAAAACTAAGTAAAGTATCCTTAATAACATGGTCAAAAGGAAAATCTAATCTAAAAGCTAAGTTATGTATAGCTAAAATAACAGTGGAGGATTCCCCTTCCAAGATGAACTTATTCAGCTACATTAAGGAAACTAACACACCTGACTGCAAGGAGGCCTAACTTTAGTTAGAATCTTTATGATCTCTCCCTTATGGTTCCTGCAAACAACTGGTTTCTAGTTGAGAGAAGGGATCCTCCCAAGTTAGTGCAGCTGTTTGAGCAAAAAGGTAATCAATATCTTGTGTTGCTGCTTCCATGATCAGAAAAGAAAGAGGCAAAAGGGAAAAAAAGAAAAAAGAAAAAAGAAAAAAGAAAAGAACCAGCAAGATAATTTGATGAGTAGAAAAGAAACAAACGAGTTTAGAGTTTAATAGAAAGAGGTGATCAGTAGAGGCAAAGGAGGAAAGATGATATTAGGTAGAGTGGATATCAGTGACACAAAACAGAAGCAAGAAGGGAAGAGTAGCAGAAAAAAGGAGTTGGAAAGAAGGAAGAAAACAAAGTTTTCTTAGGAGAGCTCAAGGAGAGCGAGTTAGTTGTTAGTTGTTCCAAACGATGGCCTTTTACTTCAATGGATAGTTAAGTTGGTGATGGAAATGAGTTAACGACAAACAATAATTTTACATTCGGACAGAAAGTTCATTAATATTAATGTTAATATTATTTTTATTATTTTGATGATTTGACCAACCAAAAGAGGGAGAGGGTGTTATTATTATTATTTTTTTACTTAAAAAAGGGAGGGAGGAGGCATATGATTTGAAAGCGGCTAAACTAGCGTCAATGGCCATGGGTGCCTTGAGCCAGTGGCAAACTCCATCACAAGAAATGTATTAAGTAAATTGGGGATGTCATGAGGCCATCGGCTCCATAAGCATGGAATATGGGGATTGGCATTATTGCGAGAAACAACGCAGGTAAAGTGAGTGTAGTTAGAAGTTACGCTATTTGTGTTGTGCAAGACCTCGTGGTGAAGGAGGCATTAGCTGCTTTAAGTGATGCGGAGTTTATATGAGCCTTGGGCCTACAAAGTAATATTTTGGAGGGATTCTTTGCAAGCAAGTATGGGCAAAGGGTGGAGGACACTAAAGGAGTTTTAAATAATTTAGGGAGATGTAAATTTGTCATACTAAAAGGGAAACTAATTTTGCAATGCATAGACTAGCAGTCAAACAAGTCACTGGTAAAAGTATAATTATAAGAAATTATTCATTGTATCTATTACGTTCTTGTTGTTTAGAGCATTATGCTATAGATTATTCAATTATGAATGAAGATTGAAATATTTTTCAAAAAAGTTGATGATGCAATGTGTTAATTTAACATTCGAAATTCCTTTTTTTTTTTTTTTTTTTTTCTTTTTTTAATGACTTGACCAACAACCAAGAGAGGGGAGAGGGGTTTATTAAAAAAAAAAAATGCTAAAACAATTATCGTGAAAGAAGATGAGCTACGTTACGTACTATGTACGAGGTAGAGTGGGAAGGAAAAGGGTACTTTCGTAAATAGAGATGAGCATGGGCCGGTGATGGATTGAAAGGCTCTGTGCCCAAGGAGAGAGAGGTAAGTGGGCAACTTATTTACAAAAGTACAGAAATTTGTGTGCTTTACAAAATTACAAGAGAAATGCTGAAGAAGTGGCATCTGCAAGAATCCGTGGGTATGTTTGCAAAGAGAATGGCTCCTACGTGGAATGGTATTGTTTATTAACTCACCTGATTTTTCAAAAATTCTTCTTAAAATTAATTCTAACATTCTTATTTTTTACATCAAATCAATCATTTTTTATCACTTTTTTATATAAAACATTCTTACTTTTTTCTCTGATATCAATTACATCTGCTACAGTACCATTTTACTTTCCATCCCATTCCATTCACAAACAGAGCCATGGTAAAAGATGTCTATTGGCAGAAAAGACAGCATTGAAAAGCTCATCCCTCATTCATTGACTGCCGAGAGATGAAGAGTATGTATTTTTGAACATTTCTTGGTATCATGATCGGATCAATCGAATGTTCGATCGAACATTTGATCTTATTACAATCAATCGAATTAAATCGAACTAATTCATTAGGATCGATCGGACGATTGATTAGATATTCGATCGATCGAATGATCCTATCAAAATCAATCAGACTAATGCGTTATGATCGATCATATGTTTTTATTATGATTAATCGAACTAATCATATCACGATCAATCATAACAATGCACAAGAATCGATCCTACAATCCTATTACAATCAATCATACTAATGCATTAGGATCGATCATATGTTCTTATCATGATTAATCGGCTAATGCACAAACATGCAAATAAGAATAAGAAATTTAAAACTTCAATAGTATTATAAAAAAGAATTAATTTTTCTAAGCGTTTTAATTTAATAGGAAAATTTGTTTTTAATAGAACCCAATGCACTATTATTTAAAAGAAATAAATAAATATTTATTTTTATATAAAATAAGAATAGAAAATAGAAAAATAAAAATAAAAAATTCACCAATAATTAATATACAAGAAATAATGACATATTATCATAGTTGAATTTTTGGGAAATAACTTTTTCTATTAATATATGTAGGGTCAATATATAGCATCACCCCAAAATTTATTTATTTCATAATTTTTTTTTTTTATTTTTCTATTCTCAATAGTAGCGACTACAATGTTGCCGCTATTGACCCATCATCGGCGGCCACACTAAGAGTGGCCGCTATTAGGTCCAAACAGTGGCGGCATTATGTCGCCGCTAATACATTGTTTTTTTTTTCCTTTATAAATAGCAGCGACCACAATATGGCCGCCATTGAATCATCATCAGCGGTGATATTAAGAGTGGCCACTAATTGGTACAAATAACGGCCACATTATGTCACCGCTAATGCCCTTCTAAAATTTTTTTATTTTTATTTTTCTATAATCAATAGCGGTGACCACAATGTGGCCGCTAATTGGTACAAATAGCGGCCACATTATGTCGCCGCTAATGCTCTTCTGAAATTTTTTTATTTTTATTTTTCTGTTATCAATAGCGGCAACCATAGTGTGGCCACTATTGAACCATCATCAACGGCAATACTAAGAGTGGCTGTTAATTGGTGCAAATAGCGGCCACATTATGTTGCTGTTAATTGTTTTTAATTTTTTTTAAAAAAATTTATCATGTTATAGCGGCGATTCTTCAGGTGGCCGCTATTTACTCAAGATTAGCGGTCACTAATAGCGACGGTACAAAGGGTTGACGCTATTTACTTGTAATTTGCGGCCACTATTTGCGGCGACAGAAAAGTGGCCGCTATTTGTTTGGTCACTAATGAGGGTTTTTCTTGTAGTGGATCGACCAACCTTGTTCCTCTTGATCTATCAGGCACCGTTTACCAAGGGACCGGGCTGGGAAGGAGAAAAAACTAAAAAAAATCAACTTCACTATTTATCTCAAAATCAATTCTAACATTTTTACTTTTTCCATCACATTAATCATTTTTTACTATTATTCAAATAAAAAAAAATCAATATAAAACAAATTTTTTCACTTTTTTATACAAAATATTTTCACTTTTTTTTTTCTCACATCAATCAAATTTGTTACCGTACCAGCTCACCGGCTCACTCCCTTTTTCAAGCTCCTTCCCAAACACACCCTCATTGTTCAGATATTTTATATATATATAAAAAAAAAAAAAATCAGTAGGAATTTGAACACCTTGAATCTCTCTTTCTTGCCGACACTACTACAATATAGTTTATTAATTAATTAATTTATTGTTTCAACACGGAGTGTACCGTGTACGGCAACCTTGTCTATCTACCAATTGGTACGTACTTGTGTACGAAAAACAGTAGCAATGCAGTTTTTCGTATGAACACCAAAGCGCCACCGTTTTTTCTTCGTCTGGACAACATTTCTTGAGGACAACATTAATGCATGTTTCAGCTTGGAGTCAAAGTAACAGAGGTGAAAAGTTGAGATCTAGTTAACTGTGAGCTCAATACCGCGTTAATGTTGGTTGAAACTGACGTCATGTTCCCCCAACCACATGCAAGGGCTCCACACCGACTCTTAAGAGAAATTTCGTTTGTGTTTCCCACGTCAGTTCATCTTCCTCTATATAAAATTATAAATTCCCATGCAGCTCAAAGAAAAATTTGTGAGTTGCAACGAATTACTTCTTAACTTCTCCCCAATACTAGGAAGAATAAGGAAGAAAGAGATAATGTCTACCTGCAGGAAGAGTAGAGATATTGACACAAAAAAGGCCTTGGTGATGCTTAGGCTTCTCATTCAGAAGCTTCAGAGGGGTCTCTCAGTGTTGGCACCTAGAGGACCTGAGGATCTCAGAGAAGTGCAAGTACTAGCAGCAACAATGGTGCCGGATGATGTAAGCGAAGGACAATTTGCTGTTTTTGCAGTCAAAGGCGAGGAAACAAAAAGGTTTGTTATTGAGCTGGACCACTTAACAAACCCAGCATTCTTGAGGTTGCTGGAGAAGGCTAAGGAAGAATATGGATTCAGACAGAAAGGAGCTCTTGAAATCCCTTGTCCACCCGAGGAGCTACAGAAGATTCTCGATGACAGGAGTTGTTAGATGAATCAACACACGTTTTAACTGTTTTACTAGCTAGTAACTTTTTTTTTTTATTATTTGTTTCCTCGATAGCTTTTCCAAGTCAATAACCTGCGTTGTTTGCAGGTGAGATGCGTTAATTATTCACCTAATTCCGCTTTTCTCACTTTAGCATTGATAAGAAATATAACTTATGGCAGAAAAAAGTTAAATGTATCTATGTACGTTGTTTTTAATTTGTTGATAACACAACCTTATTTCATTGAGCTCTTTTCCATTCCTTGAGTTGAGTATATATATAATTATCCTCTCAAGCAGTTATGAATTGTTAGGAGATAAAACGGTTATATATAGAGTACATTGATATATATAGCTGAACACCTTTCTAACCAAAAGCTTAAGCTAATGGGGTAAGATCTATTTAAGTATATTAAGCACTATTTTCGTTTATATTTTTTCAATGTGAGACACAATACTCACAAGTATACTCATAACATTAATCTCCTCTAAAATTCTGAACAAAATCCAATATACTTTTCATTGTACGTATCAGCTATCGTGTAAGGAAAAAAGAGGACGAATTGTTTGGCTCTTATTTTCATACAAAATTTAATAGATCAACCATTAAATTTGTAGGGTTCAACATTGAATAATGTGGAGTTAACATAAATCCACAAATCTAATGATTGATTTGTAAAATAAGATTAAAAAAAAAAAATTTGACACATAGTATTTCTCGTCAAGGAAAGTGTTCACCATATGTTACATTATTACTATAAAAGGCTAATCAAATTACAATTAAAATTCCATAAAAGCATTTATAAAGTTTAGTCTCATTTAATAAAGAACCAAATATAAGACTTTTTTTTCTAATTGAAAGGGCGGAAAGGAACAACCAGTGTAATTTTTCTCTTTGGGCGTGACCATCGGGATTCCCACCCGTTGTAAAATGTTCGGTGAGTCATAGCTATTGCCTAAGAAAGCGAATCCGTCACCACAACCCCACCAAAGTATAAATCGGTAAAGCCCCTTCTTAGTAACATTTGATTTACGAACTACTACCGCAAGGGATTGCGCATCAAATATAAGACTGGTGTCAAAATAACAAAGGTGAAAGTTGAGATCTAGTTAACTGTNAGGGCAAGAAATGGTCCCCAAGAGGTTGCTTAATCGGCTGTGAACCACGCATTATGAAGCGGAGGTTACAAGTTCGAATCTCCCCTCCCCCTACCCTTGTGTGGACATGTCAAAAAAAAAAAAAAAGGGCGGGAATGGGCAATCAGTGTAATTTTTCTCCTTGGGCGTGACCATCGGGGTTCTCACCCGTTGTGAAATGTTCGGTTTGAGTTATAACTACTGCCTAAGAAGACGAATCCGTCACCACAATCCCACCAAAGTATAAGTTAGTAAAGCCCATTTTTAGTAGCATTTGATTTGCGAACTACTACCACAAGCGATTGCGCATCAAATATAAGACTAGTGTCAAAATAACAGAGGTGAAAGTTGAGATCTAGTTAACTGTGAGCTGAATACCGCGTTAATTAATTAACCGTACCCTACCACTTCTGCAATCACGACTCTTGGGGATATGCCGAATGGCTGGAGGAATCAGGTCCATATTGGTGGATATTTTATGAAGTTAGAAGACCTATCAATAATACAAATGCTGGTAGAGAGTATAATATCTGACACTAATTGGGATGCTAATTAAGTACAACACTGAACACACTTACGCAGACTTACTTCATGTGACGTTGGATAAGCTGAAATGCTCATCGTCAATATTGAAGCTTTGATGTGACTTTTCCAAGTTCCAATCATGCTAGCTCATTTTGTTCCCAGTCTGGTCGCCTCCAAACAGTACAGCATTGGACTTAATATACTGTTTGGGTCATGCGGAAAAACTTTCAATATATACCAATGGTTCCTAATTATTTCTATCTTCTCGATCTATTATTAGAAAGATTATCCCAACGTACGGGACCGACCATATATGGCCCATTTCTTCCATACAATTATGCAAGTACTTTGCCAGCTAGCTGTTGCCTAACTATCAAAACTACACTAAAAAACTACACTAAAAAGAGAACCCCCCTCCCCCACTTTTTTTTTTCCTGAAGAGTTACTGATTCAAAGAGATGCATGGAATATATATATGGTATTTACACACATCTATAAGGGTCGGGATTTTAGTTTCATATTACTACATTCTATCTAAAATAAGACCTATATATACGGCATTTGTAAATTCCACATTTGACTTAAGGCACAAACTAACATTTGTTACTTAAATATATATATATATATATACAGTACTATCAATTCAGCAAAGCTCATTGGGAACATTAAATAAAAAGGGATTTAATTATAAGGTTAAATTCAAAGATTGTAATCCTGTTCAAAGAGGACTTAATTAGTCAGAGTAAAATGGCATGCTTGTAATACTACTCTCTAGCTTCTACACTCCCATAGAAGAATCTAAAGCATCAATTATCTATTTTCTGCACTCATGTGGATTCCTTGTTGGAATTATCTCCATAAAAGATATATATTTTTCAACTGTACGTTGCAGGCTAGAAAGTAGGAAGTTGAATACCATGCATGAACGTAGTGCTCTTTAAGGTTTGTTTGGTACGCGAAGTGATTATTTAATTAAAAATATAAAATAGTTTTTATTAGAAATGTAAGCAAGTGGAATATTAGAAAACATAACCTTAATTAGTCATATACTAAAACAATCATGTGCAGTGTCACGTACGCTTTTTAGCTACAGTTTTCTGTGGTAGATCTCTCCCATCACATTTCACCTAATTAACTCTCCTTTATAGAGCACTTTTTTTTGGTTCACTAGAAATTACAGATTTGGATTTGAACCTCCAAAAATATCTGACATGTAGGGCTCTAGATCACCATGTCTATTGTATGCAAAGCTGAAAGAGGCTACGTTATCTTTGGTTTTTGTTTTAATACTTAACACATTACAAAGAATCCATAAGATTTCAACAATGAAAAACATTTGAATATCAAATGATCAATATAATTGATTGTTGTCATGATATACAGTAGAAGGACAATTATAGGTGGAAGAGGGGAAGGATATGAAATTAATGGGTAGTGGAGGAAGAAGCCCTAGTACTCCTCATACAGAATATATATACATATATATATATACCAATTTCCAGATATATTTCCAGATATTTTTAGGATTGGATTCCTTCTGATCAGTACGTAATGTTTATGTGCGAACACCTTGAATCTCTACTTGATCTTGCCGACACTACTACAAGATAATTAACCTTATTTTGTCAACACTTAGTGTGCGCAACCTTTGTACGACGTCTACCGAGTTGTTTTTTCTTGGTCTGAACAATATTATTAAAGCAGCTAAGAACAAGTTAAGAACTAAAAATAAAAAATAAAAAAGTACAAGTTAAGAATATTTTATTTTAGGGTTAAATACCTTAATATTTTTTGACCTCTAAGATTTATTTTTTATCATAGGAAATCCTTCAAGTTTTCCTAAAGACAAAGATGATCCATCCGTCAAAATTTCATCCAAAATTTTACGAAACGCCACATCAGGACCAATCACGGTTTGACACGTATCCATATAATTAATTAAAAAATAGTAATTTTTAAAAAATATTAAAAATTATATTTAATTAAATTAAAAAAAAAAATGATGGTGGCCGTAGCCACCCCTGGCCATTTGGGGGTGGTTAATTGGCCACCCAGCCCCTTTGGCTATGGGGTGGTTCAGCCACCCCCAAAGGCCAATTGAAAAAAAAAAATTGCCGAAGCAGCCCCCAATTTTTTAAAAAATTTAGTTAAATATAATTTTTAATGTTTTTAATTTTAAAAAATATATTTTTTCTTAATTAATTAATTATGTGGACACGTGTCAAACCGTAATTTGTCCTGACATGGTGTTATGTCAAATTTTGGACGAAATTTTGATTGAGGGATAATCTCCGTCATTAGGCAAACCAGAGCTAGGGACCTCCTCTGATAAAAAGTAAACTTTAGTGGCCGAAAAATAAATAAGTTAAATCACAAGAGTGAATAAAGTATTTAACTCTTTATTTTATTTCTTAGGTTTATTTACTTTTCTTTCTGAATTTTTTTTCTTTTTACTAATTTATTAGAAGGTTTCTTGCTCATTCTTTATTGTTTCTCTATTTTATAGAGACTTATATAATATTGTTTTATTATAATTCAATATGTAGGGTAGTGCCCGACTCTTCTCTCTTTTATTCTCTTCTTTTTTATTTATCCCAAAGTGTATATATTAGTACGGAAGGTAACATATTTCTTGACAACAACGTGTGGAGAAGCATCAAAGCATGTTTCAGATTGGAGTCTAATTTTGGGTATCTTGCTGATCAAGTACCAGATCTAGTCTATAAACCTTCTCAGCTTGAAACTGTAGATGCTACTTCAAGAATTTCAATTGGGACATTAATGCCAAAAAAATTCTTCCGGCTGGAGACACTTCTAATTAACCACAAAGCCCTTGAAGATAGAGTTTAGGTTTCTATTGATACAGTTGACTGCACCGCTGTAATTTAGCCAAAAATACATGCAAAGTCCAACAAAAATAAACAACAATTTCTAAAAGGGCAGGATTAATTAAGACAAGAAAAAGTGGGCATACCTCAAAACCAGGTCTTGTTACCTTCTTTATAGGATTGCCTTAGGCAAGGCAAGTGAGCTTAAGAGCTTGCTTAAAGTTGTATTTGAAAAATAGAATTTTTAAGTCAAAAAAGTGTTTCTTTAAAAAAAATTCATTTTTAATTTTTGGAATTGTTTAACAAGTAAGTCAACTTTTGTTTAGCACGACTTTTTAGGTACTAAAAATACTTTTTAAATTTTTTAACACAATTTCAAACACACCCTAAATAGGTGGTTGATTCTCATAAATGCATTTTCTTTTGAAATATGTTCAAACGGATCCCTTCGTAGTAGAATCAAACATGCCTAGCCGAAGAATTATTTTCCTTATATATATAGTCCCCCTACTTGAAGAAGTTCATGGCTGTAACTCAACTCATGATAAAACCGGTTCAATAAGAGAGGTTCGTCTATTCTTTATAAAAATGCCCAAGGTGCATGGTCTTGTCTACAGACAATATGAGATTATTTCTCAACACTCTTCCTCACGTGCAAGCCGGTATTTTTCTTGGTCCTTGTCACGGGGTAAGCAGTACGGGCCCCATTCGTCTTGTGGTAGGCTCTGATACCATGAAGAAATTCATAAGCATAACTCAACTCATAAAACTGGTTCAATAAGAGATGTTTGCTCATTCTTTATAAAGATGCCTAACGTCTTGTCCACAAGTAATATAGGATTATTTCTCAACACTTTTCCTTATATGCAGGCCGGTTTTTTTCTTGGTCCTTGTCAAGTTGAGAGAACCCTCCAGCTGGTCTAGTTTCCCAATTATTGCCTCTATAAGGAAACTCTCCAAAAGAATTATCCATGTATTTCTTCTGGTATTAGAGATTGCTGGCTCACGACATTTTTATGCGTCCTGGTTTTGATTTTTTTTTTTTTTTTTTTTCTCTTCATTTGGTTGCTGCACAATCCATTTGGGCTGTGTTCTTTTTTTTTTTTTTTTTTCAAAACTTCAATACACAACACCCATCAACACAAATCACTCTTTTCTTTTAGGCATTTCTTCAAAAACCACAACCACATATCGCATTTCTCCAACAAAATGCACAAGATTCAGCATGCCCCGCCACCGTCTAGATCTGACATCCCACAAACAAAAAAAAAAATTAAAAAAAAATCATTCTCAGTTATCGATGGTGTGGTCAAAGGAAAAAAAAAAAAAAAAAAAAATCGATCTCTTTCTTGGGTTCACTCTCCAACTTCATTCTCAATTTGGGATGAAGTGAAGGAGAGAAGGAAATAACAGAAAAGTGAAAAGGAAAAAAAAATAAAAATAAAAAAGGAAGAAGAAAGGCTACCTTCTAAGCGTTCGAATCTTCCACAACTACCAGACCGGATCTTCCACTACCACCATATTGGACCTTACACTGCCACTAGATGCCCACGTGTAGTGACCTAAATAATTAACTAGGCATAAGCATAACCGCATAAGTAGCTTAGTTAGAGGGTTAATTTGGACTTTAGGTCACTAGAATCTGTCAGAAGGGCATTCTAGGAAATTGGACTTCTAAACCAGACATACGCTAAGGTTGGCGGACGTACGCATGAACATCGGACATACGCGGGACCACTGGACGTACACTCTTGTCTTTAGTGCGGACGTACGCGGGGGACCACCAGACATACGCTGACAGATAGTATGTCATACTCTGTGAATAGTACAGCGGACGTACGCTCAAGTACCGGACATACGCCCCTTTGGACGGGACGTCTGCTACGTTTTGACCCTATAAATACCCCTTCACTCATTTCACACCAATTCCGCCCCTAAACCCCTCTCTTCACCCCTAGGCTGCCTATAGACAGTTTTGTGAGTATTTGTGAGGTTTCGTGAGTATTTCAGTGCTGCTAGAGGAGGAATTCTTGAGGTTTTACTTCAACGAAGTAACGTTCGGCTCTTTAGCTTTTTAATACGTCATTATACTGCTCGATTGTTGTTTTGTTGTAGGTAGTGGTAGTGTTAGTTTAGTTGCGCCTTAAATCTTGTTTAGGTTAGCGTTTTATTTAGCTTAGCGTTGTTACTTTGCATGAAGGTTTCAATCTGAGTTAGGAGGCCTTAGGGAGCCTTTGTCGGCCTTAGGAGTCGGAGAATAGGCGGACAGTGGAGAGAAAATGAGGTTCTCCCTGAAAGACATCGGAGTAGACGTACGGTCTCGTGATCGGACATATGGCCCACCGTGTCATAGTGGATGTACAGCCCCAAGCCCGAAAGTACAGTCTAGAGTGTGATAGGGAACTTTATTTTCACCAGCTGTCTCATACCTCTTGTTTCCTTATTTTAGAGCTGCTTTAGTAGAAATAGAACTGATGATAGATCTTTTTTCAGTATTTGAGGTTATGGAGCCTCAAGGAAATTACATGGAGGAGCTTTACGATCCGGGTGAGTACAAACTCACATGGATGCTTGTTGTTACTTTTCATGCATTGCACGTCTATTTTATATATATCAAACATGCATATTTTGCAACTCTCATGAAATACATTTTAGAACTACTAGGAATTCTTTTTTGTGAAAACGTGTGTTGATTAATAAGATAATAATGAGACTTGTAAAACTGTGTATGTAAAAGACTAATAAGACTAATTGCATCGTATAACATGGTACACCGGTACGCGCGATATAATGGCTATGGGCTTACTATACGGGATAACTTTATAGTTAGTGTGTGTAGGGGGCTTTGGATCCAATGGTTTAGTGACCAAGACGTAACTATTCCCAATGGATTGGGACGAACATCATTAACGGTGTGGGCCACCCGAGATCGGACTCGGTCGTGCCGCTAGTGTTACGTACGGTACGCTGTGAAATGGCTTGTGCACTGGCATTGTACTATAGGTCCCTTGGGACAGCGTCAACCCTGCTGAAAAAATGTAATATCTTGGATAAACCATATTGTTGAACTATAACTGTTACTCTATATTATAAGCATATTATATATATAATACATACATGATAAATTGTCATCTCATAATGTTATACGAGTTTTATAAATAATTGAATCCACAAATTAATGACGGATACATCATTTGCATTTCTACTCACTAAGTCATCGGACTTACCCTTGTATTATTTCTATTTCTCTCCATATATTCGACCATGCTGTTATAGGTAGCAGTTATCACGAAGCATCCGGTTATTATTGGAGGATTTGATCCAAGAGATGCTTGAGGACTTATTGCAAGCTTAAGCGGGTACTCATGGTAATTAATACTTTTGAGTTATGTTGTAGACTTAGGTTTTTATGCATGCTTGCATATTGAGGTTTAGCATAGATCCCTTGTAACGTTGATATGTATATAGTATGATTCTGCTACTTTGATGATATTTGGCTAGATGCTTTGGTTGTATGATTCAATGAATATTATAGAACTTAATTACTTATGCTGCTTAGTATCTTCTGTTTTCAAGGAGTAGATGTCCATGAGTCTTGTTTGGAGTGGAATAAGGCTGGGAGACGGATGTTAATTCTCGGGGCATTACACCATGCTTGCAAGTCCTACGACCTAGCTCACTCCTACTAAGTACGATCCTCTCCTCCAACCCCGAGATCATCTTCGACACCAAAGAGAAAGAAAGAAAAAAGAAAAAAAAAATTATCCTTCTGCCTGCCTTGCTCTCCCACGAAGAGGAGAAGGTAAGGAAAAAAAAAAAAACACTTGTCTACCTCGCTCTCAGAAGAAGGGGAAAAGGCAAGAATGGAAAGGGAGAAAAAAAAATAGCAAAAAAAAAAAAAGGGAAGAAGAAAGGGGAGTGGGTTTTGTAAAAGAATGAGAAAAGAAAGAAAGAAAGAAAGGGGACAAGATCACAAGGCTAGTGATGTAGCAGATCAGCAAGCCTTGTTTGCAAGCTCGTCTGCAACCATCTGGACAAGCCTCAACCTAAGACCCTCGTCTGCAATCTCGTCCGAAGACCGTCCGGACGCCTATATTAGTTTTGTCTAACGACATTTACTAAAAATACCATATCTAGAGTTTTCGACCTCTGATTGGACAAAAATTTGCGGCGTTGGAAAGATAACTCAAATATCTGCAAATTCATGTTTCACGAAGTTTTGCTAATTCTGATGTTTATTAGATCAAAACGGGCTTTAAAGAGAAGATTGGAAAGCTGGACGACGTTATGTTTTATTTGTGTATTTTTATTAAGTGCCCATCCAAACAAGGCTGTTTCCCGTCTGGACGGGACCCGAGAATTACAATTTCTGACTTTAATTTGTACTTTTATTAGGTTTAGGAGTCTTGGGACTATAAATACATACTTATAGCCTCCAGAAACACAGATTTGGTTTAAATATAAGTTTATTTTATTATAATTACTTAGAATTGAGTTTCTTCTTTGTTTTCATTTAAAACCTAGATAGTATATAGCTTTTAGAGAAGATTTCTTAGATCCCTTGATAGCATCAATATCTAGAAATACCTATCCGTTGCTTTATTATTATTCTTTGTTGTATCCCACCAAGTCAGGCTGCATGAGTTGGTATCAGAGGTCAAGTTACTTTCCATGAATAGGAAGGAGCAACCATCTGGCAGACATGAACGAAGTATACGTGCGCATGGAGGCAGCACGTAAGGAGCAATCGGTGATTCGTCTGAAGACCGTCCGGACGCCTACATTGGTTTCTTCTGACGACTTGTACTAAAAATGTCATATCTAGAGTTTTCGACCTCTTATTTGAATAAACTTTGCAGCATTGAACTAATAACTCAAAGATCTACAAAGTTATGTTTCACGAGGTTTGGCTAATTTCGAATTTTACTCGGTCAAAACGAGCTTTAAAGGAAATATTGGAAAGCTGGACGAAATTATGTTTAATTTATGCAATTTTATTAAGTGCCCATCCAAACGGGGTTGTTTCCCATCTAGACGAGACTTGTAGAATTACAGTTTTTGACTTTAATTCGTACTTTTACTAGGTTTAGGAGTCTTGGGGCTATAAATACACGCTTATAACCTCCAGAAATGCAAATTTGGTTTATATATGAGTTTGTTTTATAAGAATTACTCAAAATAAAAGTGAGAGTGACAATGGGTGTCTTGAAAAAAAATAATAATAAATCGTTGGAGGTGCTATCTGGCAATGCGTTTCATTTTTACTAGTCTTGTCATTACCTTTTAATGTGTTTGATATTTGCAAAGAAAGTCCTTTGCGAGATCTACATTACAGGCTATCAGCTAAAAATGTCGGAGTTAGAGTCCAAATTAAATTTTTTTGAAGGCAAAAATTCAAATTACGGGCTATCAGCTCAAATTGCCGGAGTCAAGTTAAATTTGAAGGCCCTGATTTGTCAAGCAAATAGCAATGGAATTTTTGAAGGCCAAAGTTCAAATACAGGCTATTGGCTAAAATTGCCGAATCAAGTAAATTCTAAGGCCACAATTGTCAAGCTCGGAAATTCAAGCATATCAATCAATTGTTCAAGAGGTCCAAGATTAACACTCCTATTAGACCATTCATCTTAAGGGGGAGTATGAACACATATAAGACAAGGAGAAAAGACAAGAAAATGAAAGAAAACAACAAATGGAAAGACAAGGAGACAAAGGAAGAAAAAGAAACAAAGCAACAAAAACAAAACAAGGCAACAAAAGGAAACAAAGCAACTACTACAATATAACGACTAGTAATTCACTTATATAAATAAACCATCAGTGAAATTAAATGCATTAAGGAAAAAACGTAGTCCCTAATATTTCTCGATGCTTCTTCCTCTCTCCCTCCTTAAATTCTCAATAATCAATAAACTTTCATACATTATGCATGTGCCACGAGTCTCTCTTATGTTAGAATATATTGTGTGAGATTTGATATTATCTGAAAATATAAAGCCCAAGCGATATGCTATATATCATTTTCCCAACTACCTTTTAACTATCTCTTTTAGCATATCTAATGTGTCCACCATTAAATTTGTGAACTTATATAGGTCCTACAAAAATTCAATAGTAGATTCACTCATTCAATACACGAAGATGGTTGAAAGATAGTTGAAGAATGATTTTTATCATTTCTTAAAGCCCAAATGGCTATATTATACTCTTATTCCTTGATTTTGTTTACCATACATGCAAAATGCTATATTTATAGAGCTTACACATAAATTCAAATCTACTCATTTACGGTGATCAAATCATAATCAAATCCCTAAATTTAGACTAATCTAATCTTCATCAAATCCTGTCATTCAAATACTCCATCACTACATCCATAGGATAAAGCCATAAAGCTACATAATGCTGATTTTACAATATAAATTATGTCTATTTATTGGGATGTGAAGATAATACAAAATTATATTATTAATAAAATAAAATCAGATATATTCAATTATGATTCGATTTTATTAATTATAATGAACGATAATATCAAATCTCATACAATATGTTCTAACACGAGGGGCAGGACTCTGGCCTTGTTGACGTGGCGCTCGGCTCAATCATTGGGTAGACGAAAGTACTATGTGGATCCGAGGGCCAATGGGCCTTAATGGGCCTCGATAGCTCCCAATGGAATCATGATATTTTATATCAACAGCTTCAAAGATGAAATCTATCGGTGAACTGAATACCGCGTCAAAGACTGGTTGAAATTAAATGAGCTGTTACTGCACATGCAATTAATGGCTCCACACAAGAAATTTCATCTCTGTTTCCCGCGTCAGTTCATCTATAAATTCTCATGCAGCTCAAAGAAAGATTTGTTAACTTTTCCTCAATACTAGGAAGAATAAGGAAGAAAGAAATTAAAAGATCATCATCTAGGCTTGATGTCTACCAGAAAGAGCAGGGAGATTGAGAGAAATAAAGCCATGGCGATGCTTAGGCTTCTCATTCAGAAGCTACAAAAGGGTCTCTCAGTCTCGGCGCCCACAGCACCTGATCTCAGAGAATTTAGTCGTGAAGAAGTGCAAGTGCCAGATGATGTAAGCGAAGGACATTTTGCTGTTTTGGCGGTCAAAGGTGAGGAAACAAAAAGGTTTGTCGTTGAACTGGACTACTTAACAAACCCTGCATTCTTAATGTTGCTGGAGAAGGCTAAGGAAGAATATGGATTCAGACAGAAAGGAGCTCTTCAAATCCCTTGTCCACCGGAGGAACTACAGAAGATTCTCGATGACAGGAGGGAGAAGACTTTCTTACCATTGTAGAGTGTAAATGAACAGAGATTACTACGTTTTAACATATTCACCCAAGTATTCCTCTTTTTCTAACTTCTGGCAAGAAACAGTTAAATGTATATATATATATATGTTATTTCTTCAGAGCTGTAGGATAATAGATCCTCAACAAAAGCCAACATATATACTCTTCACAGTACCAGATCTAGTGTAAGGAAAAAGAGGATTAATTCTTTGTCCATCCCTCAAGGGAAAGCGTTAACCCTACTGCATTATCACTCTAATGGCTATTCCATTATAATTGAAAATATATTCTCACCAAGTAATGTCTGACATCAATTGGGATATTGCTAATTAGTAAGTGTTTTGACCACGGTAATTTTATGGGGATTGACAACCTAATATGATCCTCCTATAATTCAGAATTTTATAAGTGAAAGAATAAAATTTGGAGGGCAAAAGTAGAAACAAAGAGAGAACATAGAAATTTTGGTGGAATTCCTGTGAAATCAGTGGTGAAAAACGCTAGAAAAATCAAAAGAGAATAAGTACTCAAGTAGTACGTAGAAATTTATATAGAATTTATAATATGAAAAAGAAAGCCGAAGCGAAGAGAAAGAAAAACACAAAATTTGGAATGATTCTACGTTAGACACTCATGTCTATTATTGTGAATATTTGTGTATCAATATATGAAAAACATATATTCTAACATTTGTAACAGGTAGTTTTATGTAATTACTCTTGAGATCTTGAGGCAAGAAACTTAGGTCATGTTTGATACGCTATTGCCAACCGAAGAAAATGTAATTGATAGCCTTCTAATGATTATGAAAATAGCTATTTTAAGTGTTTAGAGTATATCTTTCATTTTTATTAAAGGTAATTCATTTTTCCTAATGAAATTATAAATACAAATGACATGCATGCATACTTACGGCATGTGACTCATCGTGTCGTGGATAAGACAATTAGCTGAAATGCTCACCGTCAATATTGAAGCTTTGATGCGACTTTTCCAAGTTCCAATCATGCTAGCTCATATTGTTCCCAGTCCGGTCGCCTTCAAACAGTAGTCCAACATTGGATTTGTTTTATGTCATTCAAAAAAATCCTTCTATTATTAGCAAGGCTATGCCAACAAGACCTACCATATATGGCCCACTTCTTCAATACAAGAACCTTGATAGCTGTTGCCTAACTATCACAACAGCAGAGGGCAGCGCTATATTTGCACCTTCTTCTTTTTTTTACGCGTGCTATATTAAATTCACACTTAAAAAAGGTACAAGAAGAAGGACGTGGAGTACATTTACTCATATATATATATATATATGTAGGGGCGACATATATCTGACATAAAATTATGATTGATTATAAGACAAAAAAGGGTCACATGGGGCAGCATTTACATGTTCCTACTTCCTACCTCTTAAAAGACTTTCTTTCTTTTCTTTTCTTTTCTTTTTTTTTTTTCTTTTTTTTTTTCCTGAAAGTTACTGATTCAAAGAGATGCATGGAATATACATAGTTTCATATTACTCCATTAATTCTATCTTAAACAAGACTTCCGGCATTTTTAAATTCCACATTTGACTTAAAGTAAGATTTGTTACTTAAAAGAATTATATATCCAATTCATTAAAGCTCATGGCAGACTGGTACGCGTCTAGTAGGAGCTATTTTAATATTAGAATAACTTGAAGATAATCATTATAATGATACCATTATAAGTGATTTATTCCGATTAATCACTATATAAAAATTCCGATTACAAAGTAGAAATACTCACAATCACAACCCTTCAGAATTTCTAGATTTTGTAAAAACAACAAACTTCTTGCTTGTTTTCTAACTGACCATCTTCATAGAATGCATCTCCTCATTGATCATTCAGTAGATTCTTTCACATTGTAGCAATGAGAACTGTTGTGTATTTTGGAACAAAGATTAAACCAACAAGAGAAGGGACAACTTGAAGCTTTCAATATTCTATCCTCTCTTACAAAACCAACTCTCGAGACACAAAACTCAGAGAAAAACTTTTTGAGGTTACTCAGAGAATTTTTTTCCAAAGTCTCATTTGAACAATAACAGGAAAAACCTTTTATAAGAAAAACATTTTACTCTTTGCGTCTTAACATGACTAATTTCTCGTTAAGATGTGATGAACAAAATTTCACATATTTGAGATCTAGAAATGTTCACGTCTTAATGGGAAAAGAGTGTCGTCATGACAGGAAGAACAAAAGAACTCATCCTCGCCATGAGTCCACCTTGACGGGGCATTTGACGAGATATCGGGAGCTTCTTCTTCATTTGAGTCATGTGTTCCGTCTTGATGATCCATTTGACGAGAAAATAGGGAGTTCAACTTCAGTCCCATTACGAGCCCGTCCTGACGATGCAGCTGACTAGAAAACAGCGAGTTCAGCTTTAGTCTCAATATGAGCCCGTCATGATGCACTTCTTGACAGAAAACTAGAAAGCACTACAGGTGCTGTTACGAGCCCGTCATGACATGCTTCCTAACGGAAAAATAGGGGAGCCTTACAAACACAAACAATCTAACCCCTTTTGCCCACGTTTTTAAACACCAATCTTAATACAAGATATTTTTTATTGAATAAGACCAATCTAAAACTTAGTGAGGAAAGGAAGCGTGCGCTGCATACCCACCTAACCCAAATTTCTGATGAATACACCCAGATGGAGCTAGAGGAGATCCAATTGTTGGAGGTTGGAGCCTTGCCAAAAGGATCCGACCGCCAAAGAACTACCTTCCTCTCCAGCATCAACAAGGATTACGAGGCGTTGGTTAAGGATGAAGAAGACCCGTCTGAAGACTCATCCGAAGAGTGTTAGGTCTTGGGGTAGTATAATAGATAGTTAGGTCTCTTCTCACACTTAGAAGTGGTGAGTTTTGTGCTTAGACATCTTGAGGAGAATTTTAATGCAAAATGAGTTTTCACTTGTACCTCAAGCTTTGAAAATGAAAATAGATTGAATTACCTAGCCTTTAACCTTTTTGTTACTTTGGAGTTTTTTTAAAAAAAAGCGTTTTAAGGTTTGAGCGGACATACGCACCCGTGACCAAACGTATGCTATGCACCCAGCGTTTTTAAAAGAAAAGCGGCCAAACGTCCTCAAACCCTATTCATTTCAATTTTCTCTCTTTTTCTCTGAAACCAAACACCTCTCGAAGATTTTCGACCAAGTCTCCAAGGATCTTAAAGGTTTTCACCCTCTTTTTCAAAGATTAACACAAGGTATGAGATTTTTCCTAGTTTTCTCAAGCTTTCACAATTTTAGGGATTTGATTTTAATCTTTGATTTCTTGCATTTCTTGCATACTAGCTAGTTAGTTGTGAACTAGGATCATGTTATAAGGTAGTTGTGTATGAATTTTGTGCATTTTTACCCATTCGGATTTAAGGGTTTTTGATAGGGGTGCTCAAACGGTTATAACCGACAGTTATTGGTAATAACCGGCAGTTATTGGCAATAACCGCAACCGCTTTGAGTAGTTATCGATTTTTAATAACCGCAACTGCTTAAGCGGTTAGCGGTTATTTTATAACCTGCGGTTAGCGGTTATTTAATCCAATAATCGGCGGTTTTATAACCGCTTTGTTTATATGGGCTTTTGAGTTTTTTTAAGTGTTTTGGGCCTTTCATGGCCTATTTTTTGGGCTTATTTTATGAGATAGGCCTATTTTTTTGGGCTTATTTTATGGTTTAAGGCCAAAATGTTCCAAAAAAAGATTGAGAAAAAAGCATGCTTTGAATAAGGTTTAGCCCAAAACATCACATACCACATTATATATTTCATATATATAATCATAAATAGCTCAAATCCATTAATCCAAATACAAATGAAAAAATTAATATATATTTTATTAATATAAAATATTTAATATATATTTATATTATTATATATAAATGAAGGCGGTTAGCGGTTATAACCGCCTTATCCTAACCCCTAAAACCACTAACCGCAACCGCCCTAGGTGGTTAGCGGTTAACGGTTAGTGGTTATAAGTGGTTAGCGGTTTGCGGGGTGGTTATAACCGCCCCGTTTAAGCAGCCCTAGTTTTTGCCCTAAATCCGTAACCCTTGAAATTTCTTGACTTCCCCATGCAATTGGTGCATGGATTGAAACCTAAATCCTTCTATGATGATCTAGGAACAAAACCCACATAACCCCTTGCCTGAATTTGATCAAATCCGTTTGGGCCAAACCCTAGTTCTTGGATTTAATCTTTGATTTGTTGACTTGAAATGGGTTCTTTGGGCCAATTGAAACCCAAGACTTGTAATTAGAAGCCCGATATACGACCTTGACTCTTTGGATTCAGGAATTTCGCCCAAATCTAAAAATTACCAAAATGCCCCTCGCTCCTAACAATTAGGGCTTTTGCCCCATTTTGATTCTTATAAAGTAAGTTCAAGCTTGTTTATCAAATTGAGCCACAAACCTTTCCATCAAAATCCCAATTTACAGACCTAGCCTTAAGGCTTGGAAAAAAAATTCGAATCCCAAGCACTTTCAGTTATAGCCTCAAATGACTAAAATACCCATCCCTTTCAATAATTAGGGTTTTCACCCTAATTTGAAAGCAATCTGATTTCCTACAAAATCATGAGCTGATTTAACTCATGGACCCTTTTTATTAAAAACCTAACCTACGTGCTTAGCCTCGAATTCAAAATTTTTTGCCCAAGATGTGAAATGACCAAAATACCCCTAGTTTAATTTCATTGCTTTGTACGGACTTGTCTCTTAAACCGGAACCCTTAATCCAGATCTAAACCTTTAAATCAATGACCACAAAATTTTCTAAGGGTGTTCAAGGCATAAATCTAAGCACCTTCTCCATTGATCGCATTTCCATTCTAGATGGGTTATGGGTTCAAAACTCATAAATTGACATTCTGTCGTACCCGACTTATCCCTTGCATTTCATTTAGAGTGTCTAGCACTTATTAAGGGTAGGACTTGCACGGGTATATGTTAGCATAGTGTTAATAGAAATTTTCCATGCAAGACGATGGTATGGACAAGGGCTAGCGAGGCAGCTTCCTCTTCCACACTCCCGCAATCTTGCCAGACCCATGTCCCATTACAGGATGCCCAAGATCCTGAGTCCGAGCCAGAGATCGTGATGGAGGACGTAGGGACCAATGACACCGCTGGTAGCGAGTCAGACTCCGGAGGGCCCATTAGGGAGGCCAATAGCGCCACCGACAAAAAGGACGATAACCTTTATCTATGACCTGGAACACTTTAGGAAGAACAAGGCCCGACGCCGTTACGATTTCTACTACCAAGATCGCAGGGTCATCATAGAATGGGGTGTTGTTGTGTCAGACTTTGATGCTCGTGCACCGAGGGTACGGGTACTGCTAGATGCCTAGGGTTGGACAGAGATGGTAGGGGATCACCGCCCCGCAGTGGAGGAGATAGTCCAGGAATTCTATGCCAACTTGCACTAGAAGCGTGGCGATTCCTTTCTGACCTGGATCAGGGGGAAAGAGATTAAGGTGACTCCCACTCTCATTAGCAATATCATGGGAGCACCGCGTGTACGCGACCCAGTCTACCCATGGCCAGTAGATCTTCTTCCCACTCATGCTAAGATGGTGAAGTGTTTCACAGAAAGGCGCCATCACCAGAATTGAGATAGAGGGAGAGGGCAATTTTCAGCTGAGTGACCTCAACAATGACGTCCAGTGCATCTACCATATCCTGACTAGTCGGGTGCAGCCTGTGTTAAGCCACACCATGATCACCATCGAGCAAGCTAGTTGTATCTACGCTCTCTTGACTGAGACCCCCATCGACTTTGACTACCTTGTCACCTCTATGATGATATTTGTTTAACTCATTGACTGGGGCATAGCCTTACCATATGGGCCCTGATCTCCCGAATTGCCGAGTATGCCAGAGTACGTATCGAGGGCATAAGGGAGTTTCAGATGGAGAAGGGACCTATAGGAGCACGCTTCCAAAATGTGAGCAATGCCCACCTACGGGAGACCGAGCAAGAGCAGAGACCTCAACGGCCGTCGAGAGCAGCCCGAGCTAGTGAGACATTTGCCATAGTGGAGGAGCGTTTAGAGCATATCAAGGCTTTGCTCTGAAAGCTACATGCCACACGGGCTAAGGACCATGCCATCTTGGAGCAGCTGTGGGATCATCTTATGGGATCCCTAGATGTTAGACACTACGGCATTCACAGCCCAAGTAGGGGTAGGGGGAGCCCATGTGCGAGGAGTACCCCAACATGAGGATCGATGGACCAAAGTTCAAGGAGGCGATCTCGATACTAGATTAGCTTTTTTCTGTGACTTTTATAAGTCCACTGTTGCGGGTGGCAATTTTGTATATCCTGCTACGTTATAAGTCCACCTTGGGGTGGCGATTTTGTTGTGATGACTAGAGGTGTTAAACGAGCGAGCCGAGCCCGAGCCTAGGCTGTTCGGGCTCGACTCGTTTATTATTGGGCCAGGCTCGAGCTCGAGTCGAGCCTGATTTCGCTGCTCGAGCTCGGCTCGATAAGGTTGGAGACGAGCTCGAGCTCGAGTCGAGCCCTAAGCTCGAGCTCAACAGCATAACAACCAGATCTGAACCAAAATCAGCTCAAACGAGATTCCAATTGCCAATAGAAAAAATACAAACGAAAATCAACAAGATCTAAACAAAAATCAGACAGATCTAAAGCATTTACGTAACTTGCGGCAGCGGCATGGTCCCCGACGGAGCTTGGTATGCCTCCCATGGCTAATCCCAAACGGAGATGAGAGTAGATTGAGAGAACAAGAGAGATGCATGAGTATTTTGGGAGAAGAGAGATTGAGAGAAAAAACTATGTTAGGCGTTTTAAGGGAAGTCGGAGTCTGGAGAGTTGAAGAGATGAAAGAAAGAAGGAAGACTTTCTGAAGAAAGAGGCGCTGAAAGTGGAGATATTTTGGGATAGGTCCACGTGTATGGACAATATGAAAGTTGAGAAGGCTGATGAGAGAAGACGTGTATGGACAATATGGGGTGGACAGTATGGGCATTGGGTGCTGAAAGGTGGACAACTGACATATATATACTTATTAACTTATTTTAATATATATACTTATTTAATTTTAATATATATATACTTATTTAACTTATAAATAATTATTATAATTTTTAATATATATACGAGCTGATTCACGAGCTTAGTCGAGTCGAGTCGAGCTTACTTCGTTTAATATTCGAGCTAGAATTTGTGTTCACAAAGCGCTTCATTTAATATTCAAGTCGAGCCCAAGCCAAACTTATACGAGTCGAGCCCGAACTTGCTCGCGAAGCGCTTCGCTCACTTAACACCCCTAGTGATGACTGGTTGTTATGCTTTTATGCTTATTACTAACTTAGAGCTTTTTCTTTTCAAAATTTTGAATTGCAAACCTTTCCAAATCATTTGTTTAAAATCTTCTGATTTCAAAAGCTTTTAATTTCGAGGACGAAATTCCTATAAGGAGGGGAGAGTGTAATACTCTGATAAAAATAACCCTTTTTATCATTTTCTACAAAGAACGATTAAGGAGGTTTTTAACAAGGACCTAGACCCTTAATGATAACCTAGTAAAGCCCTAAAATCCCTTAGAAAATAAAACCTAAAACACTGACCCTCCGGAGCGGACGTATGCTAAGGAGGCAGACGTATGCTTCTGTTTTTAGTGCGGACGTACGTGGTGATCGGCAGACCTCCGTCCTTGTTTCTAGTGCAGACATACGTGGGGAGACCACAGAACGTACGCTTTGCAAATTGTACATGGACGCACATGAAAGCGCCGAACATATGCTACTTTTTTAGAAATACCCTTTAAATAATATCTAGACGTACAAGACAATCTTTGGACCGCTGTGTAAAAGTACCGGGCATACGCTAGGGTTAGCGGACGTTGACTACTTTTTCAGAGAGTTAGTAGCACCCCTTAGCTATAAATACCCCTCGTCCCTCCCTTCTTCTTCATTCCATTTCCAAAACACTGGCTCGCCCTTAGGCTACCAAAATCTTGTGAGAGTGAATTCATGTGAGTTGTGAGTTTAAAATGAGTTTTGTGAGGAGAAGCCCATGTCCTTGCTTGGTTTTGAGGTAACCCTTGCCTATCATATATTTTTAGCATTATTTCAATTCCTAATCTTTATTTTGATGAGCTTTCCAAAGAGTTTATTAAGCATTTCCTTAAAAGTGTTAATGTTTTCAAAGAGCCTCTTTAAGTTTCATATTGTTAATATTTCTACGTTGCATATGCTTATTTGTTAGCTTATAGGAGATATAGAAACCTAGACATATCCTAGGAATCATGTATAGTTCGAATCTTAGGTAGCGTGCTTAACTCACTGAGCAGACGTACGCCATCGGGGTTAGACGTACTGTTAGGGGGCAGAGCACCAGTTTTAAGCTTCATTCGTGTACGCTTTAGCTTAGCCACCTTTTTGGATTACATAAGGCTTAGTGTAACGGTGTCTTGTATCCGTTATAACAGGATTTATCTATGTTGGAGGAATCACTCGAATGTGCGAGGTAAGTGAACACTTACAACATTTTTACTTAAAACATGGGATATGTCAGTTGACTGACCACGAGTATGATATGAGCATGCCTACTTTTGTAAATACTTGGTAATTGTATTATAAATTGAATCTTAAAATGCATCGTATGACATGGTACGCCGGTTCGTGCGGTATAAATGGTCATGAGCTTACTATATATACTTTATACTATGGTCAAATGTGTGTGTGTGTGGGGGGGGGAGGGGGGAGGGAGGGGTTTGGATCCAATGGTTTCGTGACCAAGGTGCAGCCATTCCCAACGGGTGGTCATTATAGGACGGACATCATTAGCGGTGTGGGCCATCCGAGGTCGGACTTGGTCGTGCCACTAGTGTTATGTACAGTAACAAGCGATGGCTAAGGCACGGGCATTGTACTACAAGTCTCTCAAGATAGCACCAACCCTGCTGAGAATAGGTAAAATCTCAGGTAAACTATACATGAGAGTTATGACCTATAAAGCACTAGCCTTTCTTGCATTAAAATACTTAGGAAATTATCGCCAGTAGTATATCACAATCTTTAAAAATATGAAACCCTACTAAATGGTATATTAACGGAGGTAATGCCCATTTTGATTCTTACTCAAATTGCACATTTACTTTCGTCTAATCAAAACTCATGGCATACCTATGTTGTAAGGTTTACTTATTAAGTCTTTAGACTAACGTTGTTGCTACTCTTTTAGGGAACTTGAATCTACACTCTGGGAGTGGCATGGTTGCTACCACCCGATTGGTTTAGGACTTGCTTAATGATATAGATTTGTTATCATTATTATTTAGCTGCTCCATGTCTTGATTTGATGATTTATAGTTAACTCGGATTTATTTCACTTTCCTATGCAGTTACTCTGATGATGCTAGAGGGGTGATTCCCCATTGAGTCACAAGTTGGCTTATCTGGGGTAATTGTCAGTAACTTTTCCAAATTAGCTAAGGCTAATTTTGAGGGCATTACATAAAGACTACAAAGGTCATTAGCACGTGCAGAATGAGGTATGTACAAATCCTATGTCATATATTACTAATCAATAAGTGTTCAAAATTTATTAAACTAAATCAACTTAAACGAAATAAAAAGAAATGTGAAAGAAAGAGAGAGAGAGAGAGAGAGTAACCAAGGAGGGAGAGAAGCAATGGCACATGATGACAAAGGATTAGAACTGTTAACTCCATGCATAGTTGAAGTTACACATTAACTCTATTTTAGTTACACATTGATCAGTAAATGAAGCTCATATTAAATAATTAACATGTATAAATGTGAAAAAAATAATAAAAAATAAACATGTGAGACTCATACTTATAAATGCTAATTTGCTTGCGGGTGATGATTGTTAGTATTTTTCTTCTTCCTTTTCGCCACTTCAATACAACTTTTGTTCCAAAGCTTTTCCTTACAACCCTGCTTATTTTTTAGGCCTTTCACACTTATGGTTTCCATCTCATCTAATGGATTTTTTTGGGAATTATCAACTTCATAAAGATGAGATTTCATTCTCACGACATCTTCAATCTTTTTTCTTAATTTAGTATAGTTTTCCAACACTATCTTGTATGCTTCTTCACATTCAATTGCTCGACTAATAAGCTTGACATATAATGGGTACAAAGATTTATATTGATTTATGATTTCTAATTTGCTTTCGATTATTATTTCATATCCATTGAAGTCTTGCACAATCTCATTCCTTGCATCTCTTATCCAACTTAAGGATATACTTCTCTTGAAGTATCTTGATAATCATAACATCAAGAATTTTTAAAAACACAAAATTTCAAATCTCTCAAATTTTATGCAACTACATGAAACATTGTTTTCTAAAGAATTCCAAATGATTCTACGATCTTTAGGCTTACCATATATTGACACTATATATTCATGAGACGAGTTTCTTTTGATACGATCCTTAACAAAAGCTCCTTGGAACTCTTCATATTCTTTTGAAACTTCAAAAACTTTTGACAAGTATAAATATTTTTTGCTTGTATCAACATGGATAAAAACATCTTAATTTTTGGTAACTTTTGCTTCAAATTATACTTTGCTATCAATTCTTTGTAGCGTTTATCATTAAGTAATCTTTCAAAATGTGAGGAATTTACAGTATCATAATATGACTATAAATAATCCTTCAAGTCAGCGTTCAAACTTTCGCTCAACTGCGTCAAAGTCATTCCTGTAGAAAAAGACATCTTCACATATGCTTTACCCCATTTCTCTTTCACTTCAAATAAACGTTGAAGCCAAAAATTGTCACACACATTGTGCTTATGAAGTATAGCATCCTAAGTGCTAAGGAACTGATCATCTTCCTCTTCCCAGACTTTGAAAATGCGTGTTTTTTTTTTTAGAAAACTTTGAAACATGCATTGAGATCACTTCTAAAACCATTCTCACTTTTTAATAAATGACCAACATGTTTCAAAGCATTTTGCATTAAATGTCACGTACACAATCGATAGTAAGTATTAGGCATCATAAATGAAATCGTTTTTGCCATTACTGGATCTTAATCAGTAAAGATTTTATTTGGCTTCTTCCCCGACATTGCATCAAAAAAAGTTTCAAAACTAGAATGACTTTATAATTTCATCGTATAACCCCAAATATCACAACCTTTCTATGATGATTAAATCTAACAAACATTGCAAGCGACTGATATTGTTTATTAGCTCAGTATGTCATATCAAAAAAGACTACATCACCAAAGAACGTATAATCAATAATCATCTGCGCAATTGCCCAAAAAATATTTGTTATATGCTCTTCAACATCCAATTGTGTTGCATAGTAAAATGAAGAATTTTCGCGCTTTGCTTTACAAAGTATCTAAGTATACTCTCTACCTCACCATATTTCAATTCTAATTGTTGTTTGTTGTGAATATAATTTTTCTGATCTTGCTTGGTATAAACAAGAACATATTTCCCACTAGCTTCCCTACTCATGAATTCATATGAAGAGAATAACTTGTATAAGGTCTTGGCACAAACCAAGACCTTTGTGTCGTCCAATAAAATAGGAACACATCAGCCTAGAACAACTAACGAGAATAGAGCGAAAACACCAGATTATTTTGATTGGCCATGTCTTATAGCTCATAAAAATGTTAATGAATAAATAAAAAAGCCATGCCTCAACCCCTCTTCATTGGCCACTCCCTTGGCGCCGCCACCAACCACTCCTTCATATCCACCCCCAACAACCCCATATCCTCTACCACCAGCCAGTCCCTCAACCCTACAACCATCCACTCCTTTCAGTCCCTCCAACCTGCCTGCCGCCAAGCGCATCTGTCTTTCACCATCTTCGAACACAACGGCGTCTCCACCTCCAGCAAAGACGACATGGATTCGGTTGCCTCTATCGAGTTCTGGCAACATCCAGAGCCTGCCCTCTCCACCAAGTGGGTCATCGTTGTCGTTCTGACGGATAGTTGCTCAGAGAGATAGAGACCTAGATTTGTAATCTCAACCTCAGAAGCTGAACCCAGAAACTGGCAAAAGTGGCTAGAGGGCAGCGAAGGATATGAATAGGTAGTGGAGGCTAGGCTCGGCATGGATGAAATAATGGAAAGGGAGGTTGGGGAACTTGAGTTTGACACTGAGGAAGATGCGGCTGAGGATTCGAGCCCAATGGCGTCACTGTGGAAACGAGAGGCAATAACTGAAGGGGATGGAAAGGATGAGCGTTGGAGGAGCTAGAGGACCATGAGGCGGTGACTGTGCAACATTTTTTTTTCTTCTTTCTTGCGGATGAGGTATAGAAGGGTCAGATTTAGTGTTTTGCTGACATTTAGTTTTTTTGTTACTGATGTGTCATAAAAGTTTGGTACAAAAGTCTTGGCATATGAATTAGAGAGAGATGATCCAAAGTTCTTGTCACCTTATAGAAGTTATTCTCTCATCTGAATCCTTTGTTTTTATACCAATGCTTGTGCTTTTGAGATCCTTCATGGTGATGGCATCATGTGACCACATTGTGGAACATGAAAAGCATGATTATGATTGAGCTCAAGACTATGTATATAATATTTCTCATTTTCTTTATCAAGTCGAATTGTCACATGTTCTTGGCAACCGGTCCTTGTTTCAGCTCACTCATATGTTTTTGGACAATCTCTCGCCAATTCGTCTCAAAATCCCTCTTTACAACATGCAAATTTTCTTGAAGTCACCAAGTTGTCTACCTTTTTTTTATTACTCCAATCTTTTCAAATACTAAATCCATAATTTCGTTCATACTCATTATAAAACTCGAATGCCTCTTGTTCATAACCAAGCTCAATGCCAAGCTTTGGCATATAGTCAGTAACCATGTTTTGATCATTGTTCTTATTTGTCTCATCCATGTAACTATTCAAAAGATAAATTAAAATGTGTAAGAATCTTGAAGTCTTGTTAGAATATGCGAAAACATTAATTAATAAAGCAAATATTTCTAATTGTTTGTAAATCTATTTGCAATCAACATACTAAAAACTGCCAGAGATATATCTACAACCGTTCTTATATCACAGGATAAGATCACACCAAGTTCAAATATTCAAGACACCACATTTGCTACGGATGATGGTCAGTCTTACCTCACCTAATTAAACGTGTATGAATTGAAGTCTAATTACATCTCTATCTCCTCCAAGATGATTATCGGAAGAGCAAAAATAATTAAGAAAAACTTTTACTTATTGCATTTTTTTTTTGTTTTGAGCTAAGAAGAGAAAGCTTGCTTGCATAAATAGGTAATGGAAAAAAAATAATTAGTAACTTTAACCCATAGACTCACTTGTAGTAATTGAACAAAATATTATGATATGTAATATAAAGCACATTATACTAGAGTTTGTATAAAATATAACTTGTAATCATCAATATCTTTTATAACAGATTCATCTAAGAGATGTTTAATAAATAAACAACAATGCTTTGACACAGTTTTAGACTCAATATTGTCGTTTGCTTCCATCAAACATGTAACGGCGTGAGTCTTATGTTTAAAAGAGTTTTATTTTTATTAAATTTAGCAAAGAGGCTTACTTTGACTAAACCTAAAACGACACAGTTTTGCATAACTTCTATGCGGTAGTTTTCAGTTTTCACTATCGCATAGAAGCCACATCCTATATAATGTACTACAAGAAATTCGTCCATTAGCAACGACCCAAAAGTCGCTGCTAATGTTCAAAATGAGTTACTATTGTTATGAGTACACTTGTGAGTGTTGTGTCCCACATTGAGAAAATATAAAAGAAAATAGTGCTTAATATACCTAAGTGGACCTTAGCCCATTAGCTTAGGCTTTTGGGCTAGAGTTGTGCTCAATTATGTATATTAATGTGCTCTTGGTATAAACTACATAATCGCTTTAATCTCTCAACAAATAGTATCAGAGCCATGGTTACTTTCCTGGGATGGGTGTCTGGATACATCGGATTTAGAGTTATGTCCCACTCCGCAACTCTTGACGCGAGACACTCTTGAAATGTAGAAAGACTCACAAGCGAATGAGAGTTTGGTTAATGTAAAGAGACTCACAAGTGAAGGGGAGATTGTTGTGAGTTCACTTATGAGTACTGTTGTGTCCCACATTGAGAAAATATAAAAGAAAATAGTGCTTAATATACTTAAGTAGACCTTAGTCTATTAGCTTAGACTTTTGGGCTAGAGTTGTGTTCAATTATGTATATTAATGTGCTCTTAGTATAAACTCCATAATCGCTTTAATCTCCCAACAACTATTAGCATCGACATTTGTCGACACTAATATGTCGCTACTAATAACTTGGCAGGAATTTTTGTTGTGCAAGTGTTGAAGGTGGAATTCTAATAATGGCAACATTTTATTATTAACGTCCACATTAGTCAACACTAATAGTAAAATATCAGCATCGATATTTAGATCAATGATGATGATACACCACTAGTGGTGAGAAATGGTTTCAGTTCTAAAACCTTTAGCATCTATCCAAAAAATATTAAGAGAAATTTCACTTTAAACCTCTGAACTACCATGCATTTTGAGAAGACCCTGCAAAATTCCAAAACTGTCAATTTACATCCATGAATTTTCAATTTCAATCAATTTACCCCCTCAATTAGTTTTAGCCATTAACTTTTAATGGAAATGCCTAAAAAAAATTACCCTTCAATTTTGTTTTTTTTATAAATAAAAAAATAAAAACTTGAAATTAAGGGTGAATTTAAAATTTTATAATTAAAAACAAAAAAAGTCAATGGTATAAACGTCATTTTATCATTTTTAACGTTTAAAATTTGACGGAAAGAAGTCAATTAAATTAAATTAAAAGTTTAAAGAATTAAGTTGAGAGTTTTAAAATTTAAAAAAGTTTTCTCAAAATGCGCAATTACTCAAAGGTATAAAATAAAGTTTTCACAAAATATTATTTGTTGCCTCTAATGGGTCATCATCAACTAATGATTTTTAGCATCGGAGCTTTAGCGTTGACTCATTCAATGCTAGATCAATAGCGACGATTATAGCACTTTTCGCCGCTAATGGGCAATGTTTTTTTAGTGATATATACTGGCATTTTTTTAGCGGTGGTTTAAAAAAAAAAAAAAAAAAAAAAGCGTCTCTTTACAAAAGGGTTTTGCCGGTGTTTTACTTAAGTCTCACCAATTCTCTACCTTCACCGTCGTTTCACTCAAGCGTCACCCATTTCTACCTTTATTGGTGATTTTTTTCTTCATGGGCTGGGCCTAAGGCCATGGAAGGAGTGGAGGACCAACAACCATGGATGCCACGACCATGGTCGAGGAGACCCATAGATGAGGGTCTAAGGAGACTCATGGCCTCCACAACCAAGGAGACCTACAATTGTGGGTCTCTAGCTATGGAGACCCACAACCGTGGGGTCTTCGGCCATGGCTCCCATGACCCATCACTGTAGAGACCCATGGCCGGACCCGAAGAGATCCATGGTCGTGGGTTTGGTCTCCATGGTTAGAGATCCACGGGTTGTGAATCTCATAAGACCCACAACCAATGGTCTCCTCAGCCATGACAATCTCCATGTTGATGGTTTTTTTTAAAAATTTAAATTGTATAATTGTATTTTTACAATCATCGTGACATATTTTTCCTTAGAAAAAAAAAAAAAGACAAAAAGAGTATACCAACACAATGCATGGTTCTAACATATTAAATGTGAAAATATAGCCCTAATAAATTATACAATGCTTAAGTATGTTAGACGTCTTAAGTGAAGTAAATAACAAAGTGGAGTATTTTAACTCATTGACATTCTTGTTTTTTTTTTTTTTTGAAAAACAATCTTGATAATATTTCACAAATGGATCATTAACATAACAACTGCTCTGTCAATAAAATATCTCTGATATAAGGACACTCATCTATTCATACAGTATCATTGACCTATTTTAAACCATTTGCTAGTCCATACGCCACCATATTCGCCCCACAATACACAGGGTTTACTTGCCACTTAGAAAAAACATTTAAGCACATCTTAACATCATCAATCAGGTGGCCAATCATGCTAGAATTCCTACATTTGTCTTGGATGGCGTCTGTGATTTGCTTGGCATCCCTTTCAAGTATCATATGTTGCACTCCTTTTGCTTGGCTGAAAACTGCCCCGAAGTAGGCAGCCATAGCCTCTGCGGCTGATGATTCCCATAACCCCATCACGCATGATAAAAGCCCATCTTACCAACTTTTTTGTCTAACGCTGCATCCACGTTCACCTTTGTCCACCCAACCGCCGGTTTTACCGAAGCCCATTGACATTCTTGTGACCACTTACCAAAAATCAAGATGTTTTATTATTATTATTATTTATTTATTTTAATTTTTAAAGCAAGATAGCTATTGCATTAACAAAAACAAAGGTACAAGCGAAGGGGTGGAAGAACCCAACACACTAAAAAAAAACGTCATTTCAATGGAAGAAAATAAAACGAAGACTAAATCTAATTAGATCTGGTCCCATAATTCATTGACCAAAAGGTTGAGGAAAGGGCCACCTTGAAAGTGGTATGTGCTGATGTCCAAAAATTGGACAGCTAAACAAAGGGTGCAAATGCAATGTAGGTGACTACAACGGGGCGGTAGATGAAAATTTCATTTTCTGCATCTTTTTACGAAAGAGTTTGCTCCGCAACAACTCCAGACAAAAGAGAACCGTTTCCACTTTATTGAGGAAGAAGGTGGGGATGGCCTTGAATAGGGAAGAGCTTCCATTTTTCCACATAAGTAGAGAAAAAGGGAAAGAAAAAGAGGAAAAAGAGAAGATAGAGGTTGAAGAGAGGGGTGCAGAGTTGAAACTTGTAGTTTCTTCCTAGCCTCCCTCCAGACAAGTCTTAAAGCTTGGGTCCCTACTCTCCTTTCAGAATATTGATATTGAAATAAATTTTAGAAGTCTATAACTAGTAGTGATTATCGTAACAAATCAGGATGCTGCTCAATCTGTTTCCCTCTTGAGAACTGCAATCCATGACTCTACAAATACACTATGTACTCACTGCAATTCAATATGACAAGAGGAAACATGCACTCACAATTCTTTACTACCTTCAATGTAATATTACATGATATACCCACCTGGCTCTACAAATCACGAGAGCATTACGTTATGAGAAATAAATACTACATGCACTTTTAAGTGTTTACTCCCAAATGCACATTCCCTGACGTGGCTCACTCCTTGACATTGCATACTCCTTAACGTGGCAGTGAAATTCACTATTGAACTTGGATCCAAAACCCAATTGTGATTTTCACTGCAAAGTTAGAGAGTACGCTTGGGAATAAGCACTTTGAAAGTGCATTTAACATTTCTTTTATGTTATATGTTACAAAATTGAAAGAGAGTACAAATGAGGGAACTTTTTTCTAGTATCCATTGTGGAACTATTTTACCTCAGAGCAATTATTTGGGCCTACGGGTTCTCTCAAGCAATCAGATATTGCCATTACAGCTGCTTCAATTGATGCATCTTCCCCCTGTATTAGCCAGAAGAATACATCAATTTTTTAACACAACCTTGCATTAACCTGAAAAAAATCCAGCTCAACCACAGGGAGCAAATAGCAATCAACCCCCAAAAAATATAGTGATCCAAAGCATTAAAAACACTTCACCTTCTCTTTCCAATAAAAAATATTTCCATATTTCCCTGCCAACCGGCTCCAGAAACTACGTGGAATGTCTAGATCAATCGAAGCCCCCACATTGAAGTTTAATATATTACCTGATCAAATAGACCAAAATATAAATCATCTACGGCAGAGGTTTTAAAAGAAGATAGCATGTTCGAATCCTTTACCAAAGGTGGGGTCAGCAACAAAGACAATAGTTCTATCATCCACTTGCCAAAAATCTTTGATCGCCAGTCCTACAAGAATGTTGGGAGTGTGTATATATATATATATATAAAGAAAGGACTATTAAGAATCAACGAATATATCGATGGAGCAAACCATCTGACTACCAAAAGATCAAAAACATTAAGCATACCTGGTGTTTCAGGGTAATTCTGGGCCAGAACTCTCAACTTAAACCCAGTATCTTTTTCAATATCACCAATCTCTTGAACAAGTCTTTTCTCCTGCAGATTGACCACAAAATATTAGCAATTTATCTTATATTTTCTTCACTTGACCAGATCTTTCAAAAAGGAACCATCATGTGCAAGTGAATTTAGAAAATAGGCCATTGCCTGTCTAGAGGACTTATATGGATATAGGAATACTCATGTATCAATCTAAGAACTAAGAAGATGCATATAGAGTAATAAACAAAACAAAAAGAACAAAAAAAAAAAATGGTAAACAAATCAGCAAAGGAGGGGGCAGTAATAGAATGAATGAACTGAACTAACATAAACTAACTGAAGGCTATATATTAAAGGCTGAATAAAAGACCAAGAAGAAAGAAACCAGACCTGGCCGTCAGAGAGGAACCCCGCTACATCAATGACAGGACTAAACTCTTTAGGAAGCAATTCTGGCTTGTTGACCCCAACTTTGGCCTCTGCTACTCCGACTCCTACAAATTTTGTTTCTATTTTCTAAGTCTGCCCTCTTATGATTTCCCAAAATCAAAATGGTTTCCAGTATTGCACATGAATAGACAGAAAATGAGTCCCCTAAAAACAACCCCGTTTCTTGAATTTATACACTTGACAAAATCAAATGGAATACTGAAATTAATCTCACAACAGTTATTTGCATAAGTTTTACTGGCATTTAGGGTCTGTTCAGTTGCTGACAATTTTAAATCTCAAGAATTAGTGATTTTAGGAGTTTAAATTCCTAGGAATTAGAATTCTCAAGAACACTACTATTGTTTGGATATTCGTAGAATTTGAATCCATAGTGGGTACACAGGGTTTAGCATTTCTTTCACTCAACCTACCAAAAGAGACTTACAAAAAATCACATACAATGTAAAAGCATGGAGTTTGCTGAAGGAAGAACCACCTGAATAGACTTTAAAAACTAGGCATAATCAAAAGGGAAAAAACAAATAATAAAGAAAGATAAAAATCAAAACTTGCCACAGAGAGAGAGTCCGAGCGTGAGAGCCCCTGAGAGCACGAGATTCAAAGATTTCGACCGGACCCAATTGGAGAATTTGGTTGAGTTTTGAGTGGGGAAGGGTGGCAGACAGAGAGGAGACGATGCTGCTGTGATGGGTACCATAAACGCAGGACGTGACGCAGTGGGAAGATGAAGATACGCCATTACAGTTGCTCTTCTTAGAACCTGTCACCGTGCTCAAACTATTTTTTTAGTTCTTTGGATAGGATGATTATGATTGTGCGTTGCCTTGTTGAGAAAGAAGGCAAGCCGAGCTTCGAAAACTCTCGTTGAGAAAGAATTCAACACTTCAGAATATATCCGTGCGATGTTAAAAATAAATAAATAAGGATCAGATCGGATGAAATTTCGTCTCACCCACCTAAAAGGGTGTCAAGTGTAAGTATTTAATATACATGTTAAATATTAAAGATTATTAATAGTAGTTTATTAATTAAGGTTAACCTTTTTTTTTTCTTTTTTCTTTTTTCTTTTGATTAAATATTAGACTAACGTTTTATTTATTCACCAAAGTTAAAACTAACCTTAAAAGGGGAAAACCTAACGTCAAATTTGATTAAAAACCATAAAAAAAAAAAAAAAAAGGCGGAGGGGAGGGGTGTTAGAACTAAAGAAGCTAAAGTTGGCTTAGATGAAGAAAAAAAAATCATATCTAAACAAGATTAGAAAATTTTAGTAACCCTAAACAAGATGAAGTTGATAAGTAATATCAAAAGCAAACCTTTTTCTAAATTCTATGTTTATCAAGTTCTCTGCATATACGACTGAAAGATTGTTGCTTTTGGAGAAAAAGGCATATGTGATCAAGATTTTTTGTTAAACTGCTATTATATTAAGGTACTCTTCTTAATATTTTAACAATTGAGTCTTCGTGTTTTGGATAATATTTTGATTAATTTTAATCTCTATTCAGTTATCCCATTAACAAAGAGTTATTTAACATTTTGAAGTTGTTATTTAAACTATTCATTTATCATTTATCACACTAACAATGAGGTATCTAACATTATTGCTGTTGTTTTTTTTTTTTTTTTTTTTTTTTCTTTAACTATTCATTTATCCTTTTTTTTAACTACTCATTTATCTCATTAACATAGAGTTATCAATGTGATTTGTTGTTTCTTTTCTTCTAAGCCAACATTAGCTTTTTCAGTTCTAACCTTTTTTTTTTTCCTTTTTTTTTGGGTTTTTAATTAAATTTGACGTTAGGTCTTCCCTTTTTAAGGCTAGTTTTAACCTTAGTGAAAAAATAAAATGTTAATCTAATGTTTAACCAAAAGAAAGAAAGAAAAAAAAAAAAAGAAAAAAGAAGGGGTTAACCATAGTTAGTAAACTACTATTGATGATCTTTAATATCTTAGACACTTTGCACCATTTTATGTGGGTTGGACACAATTTCATCCAAACCAATTTAGAGGAAATTTATATCCAATAAATAATAGAAAAGAAAGAAAGATAGATAGATAAAGTTTTTCTTCAAACTGAGTTAAATGAATTTCCTTTAACCTAGTATATAAAAATGACATGTGTTTATTTTTTTAATGACAAAATTTTCCTTCAAACTAGGTCGAAAAAATTTTCTTCTCTAATATATAAAAATAACATGTATCTCTTAAAAATATAAAATACACATATTTCTTAAATTACAAGAATATAATTTAAATAAATTTTATTAAAAACTCATATCTGTCTCATATGTTATTAAAAAAAATGAGTAGTCATTTATTTGGCCGGGCCGGCTTTCTCCAACGATGCTTTCCATTGGTTGGTTTATAGTGCACTTGATCAACCACCGTTCTCACATTCAATCACACCACCGAGAAATTTGTGGTGCAAATGTTTTCGTTCGAATTGTATTTGAATGTTACTTTGGAGGTTTTGGGAGGATTGCTATGTGTTTCTGTAACAGTGCTGATGATGAATGCACTGTTAATGAGTTTAAAACTAGAAGAAAGAATGTAAAAGAATGAAAAGAAAGAAGAAAAGAAGAATTCTTATTCAACAAGCAATTTCAAGGATTGCTTAACCTCCATGAACATTTCAAGGATGCTCCCCCTCCAAGTCCAAAATGAACTTACAACAATCAAAAGCTAACTAAACAAAGAATTAACTACTAGCTTTATACTCTACAATATCTCGCTCAACCAACTAACTCACTGTTAACAAATTAACAGCAATTAACTCTCATAACAGCAAGCAACTAACTACTAACAGCCTAACAATCCCAACTAACATAACTATCAAATAGTTGTTGCAGCTCTTCCCTGCCTCTCTTAATCAATTGCCAGCTGTCTTTCATACCAGCTGCCACCTCATCTCTTCACTTACAGCACTGCTGCACTACTCCCCTATTTTAAAACACCTTGCCCACAAGGTGTGGGTAGGCTTCCTTCAATGCTTGAAACTCCTCCCAAGTAGCCTCCTCTACAGATTGCCCAGCCCACCTAATCAATAACTCAGTGATTGCATGATTGTCTTGAGCTCTGGACCTCCTATCCAACACTGCCTCAGGTTCAGGCTAAATAATTCCATTTAAATCCACAGGCGGCAAGGTTGGAAGTGCAACATTGCTTCTTCCTATCTTAGCCTTAAATTGAGAGATATGGAAAACAGGATGAATTCTAGCTGAAGCTGGTAAATCAAGCTCATAAGCTACCTCTCCTACCTTCTTAATCATTGTAAAGGGTCCATAAAACCGTGGAGACAATTTCAAAGCTCTCCTCATCACCACAGAACCTTGTCTATAAGGTTGTAGCCTGAGATAAACCTGTTGTCCAACCTCTAAAGTTCTCTCAGATCTCCTTAAGTCAGCATATTTTTTCATCCTCTGCTGAGCATGTTGTAGGTTATACTGTAGAGTGCTAGAATCTCCTCTCTAGACTTTAAAACCTCATCCACAGCAGCTACTTTAGTAGTACCTGGTATATAGGTTAACAACCTAGGTGGTAATTTGCCATACACAGCCTCAAAATGGGTCATTTTGATAGATTCCTGCCAGCTAGTGTTATACCAATATTCAGCCCAAGGAAGGCAAGATAGCCACTGCTTTGGCCTATCATGAGCAAAGCATCTCAAATAGTTTTCTAAACTTTTGTTAACCACTTCAGTCTGGCCATCTGTTTGTGGATGGTAGCTAGTGCTCATCTTAAGTGTGGTTCCTTGCAATCTGAAAAGTTCTCTCCAAAAAGCACTAGTAAATGTAGGGTCACGATCATAAACAATAGAAGTTGGCATGCCATGTAACTTAATGATGTGAGCTACAAAAATCTGAGCAATCTTAGAAGAAGTGTAAGGGTGAGCCAAAGAGATGAAATGGCTATACTTTGATAACCTGTCAACCACCACTAAGATTATTGAATGGCCATTGGAAAGGGGTAACCCTTCTACAAAATCCATAGATAAATCAGACTAAATTTGAAGAGGAATTGGGAGAGGTTGCAGTAATCCAGCTGGAGATGTATTATCATGCTTAATCTTCTGGCAGGTTTCACACTCCTTGATAAACTACTTCAATTCCTTCTTCATTCCCTTCCAAAAAAAATCCTCTTGGCCCTTTACATAGTTATTTCATACCCCGAATGGCCTGCCATAGGATCACTATGAACAAAAGCCAATACTTGGTCCTTAATGACCTTGCAGCCACCCAAATACAGCCTATTCTTACAGAATAAGAGACCATCCCTGACAGCATACTTGGCTGAATTCAAAGTCTTGCTCTACCATTTTGTAAACAAAGACTTCAGCTCCTCATCTATCTTGTATTGCTCTTTAAGTTTATCAATCCAATCAAGAGTTGGAATAGATAAAAGAGAAAGAGCCACCTCTTCTGCCCAACCTTCCCTTCTAGATAATGCATCAACCACTCGATTCTCCACCCCCTTTTTATACTCTACTGTAAAATCATAACCAAGTAGCTTGGTGATCCATTTCTGCTGAAAAGGTGTACCAACCTTCTGCTCCAACAAAAACTTCAAGCTTTGTTGGTTAGTTTTAACCACAAAACTCTGTCCAAGTAGATATGGTCTCCACTTTTGAACAGCTGTCACCAATGCAAACAACTCCTTCTCATAGGTAGACATGAGAAGAGCCCTTCCTTTCAAGGCTTTACTCAAGTAAGCAATAGGTTTTCCCTCCTGCATCAAGACTGCTCCAATACCCAAACCACTTGCATCACACTCAATTACAAAGGGCTATGCAAAGTTTGGTAAAGCTAACACAGGTGCTTCAGTCACTGCAGCCTTAAGATTTTGAAAAGCCTCCCTTGCAGCAGCATCCCAATGAAATGCATTCTTCTTCAACATCGTTGTTAAGGGAGCAGCAATTGAACCATCGCCTTTTATAAACTTCCTGTAATATCCAGTCAACCCCAAAAATCCTCTCAAAGCCTTGATGTTGGTTGGTAAAGGCCACTCCACCATAACTTTGATTTTTCCTGGATCTGCCCTCACTCCACATTCAGCAATGATATGACCCAAATAATCCACCTCTTTACAGCCAAACCTACATTTTGACTTCTTAGCAAATAACTTGTGACTCCTCAACACTTCTAGGGTCAATTGTAAATGATTTTTGTGGCTGTTTTCATCTTTACTAAAGATAAGAATGTCATCAAAAAATACCAAGATGAACTTCCTAAGATAAGGCTGAAAAATATGGTTCATTAGACTTTGGAAAGTAGAAAGTACATTTGTTAAACCAAAAGGCATAACGAAGAATTCATAATGACCTTCATGTGTTCTAAAGGCAGTCTTAGGAACATCTTCTTCAACCACTCTAATCTGGTGATAACCAGAAATCAAATCCAACTTAGAAAAAACAGTAGCTCCCCACAATTCATCTAGTAATTCATCTACAACAAGAATTGGAAAACAATCTTTAATTGTTACCTTGTTAAGTGCTCTATAATTCATGCACATCCTCCATGTAGCATCAGCCTTTCTAACTAGGATTACTGGAGAAGAAAAAGGGTTGTTGTTGTGCCGAATCACTCCTGACTTCAACAAGTCCTTGACAATCTTCTCAATTTCTATTTTCTGGTAAAATGGGTACCTGTAAGGCCTGACAGAAACAGGCTGCACCCCTGCCTGCAAATTAATTGCATGATCATGTGCTCTTTTGGGTGGTAATTCAGTAGGTACCTGAAAAATATCCTTAAACCCTTCAAGAAGATCATCCAAAAAACCAGAATTCTGAACCATCTCCGCTGCAGCTATACTGTGTTCTTCTTCTGAGCTATCTCCTGTCTCAATTAGCTGTAACACCACTCCTTTATTCCCTTTCTTTAACCACCTAAATGAGCTTTCATTTTCCCAACTCAATTTAGGACCCTGCTGTAAACCCTTTAAACTACATCTCTGTGTACCCCTACTGAAAAACCATTGTAAGGTCATCAAAGTTCCACAGAATTGGACCCAACAACCTCAACCATTGGATTCCCAAAACTACATCACAACCAGCCAATGGTATAATATACAAATCCACCTGAAACACATTCCCTTGCACCTTAACAGAAAGAGCTTCACATTTTCCAAGGCTTCTAATTTGTTGACCATTAGCAATTCTCACCTTAATCATATTCTTACTTGTGCTTTTTAACCCAATCAACTTGGCCACCTGCTCATCCACAAAGTTATGAGTGCTCCCTGAATCAATGAGAATTGTAACCTGCTGACCTTTGATAATTCCTATCATCCTTATAGTCTTTGGATTAGGAGTCCCTGTGATGACATTTAGTGATATTTCTGGTTCCTGGTCCATAAAAAATTTTCCAGGATCTTCCTCCTCTTTTTCCACTATTTCTTCCACTGTGATGGAATCCTCCTCAACCTCTTCAATCAGAAACAGCTTAGGAGCATCACAAACATGACCTCTACTCCACTTAGCATCACAAGAGTAACACAACCCCTTCTTCCTCCTCTCATCCATCTGAGCAGGAGAAATTTTCTGAATAGGCACAAAAGCCTTCGGATTCTCATGAGAGGAGCCTTTTTGTTGATTATTGCCTCTAAACCCTCCTTGATACTGTTTAGGTTGAGAATATTGCATTCTATTACCATAAGCATTCCCACTCCTCACAGAAGCAGCATTGTTTCCACCCCCAACTCCCTGATTCTTACTAGAATACCATACTGATTTTCCAGATTTGAGGTTAATTGCAATGCACTCCTCTTGAATCTTTGCTAAAGAGTAAGCATCATTCAAGGTTTTAGGGTTAAACATCCTAACAGGTAATCTTATATCATAACATCCTAACAGGTAATCTTATACCATCCCTTAATCCTCCCAAGAAACAGCTTAGTTTATGGGGATCAATCAACCTATGGACTCGATTTGCTAAGATTTCAAATTGCGTCTTATAGTCATCCAAAGAACCAGTTTGTTTTAACTTTGACAAGGTCTCCATAGGATCATCATAAGACCCTCTACCAAACCTCACTTGAATAGCAATCAAAAACTCACTCCAAGTAGAAAGATTATTAGAGCTACGTACAGCTTGAAACCATGACAAGGCTTTACCTTCCATGTGAAAACCAGTAATGCTTAGCCTCTGATCTTCAAGAATATCATACAACTCAAAGAATTGGACTGCTCTATGGCACCAAGAATCGGGATCTTCCCCATTGAAGCAAGGAAACTCCAACCTCAAGCCTTTAGTGTAAAGTCCCTCACCAAAGTTTGATAACCCTCCTCTTGACTGCCTTCCCCATTGAGCTGGCTGACCACTAGGCTCACCAACATTCTCTTCATCCTGATGCATTGCATCCTTCTGTTTAGAGATGACGTCTACCCTCTGGCTCATTTCATCCATTTCCTTCCTGAAACCACTAAAACCAGCAGCCAAGGATGCAATATTAACTGCATTTCTCTCATCATCTCCATCATCTGAGATTCTTCTGCCATTGCAGACCTCGTTCTCATGAATAAAGGAAGAAAAGAAGAAAAAAAACTCAATGGATCAATGGGCTTTTATACCACTTGTAACAGTGCTGATGATGAATGCACTGTTAATGAGTTTAAAACTAGAAGAAAGAATGTAAAAGAGTGAAAAGAAAGAAGAAAAGAAGAATTCTTATTCAACAAGCAATTTCGAGGATTGCTTAACCTCCATGAACATTTCAAGAATGCTCCCCCTCCAAGTCCAAAAGGAACTTACAACAATCAAAAGCTAACTAAACAAAGAATTAACTACTAGCTTTATACTCTACAATATCTCGCTCAACCAACTAACTCACTGTTAACAAACTAACAGCAATTAACTCTCATAACAGCAAGCAACTAACTACTAACAGTCTAACAGTCCCAACTAACATAACTGTCAAATAGTTGCTGCAGCTCTTCCCTGCCTCTCTAATCAATTGACAGCTGTCTTTCATACCAGCTGCCACCTCATCTCTTCACTTACAGCCCTGCTGCAGTTTCTGAGAATACTCATGAGGGTGTTGAAGTTTGGCTCTACGGAAAGTTCAGGCTCTCCGTCACCTCCTAGGCTTCTATGCCATGATTTCTCCCACCGATAACGTCCTCGTCGCCTTCTCTGGTGGCACTTCCTCCAGGTCCCCCCCCCTTTCTCTCTCTATAAAATTGTAAACTAAAACAAATGCGTCTTTGAATAAAAGCAATAATGGTCGGTGATTTGTTTGGAAAGAAAATGTTATGACAAAATTCATATACTTTATATTCGAACAAAATTACTTATTTGAGTTGAATTTTTCTTTGCTTTTGCTTTTTTATTTTGGGAATTTTAGCGTTTGGTTTTGAAAAGAAAACTATGGGAAGCTATATATGTATTTTTCCTAAGCCCTAAGTAATTATGGACAATTCCTCTCACAAAGAGACTTTTCAATGAGAATTCGTTCCCGTTTGGATTCACTTAAGACTATCTAAATAAACAGGAATTGCAAGAAGTGAATTTACAATTTATAATATGACTTACAAGATGCAGTCAAATAGTATGAACTTTATTAGTATAAAAATAATAATAATAATAATCATAATAATAATAATAAATAGTATTAACTTTCAACTGATTTAATCAAGTTGTGGATCAGTCTCTTTTGGTTAATAGCTAGACTATCTATTATGGCACTGAGGCTCTCTTTGGTTTCCTGCCCTCTCAATTATCTGTGATGGAAAAAAAAAAAAAAATCTTCAAAAAGATTTCATACTGGAAGTTTCTATCATAAAACTAGTTATGATCTTACAGCATGTAGATTCATCTTCTAAGCATATTTTTGTTTTGGGTTTCAGTGTGGCTCTACAGTTCGTGCATAAGAGGCAAAATAAGTCCCAGAAGAATTTTGATGCAAGTAGAGATAGGTCTTTACAGGTGTTTGGTGTTGGAGTTGTGTTTATTGATGAAATCTCCATTGTCCCAGTTCCTTCTCATGAAATTGACAAAGCAATTCAAGAAATCATATTGATTGCGTCCAATCTAGCCCCACCAAGAAAAGAGCTGCAAGTGGTTCCAGTTGAAGATATCTGCTCTTCTAATTCCAGTGACGGTGGGGACAGATTGAAAAGTCTACTAGATGTTGTTAGTGATGCCACTGGAAAAGAGGATCTTTTGCTACATCTACGGATGTTGTCCTTGCAAAAGGATCACTTCTAGATATCTCAACCACAAGCATATTAGAAAGGGAAGGAGAGTTGACTCATCCATGTTTTTTGTCTATGGTGCAGATTGCATCTGAAAATGGATACAATAGGCTTGTACTAGGATCATGCACATCAAGGATTGCTTGCCATGTTATTTCAGCCACTGTAAAGGTTTGTTTTATATACTCTTCTACTTATTTGTCATTTCTCTTGAAAATTAAGATGGATGATTTGCTTCTTATGATTGATATTTCTTATTTTGGTGAATGGGAACACTTTCCATATGTTACCATATAGGTAATCAAACAATAGGGTAATTATGATTTCGACATGGGCTGTCTCTGATTCAAAGTAAACCATGATATTTTAAATTGCATATCTTTGTAGCATTATAATTGTAAACAAGATCAGGTACTTTATTAGTTGTTAACCACTCATCACTGGTGCCCCTCAGTTAGTCAGTGGGAAAGGTGTTTCAGGTGGATGGCTAATCAAATCATGTTTCTATAAACTGCAGAGAAAATGACCACTTCAGGGATTATTAACCACATAGTTGTAATTAAAGAATTCTGTTGAGCATTTATGAGATTGTATAATTATGAATATATGTTGTACCTTAAAGCATTCAAATGAGGGGAGTAATATAGGTTATTCCAGGAAGCAACATCCTGTAGGATCTCTTTAAGGGCTTCCTTTCCTAAATTTTCCATTGATAAAATAGCTTGTAAACTAATTATAAGTTTTAATACCATATGAGACCAATTAAAGACCTGGTTAACTTACTGGTACTTGAATAACACATTCTTTTCTCACAGTTGATATATGACTAATTGAGTTTAGTGTGGCTTGTAAGATGCATTTTTCATTTTTCTATCAGACATGGATTCTAATTTCTCATTGCAATTATTTCCACTTTCATCTTGTCTACAGTTGCAGTAGTGATTCATAACATGCCAATTGTGTTTTTCGGTATTTTTCAACTTCAACTAAACTTTTAGGAAATAAATTCACATTTTTTTGACACATCTCGGAGGGCACATTTGTGAGGATTCTTTGTAGGAACCACCCTTGAAATTAATTTTTATATAGAAGTGATGTAAACATAATGCCTTCTTTCCAAGGAAATGATGTAATGCGTTGTTTTGAAACTCTTCAATTGGCTTTTCTTTTTGTCCGACTTTTTTCAGGAAGACCACATCATCATATTTTAATTTACTTTGCTTTTGCATCAAATATCAATTGGATAGAAATAAAAAATCGGAATCCTTAATAAGCATTAATTAAATTTTCAGCTCATTTAGAAGATACAAGTCAATGTCGGAAGGCAACTTGTGCTCTTATAAAATTTTAATTACATTTTCTTCTAACAGGGCCAAGGATATTCCTTGCCTGCAGATATGCAATATGTTGATGCAAGTTGGGAGACCCCAATAGTGCTTCCGCTTCGCAACTGTCTTGCACAAGAGCTCAACATTCTTTGCCAACTTGATGGGTTTGTAATTCATGCCTTTTTCTATTTTACTTTGTAATATTGTGCCTTTACAGTTTGTTCTGTATATCATTATAATTGAAGTCATCTATTTATATTAGCTCTACATATATATGTATTTAAGACAATTACACTGGGTAGAAGCGAGCGCCAAGAATTGCCCAAGAAAAAACCCGAAGCTCGCAAGGAGCCCCACAAGCCATATGCGGAGCTTTTTCTCTCGCCACGTCAGCATGAAATTCCCTCTAGCCATATCGGCGCGTGAGGGTTATTGACGGAGCGTGGGGCAGGTTTGATCGTCGTACTGTGTCTTTTGATTGGTTTTTCAGTGTGTTAGATTGGTGGTATGGGTTATTTGGGTTATTTTTACGTGGAAACGAAAGCTTTTGAGCTTTGGTCCAATGTACAAGGAGGAGTACAATTGGCAGAGAAGAGCAAGGGAAAAACTCGTTCAGTGATCATGGCCTGGCCAACCATTTTTTGGTTAGCGGGTGCCTTGGATTACTTGACCAACAATGAAATAGTTAGTGAGAACTGGAGGACGTTCTGCTTTGGTTGTTGCTCGTATATTGTACAGTGAAGAAAGAATTCTTTTGGGAATTTTTTGGAGCTGTCTGAGTATGGGGGTAAAGGACAGAGGAGTTATGTGATAATTCCAGAGGGGTATGAAAGGAAGGGATGGGAAAAAGGTCGATTGCAATTACAAAGGTTGAAGTTGCACCACGAGAAGCAAAAGCGAGCGGGTTCACTGGTTGGGAAACTGGAGGGGAAGAAAGTAGGAGGACAAACTAGTGGTGTAAATAAGGAGACAAAACGAATGGAGGTCCAAATCCAGCGATCGTACGCAGAGACGGTGGTAGGAGATCAGGGTCAGGGCGGTGCTCTTGATTCGCAGGTCGCCGGTGAAGTTGCTCCAAAATTGGGAAAGGCACAAGACAAGGAGATTGCGGCCATGAATCATGCATTGCAGGATATGGAACGCTTGGAAATTCAGGAAAGTATCAAGGAGACGTTACTTTCCTTGCAGAAGCAAATATCCAGTTATTTAAGGAAGCTGGAGCGGGGCTGGGGGAAGAAAGAAAAGGAAATTAAGGTTGATCAAGTTGTGGAGGGGGATGGGCTAAAGACAGGGGCGCCAAGTGGGGAGATGGAGGCTGGGCTGGGTCTTTCTCAGCCCATACAGATAATGGAGCCTGTTGACAAGCCCACAAGATAGCATATTATTAATAGATATCATAAAATATATGTCCGTAGGAACCCACCAAGACAACAGGTTCGCTGAAGGCCAATTACAGTGGGCCGAAAGGATCAACCGCCATCTGAGGAGTTGCCAGAGGTGTGCCGGAGTGGGACGACAGTGTGGGTAGGTGATATACAAGCAACAGAGGAAGCCGATAGGAACGGGGGACAATCACGGTCACAAAAGATAGGAGCTTACTGGACCGTAGAGGAGGCGATAGGAGGGGGGAAGGTTACGGGCTCAGATGGAAAGGCCAAAAGTGAGGCAGATAGGGTCGACGAGGGGTCAACAGCTTATATTGGAGGAGTAGGAGGCGTGGGTCAGAGGGGGGATCAGGTCACGCAACTCCTAAAAGCTGCTGTAGTTGCTGCCGGAGATGTGGCAGACAGTGCTGGCAAGGGGTCAAGAGCTGATATTGGAGGCGTAGGAGGCGTGGGGGGAGGATCAGGTCACGTAATTCCTAGAAGTTGCCGGAGTTGCTGTCGGTGTTGTCGCCGAAGCTGCTGCCGGAGATATGTCAAGCCTCAAGAATGAAGTAGAAGGAACAGATTTGGCCGGTGATGCTACAGAAAAGGCCAATAGGACCGGGGGGAAATCCAGGGATACTTAACTCGAGTGCCTACAACACAATGGGGAAGGAAATAGGAGGAGCGGGAAGTGAGGGCTTAGGCAGGAAGGTAGGAGGTGAAACAAATAGAGCCGAAGAGGGGAAAACAAGCCAGATTGGAGATGTGGAAGATGGGGGTCAATTTGTGGATAAGTCGTTGACTTTTGTCCAAGCAGGGTGTAGCACGCAAGGTGCAAGGTATGATTCTGATGACTCATCTATTGTAGTGTATAAACCAATGAGTTAGGAGGTTTCAAATTCTGCTGGGTTAGTGGACTTGCGGGAGATTGTCCCTTATGTTCAAGATATGTTGAAACAATCTGAGTATTTCGTTGAAAGGGATCTGCTAGATGGTGTGAAAAAGGGGGAATGTTTAAAGGAATCTGTGGTATTGAATCTTAACAGAGGGGGGAGCACCAGTAATTATATGCTTGGTGGGGAGGTGGAGCAATCTGTTAATAAGGAGGTGCTGGAGATAGAACCTCTGGATGTTTTTCATGCTGATTCGAAAGGTAAGGGTAGTGATTGGGTGTTAGAGAGAGTGAAAAGTTTGTGCCATGTGTGGGGCATGTCGTATGAGGGGTATGAGGTTGAAATGGAGAAGTTGTTTTGTAAAATTGAGGGAAATAGAGGGAAGATGAACAGCCCTATAGCTTCCCCTGCTAAGGCTACTCCTAAAGGTAGCCGAGAATTAAGGGGTCTAGAAAGTACAATCAACTATGATGGAAAACATGGGCATGTAGTCAGGGGATAGCAATCAAAAAGAAGAGTAAGGGGTGGGGCAGCCGTCTGTTTAAATGATGCCTAAGATTTTATCGTGGAATGTGAGGGGGTTGAATTTGGTAGAGAAGAGAATGAAGATCAAAAGCTTGCTAAGGGAATGGAAGGTAGATGTTGTGTGTTTCCAGGAAACCAAGGTGCAGAATGTGACAAGGGAGCTGGTGCAAAGTCTCTGGGGCTATGTTCAGGTGGATTAGTGTGCTCTTCGTTCTCATGGTGCTTCCGGGGGTATCTTGCTTATGTGGGATAGAAGGGTAGTTGAGAAGGTGGAGGCTTGGGAGGGAAGTTATGCGATTGCTTATTCTTTTAGAAGTGTTAATGATGACTTTCAGTGGGCTTTTGCTGGTATGTATGGGCCGAACGTGGATAATGATAGATCGGTGCTGTGGGATGAATTAAGTGGACTTATGGAAAGGTGGGTGGTACCTTGGTGTATTGGAGGAGACTTTAATGCTACTCGGTTCCCGAGTGAGAGACTTGGTAATCATAGATATGCACCGTTTATAGAGAAATTCTCCCGTTTTATTTTCGATCATGGGCTTATGGACATTCCTCTAATGGGGGGACAGTTTACATGGTCTAATGGTACTTCCTGGTCCAGAATTGATAGATTTCTGTTGTCCTTGGGGTGGGAAGAGAGATTTGCTAATGTGGCTCAAAGGAGATTAACCCGTGTGATGTCGGATCATTTTCCCATTATTTTAGAGTGTGGTGTGCCAAATAGGGTTAGAGGTTTCTTTAAGTTTGAGAATATGTGGTTGAAATTTGAGGGGTTTGTGGAGCAAGTGAATCTTTGGTGGCAATCCTATCAGTTTGATGGTGATCCTAGTTATGTGTTGGCCCGAAAATTAAGAGCTCTTAAAGGTGATTTACGCAGGTGGAATAATGAGATCTTTGGGCATGTTGGCAAGAGGAAAAAGGCTCTTCTCGAAGAAATTAGGGAGCTGGATAGTTTTCAGGAAGAGAGGGGTTTGGATGAGGAGGAAAAGAGGAAGAAAATGTTGCTGACTATAGAGTTGGAAAGGAATCTTCTATGTGAAGAGATTAGTTGGAGACAAAAGTTGCGTGCTTTATGGTTGAAGGAGGGCGAAAATAACACAAAGTTCTTTCATAGGGTGGCAAACTCCAACCGTAGAGTCAATTCCATTGAGTCCCTTATGGTTAATGGCTCATTATCCTCTAATCCCATTGAGATTAAGGAGCATATGATACATTTTTATTCCAAGTTATTCACTGAGAGCAGTGGTTGGAGGCCTGTTCCTGAAGGCTTACCTATGCATTCCATTGGTGAGGAGGATTGTAGCTGATGGCTTCTCTATGGGTTTTATTAAGGCATGCTGGGGGGTTTTAAAAGAAGATATCATGGCTATGTTTGGTGAGTTTTACAGCAAGGCAAGTTTTCAGAAAAGTCTTAACGCGTCTTTTATTGCACTTATTCCTAAGAAAGTGGGGGCGGTGGACCTTAAGAACTTTAGGCTGATTAGTTTGGTAGGGGTGGTATACAAACTTATCGCTAAAGTTTTGGCGAATAGATTGAAAATGGTGTTGGGTAAGATTATATCGGAAACTCAAAATGCTTTTGTTAAGGGAAGGCAAATTATGGATTCAGTTCTTATTGGGAACGAGTGCATTGATAGTCGTCTTCGGTTTGGGATTCCTGGTTTGTTATTAAAGTTGGACCTTGAGAAGGCTTATGATCATGTAAATTGCGAATTCTTATTGCACCTTTTGCAAAAATGTGGTTTTGGGGAAAAGTGGAGAGATTGGATTGGGTTTTGTATCTCTTCGGTGCACTATTCTATGTTGGTGAATGGTGAACTAACATGATTTTTCAATAGTTCTAGGGGAATTCACCAAGGGGATCCGCTTTCTCCTTTGCTGTTTGTTATCATCATGGAGGCTTTGAGTAGAATGTTGATGGAATCGGAAGCTAGGGGGCTGTTAGCTGGTTTCTCTGTGGGTCCTGTGCACAATTCTGGTTTGAGCATATCGCATTTATTGTTTGCAGATGATACGTTGATTTTCTGTGATGCGGATATACATGTGGAGCAACTTCGCAACCTACGCTGTCTCTTCTTTTGTTTTAAAGCTGCTTCTAGGTTAAAGATAAATTTATAGAAGTCGAAAATTGTTCCAATTGGGGAGGTGCAGGATGTTGGATTACTGGCCAGTGTTTTTGGGTGTCAGGTGGTGGGTTTACATATGAAGTATTTGGGGCTTCCTTTGGGGGCGCATTGCAAGGCGACAACAATTTGGAATGGGGTGTTAGAGACAACAGAGAGGAGGTTGGCAGGATGGAAAAGGTGCCTCTTGTCAAAGGGGGGTAGGCTAACATTGATTAAAAGCACTCTCTCTAACATTCCAACTTATTTGTTATCCCTTTTTCCTATTCCTTCAAGTGTGGCAAAAAAATTAGAAAGGCTGCAAAGGAATTTTTTATGGGGCGGTATCAATGAGGAGAATAAGTTTCACTTAGTTAAATGGTCAAAAGTTTGTTCTCCTTTGCAGAATGGTGGGTTGGGGATTAGAAATCTGCGCAGGTTCAATCAAGCCTTATTGGGGAAATGGTTATGGCGCTTTGCTACGGAGAGGGATGCTCTTTGGAGGAAGGTAGTTGAGGTAAAATATGGAAGTGTGGCTGGGGGGTGGTGTACTAATCAGGTTATGAGGTCCTATGGTGTAGGGGTTTGGAAGCATATTAGGAGAGGATGGGAGTGTTTCTCAAAGTTCATTAAATTTGAGGTTGGTGATGGCTACCATATTAGTTTTTGGCATGATACTTGGTGTGGTGATCAACCGTTGAAGGTGTCTTACCCTGAGTTGTATCGTATTGCAAGAAACAAAGAGGCTTGGGTGAGTGACAATATGCAGATTTTGAATGAGGTAGTTCATTGGAATGTTCATTTTATCCGAGAAGCTCAGGATTGGGAGGTGGAGGTGGTAATGGACTTTTACGGTAAATTGTATGAGACCCGACGCCATGTGGGGGGGTGGATCGGATTATTTGGAGTCCTTCCAAGAGGAAGTTATTTGAGGTTAGCTCCTTCTTTGGTGAGCTTTCCATTTCTTTGGACAGGTATGAGGCGGGGTGTTCATTCCCGTGGAAAGGCATTTGGAAGGTTAAAGTACCGCACCGAGTTAGTTTTTTTGTGTGGATGGCTTCTCTTGGTAAGATTCTCACTTTGGATAATCTTCGCAAAAGAGGTTTGATTGTGGTGGAGTGGTGTTATATGTGCAAAAGGAGTGGTGAGTCCATCAATCATCTTCTCCTTCATTGTGAGGTGGCTCGTACTCTTTGGAGTGTACTTTTTTCTCTTTTTGGTGTGAAGTGGGTAATGAATGAGAGGGTTCTTGATCTCCTGGCCTGCTGGAAAGGTCAAAGAGGTAATAAAATGGTGATGGGGGTGTGGAGAATGGCCCCCTTGTGCCTTATGTGGACTATTTGGAGGGAAATGAATGCTCGATGTTTTGAAGATAAGGAAATGGCAATGGCGGAGCTTAGCAATGGATTTCTTCAATTGTTATTTTTTTGGGCGAGGGTTTTGAACATTCCTCAAGCTTCTAATATGCAACAATTTTTAGAAGTGTGTTCTTCTTTTTCTCTTTGAAGGGGTGGGCTTCTTTGTATACTTCCTGTGTACTAGGGTTGCGCCCCTCTGCGTTTTTTTAATGATATGCTTACTTATTTATCAAAAAATATATATATGTATTTCAATTCTATTGCTCTTATATATTGTATTTAATAGAATAATACAAGCGTGCACACACATACATCAAATAGGAGTTTGGATCAATCTAGTCTTTTTTTTTTAGTTATGAGTAAGTCTAGACTTTTATTAATTGATGATTTTCACCTCATCTTGACAGGGCAGTCTAAAGACTGTGGAGTTGCTTAAAGGTTCTTGCACTGGCATCAATGGCTTGGTATCATCATTTGTGACACTATTGCAGGTAGATACTAGGTTTTGGATATCTCTTATTCCTTTTATTGGTAGGTCGAATTATCTCTTTGTGTGTCTTTAACGGAAACTCGCAGGAAGATTAATGTCTTGTTACTACCTTTGCCACGGTGGGTATAGTTGTAAAAGTAGGTATTCAAAGTTTGGCTTTAGAGGTTATAAACTTATATGGATAACTTGCTTAAGTTAAGCACTACTATTTGCATGTATATAACTTTTTCACCTTTGAAAACGAACACCTTTTGAGCCTGTTAGAAATATAAATATGGCCAGCCAATATTCTACCTCTTTTTTTTTCTTTGTTTTTTTTCCTCTTTTTTATAAATCCTTTTGTTTTCACGAAGAAAATCCTTCTTGAGAGTGAGAACAGCTGGAAAGCTTACTCCATTCCATTTCAACAGAATTCCCGAGAGCAATGACTCTAACCTCCTTTCGGCAACCCGAAGGCGTCAAAAGAGATATAATCTCAAGCCTAATGAGTTGATATCCTCAGAGTCATTCTGTTCTAGCTGTAATAGCCAACAATAAATCTGACTTACTAAGATTGAGCAATTTGGGGAGTTGCCAAACAAGTTCTGATAGTTTTGGTGCTGCCTGCTGTTCAAGTTGTCGCTTTCAGATACTTCCGAAGGATCCATCATCAATGAATAACTTCTATACGCTCTTACCCCAGCCTTTGATTGCCAGAGCAAAGCATAGCAGCTATGGAAATCTCAGTTTGCTTAGGTGAGAATTTTCATTTACATCGGCACTAACTATTTTAGATCTTTTTGGGGATAACTTGTGTCTAAGTCATTGGTACCTTCATAAGAACATTGAAACCTCACATTAGGCACCATGTGTGACTAATAGATGGATAGATAGACAAATATATATCGATATGCTAAGTGAAAAATAAAAGAATAATGTGGGATACTTAGATGAGTTGGAGCAGATTTAATACTACGTTAAAGCAATTAAAAATATCAAGAAGAAATATTGGAGCTTATTGTATCTTGATGTTTTTAACTGCAACACTTGAGAATACGAGGAAAGAAAAAGTTCTAAAATTGGATCATTCATAATCATCAGATAACAATTTATGAAGATGGAATTTTTTAATGGAGGCAATCCAGTTATTGGTTTGCTACAGAATGGGCATTACTTGTCTTGCACTTGTGTGCAGTGATCATATGCGAGACATTTGCTAAATTTGGTGGTCTTCTGCCCTACAACTCTTTGTCACTTAGTTTGTATCCTACTCATTGCATTGTTGTGGTAACTTGTGCCAATTCAAGGAGCATAAAATTGGTGGCATGAGCACAAGAAGACTTTAAATTTTGGGAAAAAAAAAAAAAAAAAAACCTTTAGAGGTCCATATCAAATCACTCTATGGGGTTGAAACGGTGAACAATGACATATGGGCTGTGATCACGTCATATTCAACAACATTTTCACACTTGTACATGCCTTTGAGTCAGCACCAAATAAGTTTGCCACGTAATTTTGAAAACATCATGTCCGGGAAAAAAAAGGTTTGGTTAGGGTTGGCTCGACCACCCCTTTGGTTATGGTGGTGGTTTGGCCACCCCAAGCACCTCTCTTTTTCCCCCTTTTCCTTTTAATTTTTTATTTGTTTTCTGATGTAGCATTTTGAAAATGACGTGGTGAAAATAATTGGTGCTGTGAAATGACATGTACACGTGACAAAATGTTATTGGGCATGACATGGCCATTAGCCTACGTGTGTATTACTCACCTAGAAGATCTAACAGAGGAAATGATTTGATAATGATGCATACCTTAAAGAGTGATTTGATACGTTTTAAACTATCATGGAGTAATTTGATAAAAGGTCAAACTACAAGGATTTCTACAGTATTTTCCTTTTAACTTTTTCTATATGGAATATATAGCATATAGGCATCACCGTACCTCTTTAAAGTTTTAACCCATTTTTTTTGTGATAATTGTTCTTTTCAGAGAGCAGATACAAGACTGCTTGATTTCAGCTGAATTGACTTGTTCACTCTTTGGATCCTCAATTTTTGAAACACATAATTCATTGTTTGGTGTTGAGGTGCTACGGCATATTGCTCAGTTAGACCGTTCCAAAAGATGGCTTTAACTGCTGCAACACTCAAACAATGTTCTGAAAGTAAGTGCAGGCATCAATTAACTTTTCTACAGTCCAAGACGAATCCAAACTTAGGATTTATATCATATATTTATGAAGTTTGGAATTGGAAAGATATTACTGGTTGGTTGCAATGCTTACTAGTTTCCAACCTATATAATCCTTTGTGATTGAAAGAGAAATATTTTTGTGATATAATTTAAATAAAAAATTTGTGTCAAAAAAAGATTGTTGTTTCTTGGCTTAAGCATGGCATTGATGCATTTCTTCTTCATAAAAAGCCCAGTGGGGATTCTAGTGAATATTTGGTGTAACATGGTGAGTCTGAGCAGTCCATACTGCTAATTTATTAGGTTTAGATACATATACATACAAAAGTACCATTTCCTATTAATAGATGTCTTTCTTCATAGAGACTTATTTGGGAGGACCATGACCCTTCCTTGAAGATGGAGTTATTTTAAGAGTAGCAACTCTAAGATCATCAGCTCCGCCCACATTTTCTTTCTTGTCATCTTCATCACCGTCTTCCTCACCATCTCCGTCATCACCATCTTCATAACAATCATTTTCTTTACACTCTCAATTGTCGTCATCTCCATCATGATCTTCTTTGTCGCACTATTGATCTTCACCGCATTCACGATCACCATCTGTCATTCTCTCCATCTTCAGAGTCTTCATCATCATCAGTTTCTTCGTTCCCTTCACCTTCATTTTATAGCCTATTGCTACTTTGTGTGTCCACCACAAGCTGATTGCCAATTTTTTCTTTCCTCCCTGCTTTTGAAACTACTTTTTGGGCATCAGCTTCTAGACATAGAAGATTTGGTCCAACAAATATGTACCAAAATAATGCCCAAGAGATGTGTATCAAAATAATATGGAGCTTCTTCAATGGAGAGGATGAAAACAATTAATTAAAAGAAATGTCATACATCTTGGTAAAAAAAAATTGATAACTACAGCATTTCTCATTTTTATATGTATCAATTTAATAAATTATTAAATTGGAGGAATTTTTCTTACCCAGTTTAGAGAAAACTTTATTCTCCTAAAAGTGCAATTTTCTCTCTATGTGCTTGCCATGGGAAAATGAGCCAATTAATAATGCTTCTCATATAAGATTAGGGCCGGCAATTTTGACACGATCCGTGAATCCGATACGAACACGACACGAAATTAACGGGTTTGGGTTTGCCCTTAACAGGTTTGGGTCGTAAACGGGTCGATCCGGTTATGACCCGTTTATCTTTACTTAAACTGGTCGTGTAGCGGGTCACCCGCGGGTGACCCGCCAAACCCGTTTATCTTTCCTCTTTTCTTTTTTTTTTCTTTTTTTAAGATGAAAAGTAAAAGTAAATTAATTAAGTAAACTTAGTAAAGTAAACCTAGCACTAGACTACCAGTGACCAGTTCGGCTTTGGCAGCTCCAGCCTCCAGGGACCTTCGAGGCTTCGAGAGTCTTCGCACAATCGCACTTCGCAGTTCGCCAGTTCGCACGCACGAGTCGCACGACGGTGACGATGCACACCTTCAGGCTTCACCAGTTCACCGGCACCAGAATCAGGCTTCAGGCTTCAGCGAAATCCCGCACCGGAATCAGGCTTCAAGCTTCACCGGCACCGGAATCCCGCAGCCCGCTCGCCGCTCAGTCGAGTCAGTCTCAGTGACTCTCTCTCCCGCTCGCCGGCGCCGCTCAGTGAGTCAGTCTCAGTGTCTCACTCTCTCCCCTGCTCGCCGGCCGCCGCTCTCGGCTCTCCCCTTCTCTCTGCTGCACCGCCGAGTTTGCACTCCGAGTCTTCGCCGATGTCGCATCTTGATTCGGTATATAGCATGTAGGATTGGACGATTTGTGTATTGGGTCAGTGAAATTTTAGGGTTTTTTTTTGCCCTTTTGAGTTTTAGTAGTGGATATTCAGATATTGCTCTTTTTCAACCTAGCTCGTCATTTGTAGTTGTCGATTGATTCACGGCAAGAACTAAAGTAAGAGACGGGTATTGGTGGTCTTTGAATCTGCAATTGATGGAAATTTAATTTATTTTTGTGTTTTAACATTCAAAGCATCTCTAGACTTTGGCTTTACAAATTACAATTTCAGCTTGTGTATGACGTTACTGAGCACTCTGATTCTCTGAATCTCTTATTTTATCTGGTTTTGAGGAATTTTGGTTAAACAGGTCACGGGTCGTGTCGGGTGACCCGTGACCCGTCGAACCCGTTTAGTTTAAACGGGTTCACGGGTCGTGTCGGGTGACCCATGAAATTTCACGGGTCGTGTCTGGAGCCCCGACACGTTTAGTTAAACGGGTCGTGTCTGGGTTTGACCTAAACGGGTCACTGGTCAACCGGGTCGTGCCGGGTCACCCGTTTTGCCAGCCCTAGATCACGAATTAACTTAAAAGATTTTAAATGCTAATGTGGAAGGAACGCTAGAATAATATAATGTCATTGATTAATCTAATAATCTGAAATACTGAAGTGGGGGGAACACTAGATTTATGGTGGGCATATCAGATTTGCATAATAACGATTTGGATTAGTGCATAAAAGGTGGTAAATAATTCAATACTATTAACCGTTAATACTGATCTAGGACTAATCATTTACTGATATTAGCATATTTTATGGAGCGGCCACCGATCAAAGATTTTTTAGGTGTGATTTGTCACCTACATCTAGTCAATTTTATTAATCAACCTAAAATTCATAAAGTTTTACTGTCATATTGTAAATGAGTATCAAGTAATATTATAAATTACATTTTTATCTCACAATATTAACACGGTAGTTTTAACTAATATTTTGATTAGTTCTTGTTAAAAATAAAAAATTCAACGGTTGATTGAAACTAACAAGTTAGCATTATTATAAAATAATTGTAGGATAAAATATAATTTCTAGTATTACTCGTCGTAAATTAGGTACTACCTCCCCCTCATAAATGGAGAAAAGACTTGAAACGAAAATATAAATTTATCAAAATTAGTTATGATCCTTTGAAAGGCAACCCTAATGCAAAAAGATGTTTTGACTTGTGTAAAGATATGCATGTATTAGCAGAACTTACATCAACTACCACGGAGAATTACATGAAAATGAAAAATCATATTCATATGTTAACGAAGCAATTTAGTGGTTTAGGTTGTAAACATAATCTCTCTTTCCCAAGCACTTCAAGTTGGATCTACTAGCAATTTGTCCGTTAATGGTACGATGGTGGAAAGTAACAAGGTGCATAGTCCTCTTGTGAAGAGAACTAGGGGGAAACCACCATCAATACGATCAATGTCTGCAGTACAAAAGGCAGTGGTGGAAAAATTACAAGAAAGAAAGAGTCAATCAAGTGACATAAATCCCAAAGAAAAGCACCGTACAAAGAAGATTAAATAGTCAATAATCTAGATTTTTAATTATGCTTATTTAAATATTGCAAATACTTTTTCTAACATGTTCGCGTTATTTTCTAGTTGAAAACTCGCCAAGGCACACAAGAAGAAGGAGCACCAAAAGAAGGAGCACAAGGAGGAACACAAGGAACAGGTATACTTCTGAAATTTTAATCTGCACATTGGAAAATATATATATTTCTTTAGTGCCTTGTACTTCACTGTGATAATGTGATTAAATAGTGTATTAATGACTTAATGATTGCTTCTCTTAATCACTGATTGGTTTATGAGAATACCCTGAGAAACCAAAAGTTTTAATCTTGGTCTTGTATGATTATGTTTGTTGATGGCTGGTAAAGCTAACACAGTGAGAGATATAGAGTTTATTTTCTTTGCCTACTGATATGCTTAGCTGAGTAGAAGTTTTTATTTTGGTTGTTTTGAAATAAGGAGACTGGTTTTAGCTGGCTAAGATTTTGTTCTTAGTTCCTTAAACTCTGTGATAGTTTGTGTGTTTGTGAACTAAGAAATTGGTTGTTTTGTTACTAGGAGTCTTCTGTATGAGACGAGTATTTTATCTTTTCAAAAACAATAGTTTTCTTTACTTTTATCTCATTTTGATATTTCATTATAACATTTTTCTCCATGCAATTTCATTTTGACCTATTCTTTACTCTTGCCATTTATACAGGTTAATCTTTGGTATCCACTTAGCATGATAACAGGATTTGAGCCCAATTGACTTGATTAATGTTCAGCAATTTGCACAGAAGGTGATAAACCTATCTGAGTATAGAAGGAAGCTTTATGATTATCTGGTTACAAAGATGAATGACGTTTTATTTCTCATGATGGTAGTCTCACAAATTTGGAGAGAACCTGCAGTATGACATAGATGATAAAAAGAAAAAGAAGACGAAATCTAGAAGTGAAGATGCTAAGTGAACTTAAAGAACTTTGCAAATGCTGCACTTTTTGTTGGTCCAATTTTGTGTTTGAAACTAGTATCTTCATCTTGTGTTTTTATTCTACCCTTAAATTTGAAAATATGTTTATAGTAGGAAACTACTATTTACCCTTTTGCAATTCTGCTTATAATAGGAAAATTTGAGAATGATTTTAGTAATGAACTTGAAGTTCAAATCTGGAAAAGGATTTGACTTATCCTTATCACAGATTGATTTGTATACTGATAAGTGATAAGCATGTGCATGTCGGCCAGATGCATGCATGTGTTTTGAATACAGCATGGGCTGGCGGGGTCTCAAATCTCAATCTCATATCTTCAGATTTATGTAATGACTCATGCACGTGACATTATTATATCAAGCCTTCAAGCCAAAGAAAAAAAAAAACATTAATTATTGGAAAAAAGCAAGGTGAATTACTACATTAATATTAGACAGAAAAAACAAACAATTAATAAATGCATGCTAAAGTGATCTGGTCTTGCATATGGTTTGGGTTTTCTGCATAATTTGTTGGTTTGGTTTTCTGCAGATTATGCAGATGTTTGTTTTCTGCAGCATTAGCTGTTGCGCTCGATCGCATTTGGTATACGATCGATCGCAAAATTTTTATCAAGCAGAGAAGCGTTCGTTCGCAGCATTAGAAGGTTCCGCATTTTCTAGAAGAGAAGTGCGATCGAGTGCAGATCGATCGCAATGATCGATTGCAGCATCAGAAAGTTTCGCCTTTTCTGGTAGAATTATGTGATCGATTGCAGTTTTTGAGCCTGATTTTCTGCGATCGAGCGCACTGAGTTGTTGTTCATTTTCTGTAGCTTTAAATGTAGTTGTCTAGTTGTTTTAGTTTTGTTTGGCTTCTGTAAAGCTTGTTTTGACCCGATGGAAGGGTTTGTAATCGTTGATGGGTGTTTTTGGATTGGTTTGCTTTTAATGAAATGATTTATTCATCGAAAAAAAAAAAATTAATGCTAATCTATTATTTTCGGTAAACGCATGTAACCCATTTCTCTTGAGAGATATAGGCGTAAATTTCCAACTATTGTTGCTCTGACTTGTATCATTTCATGACACAATCATGCTCAATCACCCAGAAAGAAAAATGCTCTATCAACAACGTATGAATATGACATTCATATGGCATATGCTTCACACCTCGCGGTATCACAAGTGGAATCCCAATAAGCTTGGAAAGACAATGACCAAACTAATTAAGCTTTTGATTCCTCACCTAATTAAGCAATGCACCAAACTATCAAAAAGCTTTCAAAGGTAAATGTTCTCCTTCTAAATTCACCTTCTTCAATGACATAGAAGAAATTAGTTACATATCTCCAACTTAAATACATGATAATACAAAGAAGTAGTTCATTTTAACATATACTTATGACTACTAGATCCATGATAACCACTAATATATAGTAGCACCAGCAAAATAATTAAAGATAGGGCAGCCTGATACATCTATTCTCTAAATTGCAACATTTTTTTTCCACTTCCATATCCAATTTCTGCTCGAGTCTCCTAATTTTCGCCCAAGATTGCTGTTCAACGTCCTTCAACCGATGCAACATTATATCCAATTTCTGCTCGAGTCTCCTAACTTCGGCTCGGGATTGTTGTTCATCATCTTTCAATCGGTGCAACATTTTTCTCTTGTAATATGACATTTTGTTATCAGTCCAATTAAAGAAGCCACAATCACCACTTGTTGTATGATACAAAAAATATGAAAGCAATGTAAAAATTAAACCTAAAAAATAAAATTGGTCAAAAGAATTAAACATCGAAATAGTAGTTAGCCAATACCTTGTACTTTTCACATCCATACCACTTTCGAGTGTAATTTGTATCTGTCCAAGAATACTTTATGACAGCAGCAACTCCACAATAACACAATGGACGCCCACTTGACATCTCGCTATTCGCAAACATAATTAATCACCTGAACTGGAACAATATAGGATTTGGATCAGAATGATTAATATATATAGGCTAATTAACTAAACAATCTCATTCACGAGAACAATAAGTATTCCTTGAGAACAAAAACCAAAGAGACTGTTTAAACCAAGTCTACCAGCACCATTAACTAGTTATATGAATGATAGATGCACCAGCAATTTGGTATTTTCAAATAAAAGTGCTTTTAACATATCACAAAAAATGAGTTTTCAATTGAGCAAACATGACCGTGCTATACATAATTCTCTACCTGAAATCTCAGAGTTATGGGAACTAAGGAACAATGTATAATCTTCTCAACCAATTCAACACATAAAATTAAGGGGAGGGGAAAAGGGAAAAAAAATGGCATTTAAATCGGAAATTCTAGAACTGAATTTTACAAGCCAAGTGTTATTTGCACATTTAAAAATAATATCCATAACCTACATTACACATACCACCACTTAGAACTGACAATTAAAAGTGAAAAGGAGTAGTTTATCATGACTTATTACCTAAATCTTTCTTAGCTTGTTCTGTTTTCCCCTGTTCTTGCAATTTCATATATCACTCATGAGCTTTTTGTTTCTCTATCTCCTCTTTGCATGACACACAAAAAGTTGATAATAAATACAATCGCTTTACATACAAATTTGTTAAAACCATAAAGAAGTATACACTCCACAAAAGATTTGTGTCATACGACTAAAAAAGAATCAAAGAAAATCACAAATGATATAAATAAAGGGACTCTCACTTCGAAATAGAACATAAATTGTCCTCTTAAAGAAAGAAAGTGACCATGAACAAACCTTTCACGCCTTAAAAGTTTATAATGAAAGAAAAAGCAAAAAACTCACTGTTGTAGACCTTTTTATGGAGATCTCATCAAACATGAGGAATGTAACAGTAGTAACACTTCTTCTTACATATGACAAAGGAACACACAATAGTAAGCACGACAAGCCCCTAGAACACACAATAGTAAGCACAAGAAGCCTCTAGAACACAACACACAACGGTAAAGGAAAATAAACATCTTTATAGGCACAACAAACAAAAAGCTAGCACCTACTTACAAAACAAATGCTTCTGAAAGAAGAGCTAAACAAATTCTATACTGCATCAAAACCTAAGCTATATAATGAAATTGAACCCATTTGTCAGAGAATAAATAATTGAACCCATTTATGCAGGAACCCATGCATATATAATGAAATCATCTTAAACCAAAAATCTGGGTGGCTCGTGTGAAGAGCGGCAGTGAGAGAGAGAGAACAAAAAAAAAAAAAAAACCTGCGCATTTGGGATTTTGACCGATGTAGCATCTAAACCTTGAATAACCTCAAAATCTCATCCCTCTTTAGAAATCAAACACAAAAGGCACTATCAAGAAAATGTTGCCACAAACAATCAAGACTCACCATTTAGAGGTTTTGCTTCAACTATGTCCCATCTTCAAACAGAAAACCAATCATTTAAGTTTCATTAAATGAATAAAAATTCTAACTCAATCCGAAAAAAGAGGTCATAACCAAAAAACCATTGTTGAATCACAAAGCCTTTTCCATCAATTTTCTCACATATTTTCATAACTTTAAGCAATCACTCGCCAAACCCCAACAGAATCATGCGTTTCACCAAAAATCTCAAACCTTCTTATAGAAGCAAAGAAGAAAAAACTAAATCATTAAGCCCTTTTCACCAAGATTTTACATATTGTCAAAACTTCAAATAATCATTCACAAAACCCACCACAGAAACTACGTGGGTATCACCAAAACCCCAAACTCCTTATAAAAATAAAGAGAGAGAAAAAAAAAAAAAAAAAAAGGAAAAGAAAACGAACCCAATGGATGTTCGAGCATGAACGAGGTTTTGGCCATGGCGAGATCCGCACTACGATTACTCCTTGAGAAAACCAAACACCAAAACATCACAAACCCCACAATAATTTCATCCCAACAATAATTCCCTCTCACCCACATACCCAAATAAAATGAAAAAAAAAAAAAAAACCCAGACTGAAAAACACGTATTACTGTTTGGGTTCCCGGAGAACAGCATTCTTTTCGTCCTGGATGGGTCGCCGGAGATCTCTCGCTAGAGTGAGAGAGAGAGACGCGATGGAGGGGGAGAGAGAGAGGCGCAACAGAGGGGGAGAGGGAGAGGCGGCGACCCGCAGGTGGCGTTCGGTCGGATCTGGTGGGCGTTACTGGGACTGAGAGAGAAATGAGCGGGAGGGGAGGGGGGAAATGAAACCCAACGCGGTTTTCATCTCCTTTAGAAATTCTTTTTTTTTTTTTTTGGACTGACGTGGACGACGCCACGTCAGCAACACATGGACGCGGGATGGACTATTTCTCGCCGTATAGAATTACTCATGCTCTAAAGCAAAACACTTCTTTCAGTGTACCCATCATGGACATTCATTCATAACTCTATTAAGGGTTTAATACTCTTTTGCACTATAGAGTTTTAACACTTTATTTTTTTCTTTTTTCTTTTAAGGTTTTATTTTTATCACAAGAAGTACGCATGGTTTTTATAAAATCCAAGATGGTACTTTCGTTAAAATTTCTTCCAAAACTTAATAGAACGCACGTCAGCACCAATCAAATGTCATCACATGTTATATAATTATTTTTTAAAAAGATTAAAAACTATTAGGGGTGGCTACGGCCACCCCTTGGCCATTTGGGGGTGGCTGGGCCACCCCCATGGAGCCCAAGGGCCATTTGGGGATTGCGATTTGAAAAATACAGAAAATTTGAATTTTCAAATCGCAACCCACAATTTTTAAAAGGTAAACTATGATTTTAAATGTCAAGTCTTGATTCTTATTTTAAAATCGTAAACTCAAATGAACAAACTCTCAGACATCTTATCTCCTAGTATTGATAACATCAAGTGATCAAGGAATTTTGTGAAGTGCTCAAATAATTTTGTGAAGGAAACTCATGGAGTTTGCACTTGGTTGATTCCATTCTTCAAGCAATAATTTATAAATTAAAAATTTATACAATATAGAATATAACAACAATTTATAGGTAGCAAATTAAAAATATATTACTATATATAACTATATAACAGAAACTAAAGCATATGTATAATGTCAGAAAGTTATAAATATAGTATACCATGTATCACTAATTAACCATAGAACAAGTATAATATATAATTATACTTGAAGAAAAAAAGAATATATGAACGAGTTAATGAGTTAGGCAAACAAGCCAATCGAGTTTTAAATGAGCTGAGCTCGCGAGCCCATATCAAGTTTTCTCGAACAAGTCGAGTATGTTATGTATCATTTATTAATCGAGTGAGATTTTACAATAGGTTTGTATGGATTATTAACTAGGTATAAGTAGTTTAGTTGGGGGGATTAATTTGGGCTTTGGATTACTAAGGACGCTAGAGGGGTAATTTGAACTTTTGACGGACGTACGCTGCTGTCTGTAGTGCAGACGTATGTGGAGGGACCACCAGACGTACGCTTTACAAACCGTACAGGCAGACGTACGTGGGACCACCGGACATACACTACTTTTTGAATACCCTCTGATTAATACCTAGACGTATGAGGCAACCATGGAACCACTGGGAAAGAACTACCGGATGTAAGCCCCTTGGCCGGACGTCCGTTGCTTTTCTGAGCCTATAAATAGCACCCTACCCCTTTCGTGTTTTTCATAGCTTCAGAATGCCCCCAGGCTGCCAGAGTGTTTTCAAGTGTTTGTGAGTGTTTGGTGAGCGTGTGTGTGAGGCGTTTGCGAGTTTCAGAACGTTCGTAAGGCGAAACTCTTGCGGTTTTGTTTCAAGGAGATAACGTTCGATCTTTAACTTTTAATTACGTTGTTATATTGTTCGTTTTATGTTTAGTTGTAGTTATTAGCTTAGTTATGCTTTAAGACCCGTTTGGATTAGCATTTTTGTTAGCCTAGCGTTGTTACGTTGCATGGAGGTTATTAATTAGACTAGAAGGCTTTAGGTTGTTCCTAGTAGCCCTAGGAGTCGGAGAATAGGCGGACAGTGGAAGAGAAAATGAGGTTCTCCCTGAGGACCCAAACAGCGGACGTAAAGTATCGTGACTGGACGTACGGCTTGTCGTTGCACGACGGACGTACGCTCTCGAGCCCGGACGTACGGTCACTGTGTGACAGGGAAACCCTATTTTCATCAACCGTCCCGTAGCTCCTGTTTTCCTTACTTTAGAGTTGTTTTAGTAGAATTATGACTAATAGAAGGTTTTTCACAAATTTGGAGAACCCAGATCTTTTAGAGTTTTTAGAAACGAGTATCGATCCAGGTGAGTTTTAACTCACATAATGCGCATTATTATTTTTCATGCACTGCACGTCTATTTTGTGTACTGAGCAAACATGCATATTTTACATCTCTTACGTTTTGTACAAATTGCACATAAACTCTGTCTTTTGGAAAAAATGTTGTGTTGAACATGTTAACCAAGTGAGACTTATAAAATGACATGTATGTAAAATACAGACAAGATAATTGCATCGTATAACATGGTACACCAGTACGTGCAGTAATAATGGCCATGGGCTTACTATACATGTTAGCTTTATAGTCAAATGTGTGCATTATGTGAGGGCTGTAGATCCAATGGTTCGGTCACTACAGGACGGACGTCATTAGTTGGTGTGGGCCACTCGGGGTTAGACCCGATCGTGCCACTAATGTTATGTACAGTATGTTGTACAATGGCTGGGGCACTGGCACTGGCATTGTATTATAGGTCCCTCGGGACATCATCAACCCTGCTGAAAAAGGGTAATATCTTGGGCAGACCATACTGTTGAACTATGATTGTTATTTATGTCATATGCATATATCATTACTATATATATATCACGCATAATTAAACTGTCATGATGGAGCTGTTTTTGCTTATTAAACACCTGAGTTTATTACTAAAACTGGCATGGGCATTATCTGCGTTAAAAGTCACTAAGTCTTAGACTTACCCCCTTTATTTTATGTCTTTCTCCATCATTACGAATAATTGCGCAGTTTAGCTGCTTTAGACGAGGATGCCGTCGGAGCCTACTTAGGTGATTGCTCAGGATCTGATACGGGTGATCTTTGAGGATATGGATCCTGTTTGGCTTAGAACAATGTGGGAGGATGGAGGATCTACCCGTGCAGACATGATAGAGATTTTGATCTCATTGGCTTTGTTGAAGCTTAAGTCTAGGCTTTGATCTGTTGATCTTTTGTGAACAATGTTGTAATATCTTATTTTGAGAATGTATCTATTTGACGGTCTGATGACCGATACATTTGGTGACTCTTTATAATATTATGGATGTAGTACATTATCTCTGATATCACTGTGTGATGTTTTATTTATTATCTCTCGATCACATAGTCTTGGTAAAGTCTTCTGCTGCAGTTTTCTCATTATGACGAGGAAGTTGATTTCCCGGAGGTCGTGTCTCGGAGGAACATGGCTGGGATGGTGCGCCGTGGAGTCAATTACTAGTTAATTGATATTCACATTGGGCGGGGCGTCACAGTATAGAACTCGAGTTTGAGTCAAATTAAACTGAGCAAATATTGAACAAGTTGTTAAACGGAATGATTTATTTAGAGCCCTATGCAAGCCTATGACCTTCAAGCCATACGGCTAACATTCAACTACAGAAGCAGAATGGAATGCAATATCCCAATGTCATCTAAATTTTGGGTCCTAAAGACAGAGCCCAAACAGAGGGTACATGGGGATTGGGTAGTTGTGTTGGGTGTGTTTGATAAACGTCTTAGGCAAAAACTTGGTTTTGCACTGTTTGGGGGCCCACATTTAATTATTTTATTTTTCTAACATTCTCTTACTTTTAACATCACATCGATAACTTTTTATTATTCTTCAAATAAAAAAATCACTATAAAATAAAATTTTTCATTTTTCTATATTAAACATTCTTAATTTTTTTTTTAAAAAAAAAGAAAACATTCTTACTTTTTCTTTCACATCTTTCAATTTTTACTACAGTGCAAAATTAAAACCGAAATGAAATCGTTTATCAAACCAACCCGTTGTGGTGTAAGTTTTCCTAAACATGTTTCTCATGGACTGTGAAATCAAGGATTCCTTTGGCTTTGTAATTTCTTAAATAATTTTTAAAAATAAACTTTTTGAACTCAATTATTGAATTTAAATAATCAAATTAATTAGACAAGAGAGCTAGGGGCAGCAATCAGCATGATGATTTTCAAACAGTAAAAAGATTCCCCCCAAAAGCATTATCGTCAACTTTATTTTATCTTTACCTACTCCACAAGGAAATAAAATTGAAGATAATTAGCGCTTCAGATGACGTGGCCTCCGCTGAATAATAAATAAGGCATATGAAGAAAAATAAGCGTTACTTTTGAAGAAGCATAAGGATAAGAGAGCTCCTAGTGTCCTACTATGCATCGTATGAAGAGAAAAAAAGCGTTAACGTGTTGCCCTATCAAGGATTGATTTGATTTATTAAAAAGTAATCTCTTTCTTTTACTTTTTTTTTTTTTTTCTTTTCAAATTGGTTGCAGATGATAAAGTTTTTTGAAAAATTTTCTTAAAATTAATTTATAAAAATGATACGTAAAGTATATGAAAAGAATAAACTTTTTTAATGGTATGGATCAAATTAAAATAAATTTTATTAAAAGAGTTATGTATATCTTATATATTATTAAAAATAAAGATACATCAATTTCATAAATTGTGAATTTAAAAGAAAATTTATATTAATCTACATTAACTGTACAGTATCTAAATCAACCCTTTTAACAAACACCCGTGAAAAAAACTTGTTAAAAGAAGCAGCACATAAAAAAGCAAAGGCCACTTGTTTTTGAGAATTTTCTTTAATTTCAAGGACACTTGGTAAGTACCACAAATAGTTTTTGTTTACGTTTGATTAATACCAACAAGTATAATTTGTTTTTAAGAGGTAGTTTAATCTGGGGGCTATACTTAATGAAGTAGAGATTATTAGTTCGAATTCTCATCATCCCTCTTATGCGGACATGTCAAAAACAAGTATTAATATTTTTACATAATTTTATAAAATACATAGTGTTGTATGCACTATAAAATATAACTAAAAATCAATTGACTAACCTGATAAATTGATTTTTTTTTTTATATAAAATAATAACAATTTAGCAATTTATGGACAAAATTTTGGTGTGTTACTATACACTACAAATAAAATAAAGTTTAATGACATTGGGATAATGGCACTTTTTAATGGCATTTGATCAATTACTTGGTTGTTAGCTAGAAATCAACATATTGTAAGGTGGAGGTTTAGTGACATTTTTTTAAAAAATATCACTAATCAAATGTCATTAAACTTTTTTTTTTTTTTTGTAGTGATACAATTTGGTACTGTTTTACTGAATTGATTTAAGGATATATAGGGTTGGCAATTTGCAATTAGTGAGTAACGGTTGATGAATTTTTTGAGCCAGTTTGGCAAATCGATTTTTGTTCTTGTTTTTAAAAACTGTTTTTGAGAACAAAAACATAAAATTGTTTTCTTTTGTTTTTTTTTTCCCCCTTAAATAAGCGTCTGACAAACTGTATTTGGAAACAAGTTTTGAAAATAGAAACAAGTGTTTAAGGCGTTTGGACAATATATTGTTTTCAAAAATAAACTTTTCACATATATAGGAAGAAAATACAAAACAATTTCGGTATTCTACATATTTGTTGTTTTCAATTATGTGTTTTTTCCATTTTTGGGGTGATTTCAAAACTAAATTGAACAACATCTAGCAGAACCCAACAGGCCAATAAATACATTAAAAAAAAAAAAAGCACAATCAAGATGACGTTAAACGCACAATAATAAACCGACACAGGATAAACATCAAAGTCTAAGAACATAGCAGAATCATACTTCAAATTGATAATTCAGCATTCAACATAGTCAAGCGGCTTCAAATCTTCTAGTGAAGGTTTAAGCTGGGATATAAATGTTTTAAATTTAGGAGGACACAAGAGGAAATTCATGCCATACTTAAGGCCCACATTGCAATTCTAGCATAACTACTACCACCTCGATTTGCTACTAAATGCAGGACCATGACTATGACCACGACCACCATCAAAGATTTAATAAAAGAAGCTAGCATAAGACTTAACACCACTGGTGCCAACGCTTATAGGAGGAGGAGGAGGAGGAGGCGGGGGACGACGATGGTCATCATAGTCACTGTCTTGGATGCCGCCATCACCATCAGGAGGGAGAGGAATAGGCCTATAATAAATTAACATTATCATTATAAAGTATCACGATTCATTAAAATAAATTCAACTGTATGATAGTGCAATAGAAAAATTACTTACTAAAATGAATTATCCTTTCAACTAACCTGTAAGATTCTAAATAAATGCCCGAGTGCCCCTCTAGCATAGTCTTGAACTTTTCACTTGCTCCAGGTCTAAGATCAAGAAAATTATCGATTGATCCACGAATAATAGCATCAAAAAATATCGAACAAATTCCTGGTAGTTGGTAATTTAGGCTTTCAAAATAAGAATAATCAAAATCACCCTGTTATTAATTAGCAAAAGAAAAGGTTAATATATAGGCTAATAATTATTCCAATTGATAATTGAAAATGATAAAATTAAAAAATAGTTACCTGATTCCTCTTATCCTTATAATGTTCATTGACTTGATCCATATAATGTTCAATGACATTTCGAAGGTAAGATGGAATTAAAATATTGTCCACATTTTTTCCATGACTGGGTGCCGATCGATTAAGTTGCGCAGTTTTCAATATAGCAGAATAGGGTGAGTCCTTTGGCACCTTTTCAACCCATTTAGCTAGCTTATAATGATTATTATCCAAATTCACATGCTTATCAAAGATTAATGGGTTTTGCTTCCTGTATTTTGCTACCATCCTAATTATGTCAATCTGTTGTTTTTTATTGTAAAAAAGTGGGTGAAGAAGTTGAAAACAGCTGGCTTCTTGAACATCGTTCAGTGAAGCAAATATTTCAGAGAAAAAAAGATGAAAATCAATAGGAAGAGGTACAAATGAACGATAAGGTGGATTTGTTTTCAAAAGACGATTCATCAACATGCCGACAAGGAATCTAAAGTGAATAAGGTCGTGTCTAATACCAACTTCAGTGTTAATATGAAGGTCAGTGCCTCTTAATGGTAAGCAAGAAAAATGAACAGTATTAGCGGGTAAAACTATAAAAACCCTATTCACTAAATCCCCACAGAACATATCAGCCTTGTGCAATCTCCTTAAATATATTGCTATATCCATGAACACTTGTTTTCCCCCAAATCCGAAACCAACTAGCCTTCCATTTGCATTCCATTGTAGTATTTCAAATGCATCTCGCATAGCTTGATTACTTCTGAGATGGTTTATCCAATCTCTGAAAGACTAGGAAAATAAAAAAACCAACAAAATCAAAATAATAAAACTACAGCAGGATTAAAAAAAATTAAAAAAAAAAAGGAAAGAAAGAGAAAACTAACCAATTGTCTCGTGTTAGATGGCATTGATATAGCAGTTACACCATTCAACGTAGGAGGAGGATTAATGAACTCTTGTAACTGACCCGGAAGGTCAGGTAAAATAACAACATTTTTAAATCTATTTCTCGTCTTCATATATGAGTGAACGTTGGTTATTTGGTGGCTGAGGGTTGATGGAGGGACTTAAGAAAAAAAGATTGATTTTTTATGATGGTGACAAGTAAGCTAAAAATAAACTTACTGATGCAAGAATGCAAGATAAACTCTTATGATCAACTATTCATAAGTTCAACTCAGAATTGTGCCGATGGTTAAATATCTCAAACATTTCCCCAGCTTTTTTCCACCATGTTTGCATGGCATGCCCTCCTAGCTTGCAAGTCAGAGAAGATCAAGACAGATTCTCATATATTTACTCTTTTCCAGCAGCTCTTTCTTTCTTTTTTACTGATTTATTTTTTGCAACTCCAAAAGCTGTAACTTTTCTTTGCAACGTTGTCTCTTATGACCTGTGAGGGCCGTGACAGTAGTGTGCTGTAGAAGGAAGATTAATAAAAGAATGGGCTTCAACGGTCAGGTCTGTTCGATTTTCTCTTTTGTCTTACGCCCTTCTTCCATTCGTCATTTTGCCATATTTTCGCTGCCTACGGCGACGGATACCCATGCCCTCCTAGCTTCCCGCTGCAAATCTCTAAACAAAGCAAATAAATTAAGGGTTTCTTATCTTCAGAGAGAGAAAGCGGAGTTGATCTGTGCAATGTCTTTTCAGTATTCAACAAAGAAAAATAAAATAAAGAGGACCATTACCAGACTGTCAGTGTCAGTACGTAATCAAGGAATCTTTTGAAAAATTTGGTGCAATCTTTTGGATTTTTCAATTTTTTATTTTATTTTCTTCAATTAAAAAAAATCGTTTTATAATTCATAGTCATGAAATAAGTAAATGGTTGGTAAGAGTGTAATTCTGGGGTGTACGGTAACCACTTGTGTAGATCTGATGAATCATGCCTAGACTGCCTAGTAGTCTAGTAGAGCCCCGTACGGCCTTATATCATACTTCTATCGGTTCTATGAGAGTGTCTTGGTGCACCTGTTGTATAAAAATTAAATTTTTTACCGCTTGTTCATCGCTTGACATTTTATTTATTTTAAAAAATTATATATAAAAAAAAAATGTTAGTAAAACATAAGATTAATTTTTCATCATACATATTAGCCACCACCTCTTATTGCTGCCGGTTTCACCCACGCCACAGTCGTTTGTCATCCATCACCTCCGGTCACCTACGATGACCCTAAAAACTCGTTTATAGTGCTTTAAAAATTGATTCTAATGTTATAAAATTCGTTTCTAATACTTCAAAACTTAATTTTAGATTCAAAACTAAAGCCTGAAGGAGAAGGTTAACAATTTTTGAGATTTTATCATCCTAAAAGTCGTCAAAGCCATGTGAAAAATCAAAGAAAAAACCAAAAAATAAGACCCATTTGAAAAAATCAAACCCATCAGAGCAAGACCCATAAAAAAAATCAAAAAATAAAGTTGCCGGAGCCGTGGGTCTCTGTGGCCGACTTGGGTCAGCAGACCCACAGTGCAGACTCACGGCCGGCTTGAGTATGGCCGGCCACCGGTTCTACCCATAGCCGGCGAGACCCAGCCATGGGTCTTGGTGGGTCTACGTTTCTTCTTCCTTCTTTCGGCCGTAGGTCTGCACCTCTCTTCTTCCTTCTTCGTTTCTTCCTTCTCTTCTTTCTCTCATTTTTCTCTTCTTTCTCTTTTCTTTCTTCTATATTAGAAATAGAATCAGATGTAGCCAAACTCATTTTCTAATTTGCAATTAAATGAATTGTTATTCATTAAGTGAATTGCATAAAAAATAAATTTTGTACAACCTCCTCATCTAAGTTTTACACGACTTACCAAAGCAAAAAAATGTGCCGACTATATTAAAAAATTATTGCATTGGATTCTTATAAAAAATAAAAGATTCTTATAATTTTTTGTGTTTTTTTATTGGCTAAATATGACGACATATGCTTATCAAAAAACACAAATCTCGAAACTGAATGGTCGAGGAGTCTCTACTTTTAAAAGCTCAATAAAAAAACATTTCTTCATTTACAGACATTTCTAGGTGAAGAGTTTCCTTTACGTTTTGTTTTTGTTGTCAAAGAAAAGTGAGTTCCTTTTTCTTTTTCTTTTTCTTTTTTCTTTTTCTTTTTCTTTTTCTTTTTTCTTTTTTTCTTTTACTTTTTCTCTTTTGACCTACGACTGTGTTTTGCTTTTTGTGGGGATTTTTATTTTTTGCCCCTTCGTCTGAATGAAGCACAAAGAATTTACATTTTCTCAATTGCACATTAATACGTACAGAGATTTACATATGGAAATTTAGACCAAGACCATTCAAAGAACATCAATGTTGCGGTTCTCAATTTGCTTTTCACGCCTACTAGTTGAGGCACGAACTTGGGTGAAGAAGCACGACATTCGTGAAGAAGAAAAAAAAAAAATGATGGTACTTAGATCAATAATTTGCTAAAAATAAGTTTTTTAAAAATATTTTACTTAATGTATTTAACGTGAAAAAAAAAAAAAAAAAAAAAAAAAAAAGTTGAAGTGAGAGTATTAGTTGGCATAATAATATGACATGAAAAATTCAAGTGTGTTTTTTAAAAGTTATAAATAAAACATGACATGTGTCATAATTTTATTGGATATGACGTAACACACTAATAAAATCCATTAAGTCAATGGATGAAATATAATTGCAGAGACTAAATTGTTCTTTTTTTTGCATACTACATAGACTTTTGAGTTCGTTTTGATATTACAGAGTAGGGGTATCAATGCGGGCGGTTATTAACCGTCCGTCAACCGCTAACCGTTATAACTGCTAACTATCTAACCGTTATAACCGCTTAACCGCCTAACCGCTAACCGCTATAACCGCCTAGCGGTTAACGGTTAACAGTTATAAGGTTTACTAACCGTAACCGCTAACCGCTAACCGTTTTTTATATACTATATTTTTATAATTATAATTATAATAATATTTATATATATAACATAATCAATTGATCATTAATGATTAAATCACATTTTTGTTTTAGATAATTAAATCATAATTTGAGTATTAATATATTATCACTATAATTTATATTATTATATTACATGATCAATTAATCATAAAATCATTTGATTATATAATAACAAATTATACATACATATTCATAAGTCATAAGTTATAAGTATGCAAGTTCATATTAATACAATAATGAACAATTAAGTATCTATAGACTTAGTTCCAATGTATGTTATCAACTTATAAGTCTATATATGTTATAAATTATAATTATACATTATACATATATGCAATTATGCATATTAAATAATATAAATGTAAAAGATCAATACTTAATTATATGATTTAATAACAATTCAAATACTTATTAAAATTAATAATATTATTAATGTACAATGATAATGTGATTCGTATAATATCAAATTAATTAATTGACATTTGATTAAACAATCTATTGCTTATAACCATAATTGAAGTATTATAGTATTATCATTATAATTTATATGATTATATAATAACAAATTATTCATATATAATATTTATATATATGATATGTTTGTAACTTTGTAATAATATATGATATGTTATGTAATAATATTTTTATATATATGATATGTTAGCAACAAGTAACATAAACTACATAAGTAACATAATTATTAATTAGTTTATAGTTACATATTAATTAGCTTTGTAAGTACTTATATCATACATTCTTATTATAATATTTTATAATTTAGTATATATTAAGTAATTATGCATATTGAATAATATAAATGTATAAGATCAATACTTAATCATATGATTCAATGACAATTCAAATATTTTATTTAAGTTAATCATATTATTAATGTACAATGATAATGTGATTTATATAATATTAAATTAAGTAATTAATATTGGATTCATTAAACAATGTGTTACTTATAACTACAATTAAATCAAAATATTATTAGATACTTTATACTTATAAAACATATATCACATTATCTTATATTCTTAGATCTAAGATAATTTTATTATATTAATATAAATTGTGATTAGTGAGATAATATGATCATATAATTTAAGTACGAGTGTATGACCATTAGATCATTAAAAATTTAGGACTTATGAGTTTGAGCATTACCATTAGATAACAAGTTCAATTAAAAAAAGTTTATAAGTAAATATGACAATAATTTCATAAGGAGTGAGACCATTTATAAATTTACTTATCTTAGTATCATAGTATAAATGTATGATACTATAGTAATAAAAGCTAAAAAATGCATAAAAAGCCCAATTTTTAAAAAAACGATTAGCGGGCGATTACATATTTCACTAACCGCTAACTGCGCAGTTAACCGCTAATCGCTAGGCGGTTAGTGGTTGCGGTTAGTAATATCTACTAACCGCTAGGGCGGTTACGGTTAGCGGTTATTGTCACTAACCGTTAACCGTAACCGTATTAACACCCCTGTTACAGAGAGTAAATTGTAAATCAAGTAAATCACATGGATTAATTTTACTTTTTCCCTAAATTTTTTGTCTTTATTGAAAGAAGGTAAAGATACATCCCATTATAAAGCTTTGCTTCCACAAATGGACAATAATTAAACAAATATTTTTTTGTTAATGACTAAATGAAAAATAGAATGGAATGACATATTTGTCAGTGTTAACTAAAACAAACTGAGTTTAATAATAAAAATTACAAACTCATGTCCTTTTTAGTTATTTGTGATATCGAAAAATCTCACAGATTTTTAGGACAATTTTCATTTTAAAAATATCCAAAAGAGAAAATTGCAAGAACTTATCATCCCCTCTATTAAGCTTCTTGCCATTTGTTTTCCATGTTAATCAGATGCACAATACATATAGCCTGGCTAGAATGCCCACAACTTTTGCCATCTCCAAGCCCTGAAACACTCATATTCCATGTTTATATATGGAGCCGATGGCCACATGACATCCCAATTTACTTAATACATTTCTTGTGATTGAGTTTGCCACTGGCTCAAGACACCCATGACCATTGTTGGTAGTTCAGCCGCTTTCAAATGACCAAATATGCCTCCTTCCTCCCTTTTTAAAATTGTTTTTTTTAAAAAAAAAAAAAAAAAAAAAGAAAAACACCATCTTCGATCCCTCTTTTGGTTGGTCAAATCATCAAAATAATAAAAATAATATTAATATTAATGAACTTTCTGTCCGGATGTAAAATTATCGTTTGTCTTTGACTCATTTGCATCACCAACTTAACTATCCATTGAAGTCTTAAAAATGTTTTAATTTTTGTTTCAGCTCATATTAAATTACATTATAATTGTTCTCAAGAGGTAGTTTAATCGGTTGGGACCACATTTAATGAAGTGAAGGTTACTAGTTCGAATCTTCCCCCCTAATTTTGTATAGACATGTCAAAAGATATAAAATTATATTATAATTATACCCTTCAGCGGCTCCGCCTCATTACTATTATTTAAAAAAAGACTGGGGTGGCTCAAGTCTCCCCCATCGCCATTAATTGTGGTTCAGCCACTCTCTAGTCCCAATGACCAAATCTACGGTTTGAGGGTGGCTCTATTGAAGGGAAAACACCATAAAAAAAAAAAAAAAAAAAAAAAATCGTTATCTTTTCAAACTCAAGCTTTTATCTTGAAATTTGGCTTAACTATTGTTAGAAAAAGAAAAATGTCTGTTTTTAATTTTATTATTTTTCTCAAAGAAAACTTAAAATCAAATTTAGATTGTTGCCGTAGTTAGGGTATGAAGGTATCAAATTTTTAATTTCTTTTAATTACCTCTATTTCATATGGAATTTTCATTAAATATTGTCAAAATTTCAAAAATATCATTGTTTTTTATTATAAAAATTGTAAAGATTCAGTCTTTTTTTTTATTATTATAAAAAAAACATATTTCAATATTTGCAACATTTTTGCAATATATATATATAAGGCAGGGTCGGCTCAATCAAAATTAGGGCCTTAGGCGAAAATTTAAAATTGGGCCTAAAAATTTTTTTTTTAAGTAATTTTTTTTTTTCAAAGTAACCAAAAAAAGAAAAGAATTTGTCAAAAAAATTTTTAAAGTAAAATATATATTATATTTTTATTTAAAATTTATTCTTCTCGCTTTTTTATAAGCAAAATTTTTTATTAAGTTTTTGTATTCAAGATTTTCTAACATCTTTTTTTCAATTGATAATATGGCTAATCCATTTAATCTCTCTTGTGACATTGTTGATCTTAGGTAGGATTTTATCAATTTAAATTTTGAAAAACTTCTTTCTGCAGAAGCAACTGTAACAGGTATTGTCAATAAAATTCTATAAGCAATACATGCATTTGGAAAAGAATCAAGTCTTTTTATATAATTTAATATGTCAATTGGAGTACTTTCTTCTATTTATAAAATTTCTTTTAAAACTTTCAGTTCTGAAAATAAATCTAAACCATCAAGATCATGTTTTAAGAAACCTTCTAGATTAAGACATTTATTTTGCAAACCATCATCATCTAGTGATTTTTATCTCTTAAAATTAAATAAAAAACCAAAAATATTTTCGTATATTTGAAACTGTTCAAATCTACTTTGAATTGAAGAAATAGCTTGATCTACTATATATAAGAAGTAATCAATTCTAAAAGATTCTTCAGCAAATTGTATTGTCTCGTCATTAGCATTCTCATCAAATTGTTTCTTTCTACGACTTACATGTTTTTCACGAAAAACATGTTCTATTTCCATTATGGTTGCAATCTCTTTAGATGAAATCATAGCAGATGCAAATCCATTTTCTCTATAAGTTTTAAAATAGGAAATAAGACCTTTTAATTGATCTATAACAACATCAATATGCATATCTTTCGATTGTAAATTTTTATTAACAATATTAACAACAAATAAAATATCATACCAAATAGTCATACTCAATAAGAATTCAAAACTTTCTATCTTATAAACAATTAACTTCACTTTTTGTTTTAGGATCTTCACTTGATTTTGCTAATTGTAGCAGAGCCTCCCTTATTTGTGGAGTTTGAAATTTTATTACTTTTATACTTTCAATTCGACTTTCCCAACGTGTTTGTGATAATGGCTTAAGAGTTAAACTTAGCACATTATCTAGTAATATTTTTCATCGTTTTGTAGATGATGAAAACAAAGTATATATACGTTGTACAATTTCAAAAAAAGATATAGCTTTAGGACATGAATTAGCAATATCACATATTACAAGATTAAGACTATGACAACCACAAGGTGCGTAAAATACTTTAGGATTTATATCTAATAGTCTTTTTGCACCCCTCGTTCTTTTCCCTTCATATTAAATCCATTATCATATCCTTGTCGTTGTATATCATCAATATTAATATCAAGTTTTTTGATTAGCCCAATCATGTCATTAAAAAGACCTTCTCCAGTAGTATCATCTACTGTTATAAATTCTACAAAATGTTCTTCTACTTTTATTGGATTTTCTAAAATATTAACACATCTTAGAATAAAAAATATTTGTTCTTGATGACTTGCATCTGGGGTACAATCAAGTATAATTGGAAAATATTTTGCTTCTCTAACTTTTTCAATAATACTCAATTTTACTTCTGTTGCTAACAAATGTACCAATTCATTTTGTATATTATGCCCAAGATAATAATTATGAATTTCCCCATCTTTAATACGACGAATATGCTCTTGCATTACTGAGTCAAATTCTGCAATCATTTCAATTAGACTTAAAAAATTTTCATTATTTTCTTGGTAAATCTTTTCATTTTGTCCTCTAAATGCCAAATTATTCTTACCAATATTTTTTACTACAGCAATAATTCTTAACAATACATTTTTCCAATGATCTTTCTCTTTGTTAATTTGTTCTTGGACATTTTTATCAATTGTTTTATTTTTTGACAATTTCATTTCTAAATCAATCCAGTCATTAATGTTAGTAATATGTTCATTGGTTGTTTCATGGTTTTTTAGTCTAGTACTAATATTTTTCCAGTCATTAGTTTCTTCATTAGCTAGTTACATTCTATTAGATTTTGAATTAAACAACTTGCAACAAAAACAAAATACTCTATCTACATCTTTTGAATAGACTAGCCATTTTCTACTATGTTGCTCCCCATTTGATAATTTTCATATATAATATGTATTAGAAAAATGCCTAGAGTTCTCATCTTTAGGAAAATCTATAGTATTGTATCTTATTGGACCATTTTCTACTAACAAATCCCTTAATTTTGCATCAATATTTTTCCATTGGCCTGAGTCATAAATATTTGTAACAATAGAGTTAGATACATCGATAATATGTTCATTATATTCTAATTCTTTTTGATGAATTTCTTGTTCATTTATGAGTTTTTCACCTAAATTATCCTCAATATTTTGTTTATTGCTAATAACAAATTTATTTAGAGCTCCTTTTTGAGATTCAATCAATTTGTCTACTTTTCTTTTTTTTTTTTAAGTTTTTCATATCCAGATGCATATTTTCTAGTAGACATGTTTAATTAAAAATACTAACAAATTAAACAAACACAATTTATCAAAAAATAAATTATGACTATAATAAAATAAATTACAAAAATAGAACAATAGAACCTAATTTGGCAAAGAAATTATGAACCAGTTCTTGGAGATAGGAGACTTGGAGAGCAAGAGAAAATTAGCACTTAGAGAAGATAAACTCAAAGAAGGATGAGCAAAGAGAAGAGGTGGCAAATAAAGAGATACATAGTGGTATTTAAACATAATAAAATTTATTTTTTTTGGCCGTTAACCAATATCCTTTAGGCTTTACCGTTGCCTATTCCTATTCCAAATTCACCCCAAATACACTCCAAGCGTCAGAAGAAGCCGTTGCCTAATGCCTATTCCTATTCTGCTATTCCCTTAATTTGTTCCAGCATCAGATGAGTTTATTATAAAAATATTTGTTCCCAAATACATTCAAGCAGTCAAGCGTCAGATGACAATCATGACATATGAGATTTTTTGTTCTAGCGTAGAGAGAGAGGACTTAATAGTTATAGACTAATAGGTTATGATGAGATTGTTCTCACCAAATACAAAAAATGTCAGGAATGGATGGGTTCTCACCAATACAAACAATGAAGGGATGGTTCTTGCTGTGTTTTTGGCGGTGGGCACTGCTGCTGCATGGCCATGCCGTGTAAAAGTTGGCTTTGTCAATTTTTTTTGGTTTGTTTATTTATTTTTTTAATTATTTTTAGAATTTATAATGAATTTATTAATTAGAGCCTTATTAAATTGAGGTCTTAAATTTTGATGAAAATTTGTTTTAGGCCTTATTGAAAAAAAAAAAAATGGGCCTTAAATTTTTTTTTTTTTGGTCCAAAATATATATATTTTTTTAAAAAAAAAAAAAAATTTTGGCCCAAACAAAATTTATAATGAGTTTATTAATTAGGGCCTTATTAAATTAAGGCCTTAAATTTTAATGAAAATTTTTTTAGGCCTTATTGAAAAAGAAAATGGGCCTTAAATTTTTTTTTGGTCCAAAATAATTTTTTTTTTTTTTAAAATTTTTTTGGTCCAAACAAAAATTTATTTTGGGCCTTATTAAATTGGGGGCCCTAGGCAAGGACCTAACTCGCCTAGGGCATGAGCCGGCCCTGATATAAGGGGTATTTATAGAATTTTGATAATATTTAACAGAAATTTCTAATGGAATGAGGAAATTGAAACAAATTGAAAGTTGAATACCCCTAATTGAGAGTTTATTAAATATAGGGTTGTGTCAAAATTAGTGAAAGTTTAGGAAAGGTTTGAGAATTTTTTTTAATATATATATATATTAAGCCTTGATTTTGTTTTTTTCTGGTTGGTTTGTCATTAATTCTTTACCCAATTTGGTCTAGCTTATATTGTCAGTTATAGTGGGCAGTTACATATTTTACTAACCACTAACCGTTAAGCGGTTATAGTTGCAGTTAGTGAAACTTATTAACCGCAAAGGCAGTTACGGTTAGCAGTTTTTGGCACTAACCATTAATCGTAACTGCATTGATACTCCTATATTTTCTCATATTTGACCTATATTTTCTTATTGACCTTTAGCATTTCTCTTATTTAATGAGTAAATTTATATTTTATTCTTATATCACACCAAAGTTAATGTATTGTGATCTTTCATAACTTGGCAGTTTTGAAGGTCTACTAACTCATGCCATATTAGTATTTAGTATGGTATAGTTGTGAGGTGTGAAAAATAGTATTTTCTTTTTTCTTTTTTCCTGTAAGCAGTAAAAGATGAAGAATATATATATGCCTTTTATCTTTTTCTTTTTCCTTTTTTTTTTTTTTTTTTGGTTGCTTTTTTAGCTAGTAGAAGATGAAGCTTTCAGACTTGACAACAAAAACAAAACGTCAAGGAAACTCTTCACCTAGAAATGTCTGTGACCGTAAATGAAGAAATTTTTTTTATTGAGCTTTTAAAAGTAGAGACTCCTAAACCATTCAATTTCGAGACTTGTGTTTTCTGGCAAGCATATTTCGTCATATTTAGTTAATAAAATAACACAGAAAATTATAAAAATCTTTTATTTTTTATAAGAATCCAGTGCAATAATTTTTGAATATGGTCGGCTCATTTTTTTTTGCTTAGAAGTCTGGTATAAGCCGTACGGGGGCTCTACTAGACTACTGGTCACTAGGCATGACTCATCAGATCTACTCGAGTGGTTACCTCTTTCATGTCCACCCCAGAATTACACTCTTACTAGTCATTTACTTATTTCATGACTATGAATTACGAAATGATTTTTTTTTTAATTGAAGAAAATAAAATAAAAAATTGATAAACCCAAAAGATTGCTTGATTACGTACTGACACTGACAGCCTGGGAGTGGTCCTTTTTATTTTATTTTTCCTGATTGAATATTGAAAAGACATTACACTGCTCAACTTTACTTTCTTTCTTTTTGAAAATAAGAAATCTTTAGGCTATCTTTACGAATAATATTATTCTCAAGTGGAACGATATTGTTCATAAAATAATCTCATTTTTAATTTTTTTAAATTAATTATAATATTTTTACTTTTACATTATATTAATTATTTTTTAAATAAAAAAATTATTATAAAATAAATTTTTTTACTTTTTTATATAAAATATTATTATTTTTTTCTCTCATATTAATATATCTGTTCCATTCCGCTCGTCATCCCATACTATTCCCAAACATAACCTAATATACTTGCTTTGTTTAGAGATTTGCAGTGGGCAGCTAGGGGGCATGGGTATCTGTAGCCGTAGCCTAGGCAGCGAAAATATGGGAAAATGACAGATGGAAGAAGGGCCCAAGACAGAAGAGGCTTCTCAGCCCCAGCCTTCAGACCCTCCGTCCTTGAGCAGGTGGAGTACAGGAGCCGTCGTCGACTCCTCGTGCAGGTATCTCTCTCTTTCCGTCTCTCTCTCTCTTTCTCTGGGGGTTGTCGTCGTGCAGCTTCTGCAGTAATTTCCTGAAGGGGATTTTCAACATTTTTTTTCATCTCTTTTTTCTTTTAGAATTATTCACTATTTTGTTCGTGATTGTTGTGCATTCATTTATCAATAAGTGTGATTGTTTCTAATATTTTTTCTTTGCAAATTTTTCGTTAACATCCGATTTGGTTGCTGAGAATTGGAGCGGAAGGAAAAAAGAAAAACTGAAACTCGTGGGGTTTAGTTGTAAGCATGAGAGAAGCTAAAGTAATCCAGAAATTAAAGATCTTTTTTTTTTGCCTAGTTTTCTGAGCAGTCAAACAGAGCCAATTTGTTGTATTACTGATGGATTTTACTTTTTCTTTTTGAACTTTTCATTGGGGTATTCTTATTTGTTGTAAGCTTCTGATTGGTTTCTGAGATGGAAATTTTAAAATCATTTGCGTTTCCATATATTGTTAATGTTTTTAAGGAGTTAAGATTTTTTCACTGAGTCGTTTCCACCGATCGTTGTTAATGTTGGTTCCCTATTTTATGAATTGTTGATTATGTTTTTTTTCCCATTATTGTGGATTCTACTGATAATGATAATATTGAATCTTTATCAACTGTTGGAACTCAAAATCCTAGTTCAGTTCTCCCACTAAAACCTAAAAAATGTGAATGCTTAATTTTTTTTTTGCTACTAATTCCATTTGTTGTATTGTGATTGTAATTATTTTTCTGTTACATTCTTTGTAGAAATTAATTTGAAGAACATCACATTTTCCTTGAGGATGTTTAGGCAGGCTAAGGAATCCTTCATGGAGGAAGGGGAGGAAGGCTTCACAGTGGTGGATAAACCAGTGAAATTGAGACGGTCGCTTTCTTGGTCATCATTTGATGAACTCTCTCCTTCCCGAAATATAGAAAAAATGCTAATGCAAGGAATTCCTTGTTTGGCACGTTTACATTCTCATCATCCTACCAGAATTTTGACTCGTCCTTGCGAGATTGTCGTCTGTATGCCTATTCAGCAGCCGGAGGGCTGCATGGATCATCACTCAATGCCGATTTCCAGGTGGTACCGCCTTCAGGTACCTGCTTTCCTTCCTCTCAAGCCGGTAGAAATTTTTCCTTTTTGGAAGGGTTTTGTTCCGGTAGCCTCCTCGGTTGCAGTTTTAGGATTCGAAATTTATTATATAGGTGGTTTCTACGATCCCGATTGTTACTACTTTCCACGTTCAATTATTCCCGATGTGCTCAAATTAGACTTCACCTCTAGCACCCCTGATTTGGTACCTGCAAATAATTATATGATTTCTTCGAGAATAGAGCCTATAATTTTAGTCCACGATCAGAAACTCTTTGTCATAGGGGGTTTTCCTTCTACTACTACTGCTACTGCTGGGCCGTCGTTTGAGATGTATGAACCCAAAATTAAAGAATGGGAGCCTTGGAAACCTTTGCCTGAGCCTCCATTTTATGTGGGACGTCAGCTTATTTATGGGACTCTTGAAAATCCAAAGAGGATTCTTATTGCCCCTGTTGTCCCGAGAGAATTCTCCGTTATTTTTTACGTATATGATGTGGAGCGTCGTGTTTGGAGTTGTCTCGGCGACCGCTCAATACACCGTAAATGTCCTATTGAATGGGATGGATGGGGACAAAGGGCGGTAACAGTTGGTAATACTGTTTATTGGGTTACAAGTGATGCTGATTTGCTAGCATATAATGTAGATAAAGATATATGGCTCGAAGGGAGTCTCAAAGGCCTTGGAATTTCGTTTGTGGAACATAAGGAGCTCATGGGTATGCCTGGGTTGGTTCATTTAGAGGATCGATTCTTCGGCCTTGTGCAATCTGCACCTGAACTTCAAATTGTCATAATTGATGCCACCATCTTCAGGAGCTCTTTTGTAATATCTGTGGTTGGTGTCCTTAGATATAAGACGGAGGCCCCTACTGACATATCATATTGCTTTTCACTGTAAGTTTCTTGCTTTCTCTCAATTTTCCTTTCTTTTTTATTTTATTTTATTTTTTATTAATAATTTATGCAATGCTATTGTGGGAATGGTAAAGTTAAGGTGAATGAAGAAAATGTTGGTTGTTAGCCTCTTGGTTTTTAGCTTTTGGCTAGAGAGAGTTGTATTCGTTTTTTGCGTCATTAAAAATTAATCATCCAAAATAAAAGAGTCAAGATAACTCTTATTTATTTTAGGTCAAATTTGTTGATGATGCTATTTTCTTATGAAGTGTATTGTATTGTTTTTCTAACTAATAGTGAGGAAATATGTGGAAGTGTGCATGCTGGTGTGACTGATTTGATATATGTGAAGTATGAAGCGGAATACATATATATTTAGTCTATAACAATAGTAGCGAAAGGATGAAATACGCATTACGCTCATAATGCAGTCTTCAAAATACTGATAATCTAGAATAGTATTGTTGCCTTTCTTTTTCCGTCCCTTCTCTTTTGGACGTGTCTCTTGGAAAAGATGTGTGTTTGATTCTGGTGTGTTTCGATCTGCTTTATATGTCTTGTACAATGAATATCTTAAATAGGAGTTATTAATTTTTGGGATGATCAATTTTTGGGATTTGATCATCAAAATAAGCAAGTTTGCGAAGAATTTTCTTAAGAATGTTCTCTTATTTTAATTAAAAAAGAAATAAAGAAAGTAAGTTTAACTTCTTATATAGGTGAGGAAGGGATTTTTGTTATAACATAATTTGTATCCATAGAAAATGTTAGTAGCAGTAATTGTAGTTATTGCAATTGATATTTATCACGTTTATTGAATTTGGATAATACACTGGTCATATTTTCCTCTCACCGAAAATGCTATGCTATACTTATGATTCCATGAAATTCTAACCCCGTATGTTTTCTATCACACTTAACAGGGATATATCAAGTAGTAGTGCAATATCAGCAGCTGACATTACAAAGTGACAGTTTTTCTCAAAACTGGGTTGGATGAATTTCTTTTAACCAAATATATAAAAATGATATGTGTCCATTTTTTTAATGACAGTTTTCCTTCAAACTGGGTTGGAGAAATTTTCTTTAATCCAGTATATAAAAGTGACATGTGTTCCTTGAAAATGTGATATGCACATGTTTTTTTTAATTGCATGGACAAAGCTTGAATAAATTTTATTAAAAACTCATATGTATCTCATATGTTATTAAAAAATTGGAGTAGTCATTTATTTGGCTGGGGCCAACTTTCTCCAATGGTGCTTTCCATTGGTTTATAGTGGACCTGATCAACCACCATTCTCACATTCGATCACACCACGGAGAAATTTGGAGTGCAAACATTTTCGTTCGAATTGTATTTGAATGTTACTTTGGAGGTTTTGAGAGGATTGCTATGTGTTTCTGAGAATACTCATGCGGGTGTTGAAATTTGGATGATGACAGAGTACAGGGTAACAAGCAATTGGAGTCGGCATTATACGGTGCCTATGACTTTTCCCTATCACCGGTCACTAGCTCTTTCATAAGATGGTGAAAAGGTTTTAATGGAGGACAACTCTAGTAAACTCTTTTGGTTTCACATAGAAAAGAAGGCATGATACAAGATTATTGAGAATCATAGGTGACTTATTTTCAATATAAATTGGAAAACGCCTTATGTAGAAAGCATCCTTCTTAGGGGTGGGCAAACTAACCGGTTACCGATTAATCGACCAACTACCGATATTAACCAAACTGATATAACCGTGACCGATAGTTATCGGTCGGTAATAGGTTAAAAAATTTATACCGATAAGCTTATCAGTCGGTCATTGGTCAGTTAAGAATTTATTATCGATTAACCGATATGACCGATATATATTTTTAATTTTTAATTTTTTTATAATTTTATATTTTTTACTCTTTTGATTTTGATTTTATAATATAAAAAAGATGTAGTTGATCAATATAAAAAAAGATTCAATAAGCTTTTAGCCATATATATATTTAGGTCCCCAAAAGGACTAAAACAATTAATTTTTAATAAGTTATTTTAGGCTTTAGCCCAACAAAAAGTATTTGAACTCTCAAAACAACTAATTTTTTGTCCAATTAGCAACTAGTAAAAAATTAATAAAAAGTTAACAAAAATCGGTTTAACTGATTACCGATATGACCGATTAACCGATAGCTTATCGGTCAAGAATCGGTTAACCGATAACTTATCGGTCGGTAATCGGTAACCCTATTAACCGGACCGATATGACCGATACCCAACCCTACTTCTCATAGTGACAATTGAATTCGATGATGCATTAATGATCTTTCGATTATTTTTTTTATTTTTTGACATAATCTGCACAAGATGGGGGAGGGGGATTTAAACTAGTGACCACTGCTTCATTAAGCGTGATCCCTTTATGCATACAAAAATCTTTGTAATTCATAATGGATAATGGAGGGTTGATATGCAATTACATGTAATTTTATTTTTGTAGCAATTTTCATTTTTGGCATAATGTAATTTAACTACATTCAAATGAAAATGTAAATTTATGTTTTGCAACAATTTTCTTTTGTTATTATATATAGATATAAGATTACTTGTTTCGCCACGATGAATATTTATTCTTCGAAGAGTGCTATGCATTTTAAATTTTTTTCTCAAAAGTTAGTTCTCAAATAATGTGTCAACATTTAATGAGATTTGTTATTCTGAAAAATATATTATCAACTCATAAAATTGTGACACATCATTTGAAAACCATTTTTTAAAAATAAAAAAAATAAAAAAATTTGAGATGTATAGCATTTCCCATTATCCTTTCACCTTTGATGTCCAAAATGTATTCGACTCTTTAACTCTTAAAACACGAGAGGGGATATCTGCAATACGGTCAGTGCATAAAGGTAAGGTTTTTTCCACACCACTTACAAGCTAACACCTTAAATAAAGGGAAAAAAAAAAATGCACAAAACTATCATACATCCTGAAACACTAGATTTTTCCTTATTTCTTCTTCTCTCCCATTTCTTCCTTCCTGCTGACCTCTCCCATTCTTCTTCTTCCTTCTTGTCATTTAAAATAGAGAAAGAGAGATGGTTTTGGAGAAAGAAAGAAGACCCACGGCCACCCTGTCCAGATCACCCTTTTTGGCTGGATCACCCTCTCCAGTGCCAACAATCTTCTTCGGCGTTAGGGTGATAAAATCCTCAAGGGTTAATCTTCCCCTTCTAGGTTTTAGATTTAATCTAAAAATGATTTTTGTGAAATTAGAAACGATTTTTGTGGCATTAGAAACGAATTTTAAGCATTAGAAATGGGTTTTTTAGGCTTGGTTTTGTGGGTTTTCTGGCAGGTCAGGTGAGTTTTCCGGTGGCGTGATGGGCTGGCCGTGGAGGACGTGATTGGCAAGGTGAGGGAGAAGAAGGAGAAAAGAAAAAGAAAAAGACCAAATCACGGCCTAGGGTGGATCGCGGCCACACCTAGTGGCCGGAGCTCTTTTTTTTTTTTTGGTTCGTCGGAGGTGGGCCATGGGTGGCAGCGTCTGGGCAGGTGGTTGGTTCTTATTTGGTTGCTTGATTGGGTATTTTGTTTTTATTTTAAGTTTATGCATTTTTCTTGAAATGCTGAGGTATCAGCTTATGAGTGGTGGGCAAAAAAACCTTCCCTTTATGCACTAACCGTATAGCAACAGCACTCAACACGAGAAACAAAAAGGGAGCGAAAGAACGACTTTTTAAGAGGCACTGGCCACTCACAAGCGAATCCAATCGGAGGAGCCGAAAGCCTAAAACCCTAGTTAGAGCCAATTTCAGTATTTCACATTCAGAACGAGAAGCAAACAGCTATGGCGTGCAACGCATCAACCTGCCAGTCCAATTGCTACAGAGACGAAGAACAAGCACGAGAAGAAGCAGTAGATAGCTCAACCAATCCAATTGCTGATGACAATAATCAGAATCAGAGTGTGTGCGTCAAGTGCAAGTCCATCGATCCCATGTCTGCCACCGGCGGCGACGATGGGTGCTTCTGTGCCGACTGCTTCCGGAGCAACCTCTACGAAAAGTTTAGGCTCTTTGTCACCTCCTACGCCATGATTTCTCCCACCGATAACGTCCTCGTCGCCTTCTCTGTTGGCTCTCTCTCTCTCTCTCTAAAATTGTAAAACTAAAACAAATGTGTCTTTGAATAAAAGCAATAATGGTTGGTGATTTGTTTGGAAAGAAAATGTTATGGCAAAATTCATATACTTGATATGCGAACAAAATTACTTATTTGAGTTGAAGTTTTCTTTGCTTTTGCTTTTTTATTTTGGGAATTTTAGCGTTTGGTTTTGAAAAGAAAACTATGGGAGGCTATATATGTATTTTTCCTAAGCCTAAGTAATTATGGACAATTCTTCTCACAAAGAGACTTTTCAATGAGAATTTGTTCCCATTTGGATTCACTTAAGACTATCTAAATAAACAGGAATTGCAAGAAGTGAATTTACAATTCATAATATGACTTACAAGATGCAGTCAAATAGTATGAACTTTATTAATATAAAAAAAAAAAAAAAATAGTATGAACTTTCAACTGATTTAATCAAGTTGTGGATCAGTCTCTTTGGGTTAATAGCTAGACAATCTATTCTGGTACTGAGGCTCTCTTTGGTTTCTTGCCCTCTCAATTATCTGTGAAGGAAAAAAAAAATCTTCAAAAAGATTTCATACTGGAAGTTTCTGTGTCATAAAACTTGTTATGATCTTACAGCATGAAGATTCATCTTCTAAGCATATTTTTGTTTTGGGTTTTAGTGTGGCTCTACAGTTCGTGCATGAGATGCAAAATAAGTCCCAGAAGAATTTTGATGCAAGTAGAGATAGGTCTTTACCGGTGTTTGGTGTTGGAGTTGTGTTTATTGATGAAATCTCCATTGTCCCAGTTCCTTCTCATGAAATTGACAAAGCAATTCAAGAAATCAGATTGATTGTGTCCAATCTAACCCCACCAAGAAAAGAGCTACATGTGATTCCAATTGAAGATATCTGCTCTTCTAATTCCAGTGACGGTGGGGACTGATTGAAAAGTCTACTACATGTTGTTAGTGATGCGACTGGAAAAGAGGATCTTTTGCTACATCTATGGATGTTGTCCTTGCAAAAGGATCACTTCTAGATATCTCAACCACAAGCATATTAGAAAGGGAAGGAGAGTTGACACATCCATGTTTTTTGTCTATGCTGCAGAATGCATCTGAAAATGGATACAACAGGCTTGTACTAGGATCATGCACATCAAGGATTGCTTGCCATGTTATTTCAGTCACTGTAAAGGTTTGTTTTATATACTCTTCTGCTTATTTGTCGTTTCTCTTGAAAATTAAGATGGATGATTTGCTTTGTATGATGGATATTTCTTATTTTGGTGAATGGGAACACTTTCCATATGTTACCATATAGGTAATCAAACAATAGGGTACTTATGATTTCGACATGGGCCGTCTCTGATTCAAAGTAAACCATGATATTTTAAATTGCATATCTTTGTAGTCATTATAATTGTAAACAAGATCAGGTACTTTATTAGTTGTTAACCACTCATAACTGGTGCCCCTCAGTTAGTCAGCGGGAAGGGTGTTTCACGTGGATGGCTAATCAAATAATGTTTCTATGAACTGCACCACATAGTTGTAATTAAAGAATTTTTTTGAGCATTTATGAGATTGTATAATTATGAATATATGTTGTACCTTAAAGCATTCAAATGAGGGGAGTAATATAGGTTATTCCAGGAAGCAGCATCCTGTAGGATCTCTTTAAGGGCTTCCTTTCCTAAATTTTCCATTGATAAAATAGCTTGTAAACTAATTATAAGTTTTAATGCCCTATGAGACCAATTAAAGACCTAGTTAACTTACTGGTACTTGAATAACACATTCTTTTCTCATAGTTGATATATGACTACTTGAGTTTAGTGTGGCTTGTAAGATGCATTTTTCATTTTTCTATCAGACATGGATTCTAATTTCTCATTGCAATTATTTCCACTTTCATCTTGTCTACAGTTGCAGTAGTGATTGATAACATGCCAATTGTGTGTTTCGGTATTTTTCAACTTCAACTAAACTTTTAGGAAATAAATTCACTTTTCATTGACACATCTCGGAGGGCACATTTGTATTCATTGCAGGAACCACCTTTGAAATTAATTTTTATATAGAAGTGATGTAAATATAATGCCTTCTTTCCAAGGAAATTGTTTTGAAACTCTTCAATTGGCTTTTCTTTTTGTCTGACTTTTTTCAGGAAGACCACATCATTATATTTTAATTTACTTTGCTTTTGCATCAAATATCAATTGGATAGAAAAAAAAAAAAAAAAATCTTAATCCTTAATAATCTCTAATTAAATTTTCAGCTCATTTAGAAGATACAGGTCAATGTCGGAAGGCGACTTGTGTTATAAAATTTTAATTGCATTTTCTTCTAACATGGCCAAGGATATTCACCTCATCTTGACAGGGCAGTCTGAAGACTCTGGAGTTGCTTAAAGGTTCTTGCACTGGCATCAATGGCTTGGTATCATCATTTGTGACACTATTGCAGGTAGATACTAGGTTTTGGATATCTCTTATTCCTTTTATTGGTAGGCCGAATTATCTGTTTGTGTCTTTAACGGAAACCCACAGGAAGATTAACGTCTTGTTACTACCTTTGCCACGGTGGGTATAGAGAGCTTGCCCCACTGTAACATTCGGTGTTGCCTTAGGACCAATAAAAGGATTATTTGCTTAAACATAACAGATGACGTCATTGTAAAAGTAGGTTTTGCTTTAAAGGTTATAAACTTATATGGATAACTTTAAGCCCTACTATTTGCAAGTATATAACTTTTTCAACTTTGAAAGCGAACTCCTTTTGAGCCTGTTAGAAATATAAATATGGCCAGCCAATATTCTACCTCTCTTTTTTTTTTTTTTTTTTTATAAATCCTATTATTTTCAGGAAGAAAATCCTTCTCGAGAGTGCACGATTGTGAGAACAGCTGGAAAGCTTACTCCATTCCATATCAACAGAATTCCCGAGAACAATGACTGTAACCTCCTTTCGGCAACCCGAAGGCGTCAAAAGAGATATAATCTTAAGCCTAACGAGTCGATATCCTCAGAGTCATTCTGTTCTAGCTGTAATATATAGCCCACTCAATAAATCTGACCTACTAAGGTTGAGCAATCTGGGGAGTTGCCAAACAAGTTCTGATAGTTTTGGTGCTGCCTGCTGTTCAAGTTGTCACTTTCAGATACTTCCGAAGGATCCATCATCAATGAATAACTTCTATACGCTCTTACCCCAGCCTTTGATTGCCAGAACAAAGCATAGCAGCTATGGAACTCAGTTTGCTTGGGTGAGAATTTTCATTTACATCAACACTAACTATTTTAGATCTTTTTGGGGATAACTCGTGTCTAAGTCATTGGTACCTTCATAAGAACATTGAAACCTCACATTAGGCACCATGTTGTGGCTAGCTAATAGATGGATAGATAGACAAATAGATATCGATCTGCTAAGTGAAAAATAAAAGAATAATGTAGGATACTTAGATGAGTTGGAGCAGATTTTATACTACGTTAAAGCAATTAAAAATATCAAGAAGAAATATTGGAGCTTATTGTATCTTGATGTTTTTAACTGCAACACTCGAGAAGACGAGGAAAGAAAAAGTTCTAAAATTGGATCATTCATAATCATCGGATAACAATTTATGAAGATGAAATTTTTTAATGGAGGGAATCCAGTTATTGGTTTGCTACATAATGGGCATTGCTTGTCTGCACTTGTGTGCAGTGATCATATGCGAGACATTTGCTAAATTTGGTGGTCTTTGACGTAAAATAGTTTCCAGAAAATAATTTTCGTATTTTACGGTATTTACTTCGACATAAAATAGTAGTCAAAGGAAAATATTTTTCATTTTACCGAAAATTCTTCTTTAATTTTCGGAAAATAGTTTACGATTTTTGAAAACCATAAACCATTTTCCGATTTTGAGCATCTAATTTTCAAATTGACGTACTCTGTCAAGGCACGCCTATGACCTTGCTGGGACTTGACTAGGACTTGCCCGGGACCCAACTCGGGACTTTAAAGGGACTTGCTCGGGACTTGACCAAGACCCGCTCGGGACTTTACCTAGACTTGCCTAGAACCCGCCTGGGACTTTGTCGAGACCCGTCTGGGACCCACCCGAAACTTGACCTGGACTCAATCAAGACTTTATCGGGACCCACCTGGGAACTGCTCGAAACTTGACCAGGACTTGCTCGAGACCTAATCGAAACTTTATCGAGACCTGCTCCGGACTTTATCGGGACCTGCCCAGGACCCGCCTGGGACCCTACCAAGACCCGCCCGGGACTTGCTCGGGACTTTATCGGGACCCGCCCAGCACTTGACCGGGACTAGACCAAGACCTGCTCGAGACCTACTTGGGACTTTACCGGGACCCGCCCGGGACTTGACAGGGACTTGCCCAAGATCCGCCAGACACTTGATTGGGACCTGCCCGAGACTTAACCAGGACTCTCCCAAGACTTGATCAGGACCTGCTCGGGACTTGATCGGGACCTGCTCGGGACTTCACTAGGACCTACCCGAGACTTGTTCGGGACTTGACTGAGACTCGCTTGGGACTTTTTCGGGACTTGCCCAGGACCTACCTGGGTCTCGCCTGGGACTTGCCCGGGACTTCATCAAACTTGCCCGGGACTTCACCAAACTTGCCCGGGACTTGATCGGGACCTAATCGAGAACCCCCCAGGAATTGCTTGGGACTTGCCCAGGACTTGACTGGGACTTGCCCGCGACTTCACTGGGACCTGCCCGGGACTTGACCGGGACCACCCGGGACTTGACCGGGACCCGATCGGGACTTGATCGAGACCCGACCGGGACTTGACCGAAACCTATCCGGGACCCGACCGAAACTTGCACTGGACCCGCCTGGGCAGGTCTCAGTCAAGTCCTAGGCGGGTCTTGGGCAGTACCGAGCAAGTCCCGATCGGGTCTCGAACAATTTTCAGGCGGGTCCTAGACAGGTCGCGGTCAAGTCTCAGGCGAGTCTCGGTCGGGTCCCGAGCAGGTTCCGGTAAAGTCCCGAGCAGGTCTCGGACGGGTTCCGATAAAGTCTCGGTCAAGTCCTGAGCAGGTCCTGGGTAGCTGCTAGTCAAGTCCCAGGCGAGTCCCGTTAAAGTTCCAAGTAGGTCCTGGTCAAGTCTCGACAGGTCTGGTCAAGCCCTAGGACCTACCTGTAAATTTAAAGTTTAGTCTCGGTCAAGTCTCGGGTGAGTCTTGGTCGGGTCCCAAGCAGGTTTCGGTAAAGTCCTGGGCAGGTCTCGGACGGGTTCTGATAAAGTCCCGGGCAGGTTCTGGTCAAGTCCTGAGCAGGTCCCGGGCAGCTGCTAGTCAAGTCCCGGGCGAGTCCCGTTAAAGTTCCAAGTAGGTCCTGGTCAAGTCTCGACAGATCTGGTCAAGCCCCAGGATCTACCCGTAAATTTAAAGTTTAATATGATTTAATGAATATATATACATATAAATTTTGTGATTTTTCGTACGTGCGGTAAACACCGTATAAAAAAACATTTTTCAGAGAAAATGATTTTTCGATAGAAACCATTTTACGTCAAAGTAAACGGAGCTTAAGTTTGTATCTTACTCATTGCATTGTTGTGGTAACTTGTGCCGATTCAAGGAGCATAAAATTGGTGGCATGAGCACAAGAAAGACTTTAAATTTTAGTAAAAAAAGAAAAAAACTATAGAGGTCCATATCAAATCACTCTATTGGGTTTAAATGGTGAACAATGACATATGGACTGTGATCACGCCATATTTAATAACATTTTCACACTTGTACATGTCTTTGAGTCAGCACCAAATAAGTTTGCCATGTAATTTTGAAAACATCACGTTTGGGAAAAAAAAAGGTTTGGTTAGGGGTGGCCGAAGTACCCCCAATGGCCTTTGGGGTTGGCTTGACTACCTTATCGGTTATGGTGGTGGTTTGGCCACCCCAAGCACCTCTCTTTTTCCCCCTTTTCCTTTTAATTTTTTATTTGTTTTCTGATGTGGCATTTTGAAAATGACGTGGTGAAATAATTGGTGTTGTGAAATGACATGTACACGTGACAAAATGTTATTGGGCATGACATGGCCATTAGCCTACGTGTTATTACTCACCTAGAAGATCTAACAGAGGAAATGATTTGATAATGATGCATACCTTAAAAAGATTGATTTGATACGTTTTAAACTATATGGAGTAATTTGATAAAAGGTCAAACTACAAGGATTTCTACAGTATTTTCCTTTTAACTTTTTCTATATGGAATACATCAGGCATCACCGTAGCTCTTTAAAGTTTTAACCCATTTTTTTGTGATAATTGTTATTTTCAGAGAGCAGATACAAGATTGCTTGATTTCAGCTGAATTGACTTATTCACTCTTTGGATCCTCAATTTTTGAAACACATAATTCATTGTTTGGTGTTGAGGTGTTACAACATATTGCTCAGTTAGACCGTTCAAAAAGATCGCTTTAACTGCAGCAACACTCGAACAATGATCTGAAAGTAAGTGCATGCATCAATTAGCTTTTCTACAGTCCAAGACGAATCCAAACTTAGGATTTAAATCATATATTTATGAAGTTTGGAATTGGAAAGATATTACTGGTTGGTTGCAATGCTTACTAGTTTCCAACCTATATAATCCTTTGTGATTGAAAGAGAAATATTCTTGTGATATACTTTAAATAAAAAATTTGTGTCAATAAAAGATTGTTGTTTCTTGGCTTAAGCATGGCATTGATGCATTTCGTCTTCATAAAAAGCCCAGTGGGGATTCTAGTGAATATTTGGTGTAACATGGTGAGTCTGAGCAGTCCGTACTGCTAATTTATTAGGTTTACATACATATACATACAAGAGTACCATTTCCAATTAATAGATGTCTTTCTTCATAGAAACTTATTTGGGAGGACCATGAACCTTCCTTGAAGATGGAGGTATTTTAAGAGTAGCAACTCTAAGATCATCAGCTCTGCCCGCATTTTCTTTCTTGTCATCTTCATCACCGTCTTCTTCACCATCTCCGTCATCACCATCTTCATAACAATCATCTTCTTTACACTCTCAATTGTCGTCATCTCCATCATGATCTCCTTTCTCGCACTCTTGATCTTCACCGCATTCACGATCACCATCTCTGTCATTCTCTCCATCTTCAGTGTCTTCATCATCACCAGTTTCTTCGTTCCCTTCACCTTCATTTTATAGCCTATTGCTTCTTTGTGCGTCCACAACAAGCTGATTGCCAATTTTTTCTTTCCTCCCCTGCTTTTGAAACTTTTTGTTTTGGCATCAGCTTCTAGACATAGAAAGAAGATTTGATCCAACAGATATGTACCAAAATAATGTCCAAGAGATGTGTATCAAAATAATATGGAGCTTGTTCATTGGAGAGGATGAAAACAATTAATTAAAAGAAATGTTATATCTCTTGGTAAGAAAAATTGATAACTACCGCATTTCTTATTTTCATATATGACAATTTAATAAATTATTAAATTGGAGGAATTTTTCAAACCCTGGAGAAAACTTTATTCCTCTAAAAGTGTAACCTTCTCTCTATCAATGTGCTGGCCATGGGAAAATGAGCCAATAATGCTTCTCATATAAGATCACGAACTAACTTAAAAGATTTTAAATGCTAATGTGGAAGGAGCACTAGAATAACATAATGTCATTGATTAATGCAATAATCTGAAATACTGAAGTAGTAGGAACACTAGATTTATGGTGGGCATATCAGATTTGCATAATAACGATTTGGATTAGTGCATAAAAGGTGGTAAATAATTCAATACTATTAACGGTTAATACTGATCTAGGACTAATCATTTACGGATACCAGCATATTTTATGGAGCGGCCACCGATCAAAGATTTTTTAGGTGTGATTTGTCACCTACATCTAGTCAATTCTATTAACCAGCCTAAACTTCATAAACTTTTGGGAAAAGTTCACAAATCCTCCTCAAATTACCACTAAATTGATAATGTCCCCCCCCAAACTTTCAATTGTGACAATGTTTCCCTCAAATTACCAAAACATTGTCAATGTTCTCCCCAATGACGACGAAACTACCCTCAGTAAAAAAAATAATAAAACTTCTAGAAAAAAACATAAAACTAAAAAAAAAAATTAAAAAAATCCAAAGGGTGGAAAATTAAAAATTAAAAAAACAAATCCTTTGTATAAGAAAAAAATGAAAAAATTTCAATTTTTTTTATAACTTTTTTAAATAAAATTTTCTGTTTTTAAAAAAATAACAATTTCCGTGTAAGAAAATAAAAAAAAAATTCATTTTCTAAAAAATAAAAGTTCTTTTAAATAAAAATTTCCGTTAAAAAAAATCATTTTAAAAAATTTGTTTTAAAAAAATTCATTTAAAAAATAATTTTTTGAAAAAAAATCTTTCTTTTTAAATTAAAATTTTTTGTTTTTTAAATATATATATTTTGAGTTTATAGGGGTATTTTTGTCTTTTTGAGAAATATATAGGAGCATTTTAATCTTTGGTAGCCTTAGGGGGGACATTAATAATGTTTTAATAGTTTAGGGGGACATTGTCACAATTGAAAGTTTGAGAGGGATATTGTCAATTGGGTTGTAGTTTGAGGGAAAAATATGGACTTTACCCTAAACTTTTATTGTCATATTGTAAATGAGTATTGAGTAATATTTAAAATTACATTTTTATCCCACAATATTAACATGGAAGTTCTAACTAATATTTTGATTAGTTCTTATTAAAAATAAAAAATTCAAGAGTTGATTGAAACTAACAAGTCAGCATTATTATAAAATAATTATAGGATAAAATATAATTTCTAGGATTACTCTTTGTAAATTAGGCACTACCTTCCCCCTCATACCATAAAAACCATTTGAGGGTTCATTTATACAGGAAAAGGTTTTAGCCGCCCCATAACAATTATAAATAACTGTTATTATACTTTTTTAACAAAGTTTTCTTTCATATTTAATTATTAATTCTTAATGCTTTGAAATCATAATTAATGCTTTTTAATTCCAACAAAATTAATTATTAATGCTTGCTCAGGCTCGGCTGGCTCGTACTTGACTCGATTATTCAATGATCTGCTCGTGGATACGAAAATAAACTCGAACATTAAAAGATACATACCCTTATAAAACTCGGCTCGCTCAGGCTTGAATAGCTCGTGCTAGCAATTTTTCATTGTGGGTGTTCTTAAAAAACGAATATTGTTAGGTGTTCCGCTAACATCCCAAATTGATAATATTTCTAAAAACCCACTCTCCAAGCAAACTAATAGCCTTTTATAAAATAATAATAATAATAATTTCATGGTGACATGCCACGTATAGTGTGTCACCAATTGCAATTAATTAAGTATATATAATTAATGATAATTTAAAAAATAGAAAGGATATAACCATCAAAACTACTCGTGACCTTGCTCGGGCTCGACTAGCTCGTGCTCGATTGGATTTTTAAATGATCCGCTAGTTGACACAAAACCAAACTCGATTATTAAACGATACATAGTCGTATATATATAAGGGCTCCGCTAGCTCGACATTAGACATTAGCGTGAGTCATATATATTTATTATATATACATATCAATTTGTCAAAAAAATATTAAGTAACAATAATTAAATGGTATACAATATATAATTATATCTATGAGGGTAAAAAATGCTACGGTGATTAAAAACAAAAAAAACAAAAAATTGATTATACGTTTATCTTGAGAAAGCAAAAAATTAAAAAAAAATTAAAAAAAAAGAAGCTCAAAAAGCTCAGTTTTTGACAATAATCATTTACCGTAACCGCATTGATACGGTACCCCTACATTTTTTTTTTTATATTTGATAAATATTCTTTTATTGACCTTTAACATTTCTCTTATTTAATGAGTAAATTTATATATTATTCTTATATCACACCAAAGTTAATGTATTATGATCTTTCATAACTTGGCAGTTTTCAACGTCTACTAACTCATGTCATATTAGTATTAGTATAATATAGTTGAGGTGTGAAAAATAACATTTTCTTTTTTCTTTTTTCTTTTTTCCTGTAAGCAATAAAAGATGAAGAATATATATATGCTTTTTTTTTTTTTTTGGCTTTTTTTAGCTAGTAGAAGATGAAGTGTCCAGACTTGACAACAAAAACAAAACGTAAAGGAAACTCTTCACCTATAAATGTCTGTGACTGTAAATGAAGAAATGTTTTTTTATTGAGCTTTGAAAAGTAGAGACTCTTCGACCATTCAGTTTCGAGACTAGTGTTTTCTGGCAAGCATATGTCGTCATATTTAGCTAATAAAGAAAACACAGAAAATTATAAGAATCTTTTATTTTTTATAAGAATCCAGTGCAATAATTTTTGAATGGATCTGATTTATATATTGTTATTTTATGTATATTGTTATAAATTAAAAGGTGAAGATTTATCATAATAAATAATTGAAGGATTTAAATTTATCATAATAAATATTAATAAATAAATAAAATAATAGATAAAAAATAAAATTAATATTTATTATGATAGATCTAAACCCTTCAATTATTTTTATTAAATTCTTACTATTCAATTTTTAAACAGTATATAATCAGCTCATTTTTTGGCTTAGAAGTCTGGTATAAGGCCGTACGTGGGGCTCTTCTAGACTACTAGCCTCTTCCATGTACACCTCAGAAATTACACTCTTACCAACCACTTACTTATTTCATGACTATGAATTACGAAATGATTTTTTTTAATAAAATAAAATATTAAAAAACCCAAAAAGATTGCACCAAATTTTCCAAAAGATTGACGCTTGCGAATTAAATGGTCCGGTCTTCTTTATTTTATTTTTCTTTGTTGAATATTGAAAAGACATTACACTGATCAACTCTGCTTTCTTTCTCTCTGAAAATAAGGATTCACTTGCTTTATTTAGAGATTTGCAGCGGAAAGCTAGCAGGGCATGGGTATCCGTAGCCTAGGCAGCGAAAATATGGCAAAATGGCAGATGGAAGAAGGGCCTAAAGACAAAAGAGGAAAACCAAAGGGAAAATCGAATAGACCTGACCGTTGAAGCCCATTCTTGTATGAATTTAGGCAAAGAGACAGAGAGCCCAAGGAAAGACAAAAGAGAGATGGTTTACAGACTTTGCTTTCTGAAACACTCAAGATTTGGTTTTGCATGGATCAAAGAAAGTTGAAAGCTTACGCATTTTATGGAAGAATTGAGACATGGAGGAAGGAAACCTTAAGCATGCAAATGGAAAATGTTGTAATAAAATTGGTGTTTCAAACACATTTTCAAATTTATCATTATTTTACATATTATATTTGTAGTAATGACTTTTTGTACTAATGGTATTTCTTTATTGGTTTTCCTTGTGACCGTTGCCTTCATGACCGTTTGGTCATGATATAATTTTTTAACCCATTTGTCTTATTTTAATATATATATATTTTAAGTTTGTATTAATGATATTTTGTAATGATGGTATTTTGGTCTTGTCTTTTCATTGTGTCCATTTGCTTCATGGAATAGGATCTTCGGCATTTTAAATGAAATGGATAATATATTTATTTAGTATAAAATGAGGAATAGTATTGTCAATTTTGTTATTCAATTTTAATGTTAAGACAATATTATCCTTCATTTTATACTAAATAGATACTTTTCATTTGAGTTGAAATGAAGATGATCTTGTTCCTTTGGTTCATAGCCTTTGGTGAGAAAATAATTTTTAAATGCATTTAATGCATGTGTTGTTGGGCATTTATTTTTAAGAAAAAAAAATCACCATCTCATTTTCTATAAATTGAGCTTTACCAAGAAGTATCTTCTTCTTCTTTGCAAATACTGTGTAGTGTTGTTCTTGGTATAATGTTTTTTTCAAGCCATTCAATTTGATCTTCCTTTGATATGGCTTTTTAGTCTTTCATTTTCTTTGATAAAAAGGGTTGTTCTATTAGATTTTGTTATTGGAAGTGCGTCTTTAATGAAGGTAGACGATATAGTCTAATCATAAAAGATTGTGTGGTAAAAAATCCGATCATACTAAATAATTTACTTCAAAAAATACGAATTAACCTTTAAAAATAATATTTTTACGTGATTCTATAATAATGTAAGATCTTTCTGTAGTTTATTTTTATTTCTTATATTTTAAATTGATTTATTGTTAATTTGATTATTAATATTATTTATTTCAATTAAGAATATTTGTACATCATCCCAAATTATTTCCAACGGTAAAAACCAGCAAGAAAATCTCACCTCGATATCCTGCTCTTGCTGCCGACTGATCTCCTTTCAGTACAGAAGATAAACAATTCACGTGTTCGATAAGCCTCAGCCTCACAGAAGTTGGACAAACAATTCTCAGCCTTTGTAGCATAGCCTTTTGATTTTTGTCGTTATTTATTTATTATTATTTTCTAAGTACCTTTTTTTGGAAGTTTGGAAGATCTCTATATTCGATGTTACCTTTTTTTTCATCTCAAACCCTACTTTGAATGGACGTGTCATAAATGGAGCTTTTAATTTGCTCAGAAAATTCAATATCTCTCCAAGTAAATTAATTTGATCGTGTTCACAAAAGGTACTTTAATAAGTTAAGACTACACTTAATAAAATAGAGATTATTAATTTAAATTTTTTTTTATGTGAACATGTCAAAAATAATAATAATAATAATTTGACCATATAAGCATAGTTTTTACCACTTTTTATTCTTATTTAAATAAAAATTTATTATAAAATAAAATTTTTTTACTTTCTCATATCATTTTTTTCATTTTTTTATACCAAATATTTTTATTTATTTTTTACATCAATTTACTATAAAATAATTTTTTTTTTACTTTTTTATGCCACTTTTTTATTTTTTTATACTAGACATTTTTATTTTTATATTAATTTATATTAATTATAATATCTAAGACAATCTCTTTACCAAAAACTCCGTAAAGAGAACTTGTTAAAGAGGCAGCTCATAGAATAGTAATGGCCTCCTTGAGAAATGAAATATTTGAGTCCCAATTAAAACATAATAATAATATTACAAAATATTAAGACAACATCTAACATTTTTTCAAAAAATATGTCAAATAAAATTAAATACATTAACAGTTGTCTTTAATTTTGTACCAAAATAATTCCTTTGCAGCGAAATCTTTTACAACTATCAGGTAAGACAAAAACTTTTCTGAACCAATCCTTCCTTCCTTCTGCAGCATACTACTACCACGGTACCACCGGTCATAAGAGAGACGTTGCAAAGGACGTTTTTAACAAAATATATATATATATCGTAAAAATTTTATGCAATCTTATCACTCTCACTCTCAATCTCTCCCTCAAAAACACCCCCCTCTCACTCGATCTCTCTCCCGTTGCTCTCCCTCCCTCTCACTCCGGCGAGTTCTTCGATCGGCCACCGGCGAACTGTCTCTCCGTCTCTCGCTCCTCTCTCTCTCTCTCACTCTCAGTTTAGTTTATTTGTGTTTGAAGGCTGACATATTCTCTGTGATTGTGTAGGCTGACATAATCTATTATGAGTTTCATGTTGGTGTTTTGCAGCTTAAGCCTGCTCGACAGACCAATGTTACTCCCCTGCAATCACATTTTCTGCAAGTTCGTTTCCACTGCATCTTGATCGTGATCTTAGTCTTTATTCTTTTTTTTTTTTTTTCTCAAATTATTCTTGAATTTAATTTGTATTCTGGGTTTTGGTTTTTGAATTCGTTTCAGTTCCTGCATACCCATTTCAACACAGCTTAAATCAGAGTGTCCCGTCTGTAAAGCGCATTATTTCAACCAAGGTACGTTTGGTTCCTCTGATTTTTATTATTTTCTTCAAATAAAATAGTTTGCTGTGATTTTTTTTTCTTTGGATGCCTTTTTCTTTTCTTTTCTTCTTTTTCTCATTGGCTTTTATTTGAGAGAATAATTTAACCCTCTACTTTCTTTTGGCTTAGGTGCTTATTTAATTTTTCTCTCTCTCTCTGGTGGAAAACTTGAAATTAAATTTAGATCTTGAAATAACTTCTCCTTTAGTTCTTTTTACACACCGAAGCCAAATCCAAGAGAATTATGGGGAAAGTTTAAATATTTTCCATCAAAACAATCAGAGGCAAGCTTAAAGTCTGTTAATTGTTTTTCCTATTGGCTTTTGGATTGTCAGCTATTTGTTTTTCCTATTCATTGTCTGATTTTATTTTTCCCCAAGCTCCATTAATTGACTCTAATCAATTTGGGGCTTTTTTTCATATATAATAAAAGATTTATTATTATTATAATAATAATTTTATCATATCATTAGCGGAGACCTCAAAGTTGCTGCCATTGATTTTTTTTTTTTTTTTTTAAATTTTCTCATCATTATTGGCGACCTCAGAGTTGCCGCTAATGATATATACCAATAGCGGCTAATGATATACCAATAGTGGCGACCATAAGATTATTTCGATTTTTTTTTTTGCGACAAAAAAAAGTCATTAGTGGCAACAAAAAGTCTCCAATGACTAGCGGCAACCAAATAGCGGCCATTGTTAAAGTTGCCGCTAATGACCAAATTTTTTGTAGTGTGAGTTCAACTTATAAATAACTTATCATAAGAGTTTATTTTGCATTAGTATTTTTAGCTTACTCGTCACCATTGTAAAAAAATAGTCTCTTTTTCTCAAGTCCTTTCATTAGCCCTCAGCTACCAAGCAACCAACGTCCACTTATATATGACGACGGGAAATAGACTTGCAAATGTTGTCGTTTTGTCTGACCTTCCAGGTCAGTTACAAGAGTTCATTAATCCCCCCTCCTACATTGAATGGTGTAATTATTGTATCGATGCCATCTAATACGAGACAATTGGTTAGTTTTCTTATGTTTTTCTTTTTGTTTTCAAGTGGTTTTTTTTTTAATCTTACTGCAGTTTTATTATTTTGTTGGTTTTTTGTTTTCCTAGTCCTTTAGAGATTGAATAAACAATTTCAGAAGTAATCAAGCTATGCTAGGTGCATTTGAAATAGTGCAATGAAATGCAAATGGAAGGTTAGCTGATTTCGGATTTGGGGGAAAACAAGTGTTCATAGATATAGCAATATATTTAAGGAGATTGCACAAGGTTGATATGTTCTGTGGGGATTTAGTGAATATGATTTTTATAGTTTTACCCGCTAATACTGTTCATTTTTCTTGCTTACCACTAAAAGGCACTGGCCTTCGTATTAGCATTGAAGTTGTTTACTTTAGATTCCTTGTCGGCATGTTGATGAATCATCTTTTGAAAACAAATCCTCGTTATTGTTCATTTGTACCCCTTCCTATTGATTTTCATTTTTTTTTTTTTTTTTTTTCTGGAATATTTACCTCACTGAACAATGTTCAAGAAGCTAGCTGTTTTCAACTTCTTCACCCACTTTTTTACAATAAAAAACAACAGATTGACACAATTAGGATGGTAGCAAAATACAGGAAGCAAAACCCATCAATCTTTGATAAGCATGTGAATTTGGATGATAATCATTATAAGCTAACAAAATGGGTTCAAAAGGTGCCAAATGACTCACCCTATTCTGCTATATTGAAAACTGCACAGCTTAATCGATTGACACTCAGTTATGGGGAAAATGTGGACAATATTTTAATTCCATCTTACCTTCGAAATGTCATTGAACATTATAGGGATCGGGTCAATGAACATTATAGGGATAAGAGGAATCAGGTAACTATTTTTTAATTTTGTAATTTTCAATTCTCAATTGGAATAATTATTAGCCTATATTACCTTTTCTTTTGCTAATTAATAACATGGTGATTTTGATTATGCTTATTTTGAAAGTTTAAATTACCAACTACCAGGAATTTGTTCGATATTTTTTGATGCTATTATTCATGGATCAGTTAATAATTTTCTTGATCCTAGACCTGGAGCGAGTGAAAAGTTCAAGACTATGCTAGAGGGGGCACTCAGGCATTTATTTATAATACCACAGGTTAGTTGAAAGGATAATTCAATTTAGTAAGTAATTTTTTTATTGCACTATCATACAATCGAATTTATTTCAATGAATCGCAATACTTCATAATGACAGTATTAATTTATTATAGGATTATTCCTCCCCCTCCTGATGGTGATGGCGGCATCCAAGACGGTGAGTATAAGCATTGGCAGTAGTGGTGTCAAGTCTTTTGCTAGCTTATTTAATTAAGTCTTTGAATCCTCGATCTGCTACTAGATGCAACACCATGACCACGACCACCATTAAGGATTCAATGACTTAATTAAATAAACTAGCAAAAGACTTGACACCACTGCTGCCAACGCTTATATGACGACGACGATGATCATCATAGTCACCATCTTGGATGCTGCCATCACCATCAGGAGGGGGAGGAATAAGCCTATAATAAATTAATATTATTGTTTTGAAGGATTATGATTCATTAAAATAAATTCGACTGTATAATAGTACAATAAAAATTACTTCCTAAATTAAATTATCCTTTCAACTAACTTGTGGTATTCTAAATAAATGCCCGAGTGCCCCTCTAGCATAGTCTTGAACTTTTCACTGGCTCCATGTCTAGGATCAAGAAAATTATCGACTGATATACGAATAATAGCATCAAAAAATATCGAACAAATTCCTGGTAGTTGGTAATTTAGGCTTTCAAAATAAGTATAATCAAAATCACCCTGTTATTAATTAGCAAAAAAAAAAAAGGTTAATATATAGGCTAATAATTATTCCAATTGAGAATTGAAAATGACAAAATTAAAAAATAGTTACCTGATTCCTCTTATCCCTATAATGTTCATTGACTTGGTCCTTATAATGTTCAATGACATTTCGAAGGTAAGATGGAATTAAAATATTGTCCACATTTTTTCCATAACCGAGTGTCGATCGATTAAGCTGCGCAATTTCCAATATAGCAGAATAGGGTGAGTCCTTCGACACCTTTTGAACCCATTTAGTTGGCTTATAATGATTATCATCCAAATTCACATGCTTATCAAAGATTGATGGGTTTTGCTTCCTGTATTTTGCTACCATCCTAATTATGTCAATCTGTTGTTTTTTATTGTAAAAAAGTGGGTGAAGAAGTTGAAAACAGCTAGCTTCTTGAACATCGTTCAATGAGGTAAATATTTCAGAGAAAAAAAAGATGAAAATCAATAGGAAGGGGTACAAATGAACGATAACGAGGATTTGTTTTCAAAAGACGATTCATCAACATGCCGACAAGGAATCTAAAGTGAACAAGGTCGTGTCTAATACCAGCTTCAGTGCTAATATTGTCAGTGCCTCTTAGTGGTAAGTAGGAAAAATGAACTGTATTAGCGGGTAAAAACTATAAAAATCTTATTCACTAAATCCCCATAGAACATATTAGCCTTGTGCAATCTCCTTAAAAATATTGCTATATCCATGAACACTTATTAAAAAAAACCACTTGCATTCCATTTGCAAATCCGAAATCAGCTAGCCTCCCATTTGCATTCCATTGCAGTATTTCAAATGCATCTAGCATAGCTTGATTACTTATGAAATAGTTTATCCAATCTCTGAAGGACTAGGAAAATAAAAAACCAACAAAATAATAAAACTGCAGTAAGATTAAAAAAAAACCACTTGAAAACAAAAAGAAAAATACAAGAAAACTAACCAATTGTCTCGTGTTATAGATGACATTGATACAAGAATTACACCATTTAATGTAGGAGGGGGATTAATGAACTCTTGTAACTGATCCGGAAGGTCAGGTTAATAACATTTGCAAATCTATTTCCTGTCGTCATATATGAGTGGACGTTGGTTACTTGGTGGCTGATGGCTGATGAAGGGACTTGAGAAAAAGAGACTATTTTTTACGGTGGTGACGAGTAAGCTAAAAATACATTGCAAGATAAACTCTTATGAACAATATGAGCGGGTAAAAACTATAAAAATCTTATTCACTAAATCCCTATAGAACATATCAGCCTTGTGCAATCTCCTTAAATATATTGCTATATCCATGAACACTTGTTTTTCATTAAATCAGAAATCAGCTAGCCTTCCATTTGTATTCCATTGCAGTATTTCAAATGCATTTAGCATAGCTTGATTACTTTTGAAATAGTTTACCAATCTCTAAAGGACTAGGAAAATAAAAAACCAACAAAATAATAAAACTGCAGTAAGATTAAAAAAAAAACCACTCGAAAACAAAAAGAAAAACACAAGAAAACTAACCAATTGTCTCGTGTTATAGATGACATTGATACAACAATTACACATTCAATGTAGGAGGGGGATTAATGAACTCTTGTAACTGGCCTGGAATGGTTAACAACATTTGCAAATCTATTTCCCGTCGTCATATATGAGTGGACGTTGGTTGCTTAGGTGGCTGAGGGCTGATGAAGGGACTTGAGAAAAATAGACTATTTTTTTATGGTAGTGACGAGTAAGCTAAAAATACTAATGCAAGATAAACTCTTATGATCAGTTATTTATAAGTTGAACTCAGAATTGTGCTGATGGGGTGGATGAGAAGATGATGCACACGTAATATCAGTATTATCTCTAACATTTCCCTAGCTTTTTTCCACCATGTTTGCATGCTTACGACTTGCACATACGTTAGACAAGATCAAGAGAGATTCTCATTAACTCTTTTCCAGTTGCTCTTTCTTTCTTTTTTACTGATTTATTTTTTGCAACTCCAAAAGCATTCACTACAAATGTCTTTGGCGACCAAATTTTTAGCGTCGGTACTTATTAGCAATGGCATTTTGTGGTTGATGATATGTCATCACTAATATTAAAGCATAATTTGTTTTGATGCTTGAAAAGCCACAAAAAAGCATCAGCAACGAGATTTTGCTTATTTACAACGACTATTATAGTCGCAAATAATAAAGTTATTAGCGACCACTGTTGATAGAACATAAGCGACGACAAAAGTGCAGATAAATATTGTTGCTGATGTCACATTAAAACGAATATAAACTACCTTGGTTGACGAAAAATTTTAGGCGGGATTCCTTGGCGCTTCTAATTTCACACAAAATCCTTTTCTCCCTCATTTCCTCTGACTCAACTATTCCTTTGCCCTAATGTCACACCATTCTCTCTCTCTCTCCCTCCCTCTCTCTCATCCTCTACATCATTTCTGGTGACCTAGCTCCTATGAATTAGCTTCAAGGGTCCATGATTTGGTGCCCTCAGCGTTCAAGCTAAAGTCTACAAGGTAAACTTTTGCCCTAAACGTCTCTCTCTCTTTCTTTATCTAGTCTCTCTTTCTCTGCAAAACGAAGGAAAGGTGAGGTTATTGTTTCTTGCTCTCTTTCTCGATTTCTTTGTGTAGGTAAGTGTTAAGATTGTGAATGAGTTGATTTTTCACAAAATTTGTAGTTTTTTGATATTCCCATAATTATTGGTGCTCAATTTGAGAAAGATGGCTATTCATGGAGAGCCTGCCATGGGGGGTATAGGGAGACTAACTTTCAGCCATGGCTACAGAGTAGTAAGTTTCTCTCTCTCATGAAATTAATGCTCCCATTGGTTATTATAGCTAATATTTTGTTGATTTGGGGATTTGAGGGTGAGAACTGAAAATTCCCTATTTTGAAAATCCCCTCGACTCCATGTTTGCTGTTGGGAGAGGACCATTCCTTTGGAGTTGCCCACTCTAAGCCTCCGCCTCCGGTGGCTACTGAGGAGCTAAAGCACTTCAAAGAAAGTGTACAAGATGCCTCTAGAAAGGCCAGGTATATGAGTGTCTTTCACATGTTATGCTTTTAATAACATGAGTGTCTTTCATTAAGAAAGGTATATTTTATTCATTCTATTGCCTAATACGCTCTCACTACCACGGGAACATGAAACTGAGCTTCTTGGATTCCTGAATACTCTCTGAAGAGGTATTATAAGAATCAAGGGAAATCAGTTGTTTTCTTTGAGCGGGTTTCAGAACGTATTACTCAGGCTAATCATCAGGTAAAAAGATTTCTCCTTCACAAGTTCCTTTATTAGATGCATATTGTGTTAAGACTTGGGAATGGCTGACAATCACCCAGTGGTAAAAGCTCAACCTCTCTGGCGCCCTGTACCCCGGCCATCTCCCCCAGGTAAATCTACATTTCACTTGCTCATCTTGTTGTTTGCTGGATAATCATCATTAATTTCTCATCCTCTAAGTTTTTGGCTCGACTTTTGAAACCATAATCATAAAATCCTTAGATTTGGATGATTGTTTTGGGCATCTTGTCTTTGTTTGTGATGTTTTGGTAGCATTTTAGTTTGCTCTATGCCTGTCAGTGTTGGCGTGGGTGTTTTTTGGGCCAATGATGTTCTAGGTTGTGGTACGGTGGTGATTGGTGCTGGGGGATTGGGAGAATAGTGGTGATTGGGAGAATACCCTAATTTGCATCAATCAAGGCTCACCTTTAAAAAACATAAATTTCACAATTTAGATCAGTCTATAATGAAGAAACCTAGCCACCAGGGCAGGTGTAGATCATTAAATATCCTTGAAGGCTTCAAAAATGTTTATTCAAAGGTCTTGAGTGATCTTGTTTACTCTATCAATTTATGGCGAAACCAAGTTCAATATTTCATAGAGCAGGTACCCACTAGTGCTGCAATATTCCTGTATTTCTTTTCTGCATAGCAATTGTTTTTGACATACTCCTTGTAATTAAATACTTATATCGATTGTGACTGCTTATACAATTAAGTTGGCATGTATTATGTGGTGCGACCTCTTCGGATTCCTCATGTGTTTCCTTGCTCCAAGTTTCCTTTCTGTCACTGTGCTTCAGTAAGCACTAAACAAAGTTTATTGTTAATTACATTGGGGATTTACTTTGTGTACTTTTTTGAATGTATTTATTTAAAATAGTTCAAATATTTGATTTCGTTACTAGTTTCACCTGGTTATTGCAATTTGATGATTTACTTGATTGTTTAGCTTTTCTTGGTACTGAAACTAAGATAATGGGGCATGCATTTATTCACTTTCTCTTTTTCTCGCTCTTTTAGTTCATTTGGTAGCTTGGAAAAATTATGAATTCTAATCAAAATTCTTCTAAATTTTTTAGATTATTTAATTTGCTAAAATCGGTTTGTGCACACTATTTAACAATTCCCTGATAGTTAAAAGTCTGTAAGTGTCAAAAAATAATTTTTTGTCTTCAACTTCAAGGTCATTGTAAGAGCTTTTCAGGTTTACATACTATAGTCTATTTTTGGGAAGTACCTTAAAACCATTTGCTCTCAATAATCTTTAATCCCAAAGAAACACTTATTTTAAAAAAAAATCTTATCCTAAAGAAACAGAGATCAAAGAACTGTTGTGAAAAGTTATAGGCCTTATTCAAGAAACACTTATTGTATGTGCTTATACTTGGACATGAGTAATAGGACTATATGTTGGGTTGTGTAAAATATGACTTTGAGTAATACGATCCGTATATTTCTTTCACTGTTCTTTCCCCTCTTAATCTCTTTATAATTGTTAATTAGTTTGGCAAATGCATGTAGTTTGGTTTGTATTGCAGCATGTAAGGCTGACGCAGACAGGAGGAGAGGACTGAACCCCCCTCCTTTGTTTATAATGCCTTAGGAATTGTTGAATTATTGTGTTTGGATAATTAGTTAAATGCTTATAAAGAGACTTGAAAAAAATATTCTGTGCACAGTTGGAGCGAAGCTCCGAACACCTGGTGCCAATAAAAAAAAAACAAAAAGACTTGAAAAAAATATACATAAAAAAATACTTGAAAATAGTTATCGGTTAATGTGTTTATCAGTTATTTTTTTGGTATTGATTTGAAGTTAATCCTAATTATAATGTTTTTGAATCTTGCAGTCGTTGAAATGTCTCTGCCTGATTCTACACGATGCATATATAGAGGCTTAGCGTATTGGCAAGTTCAGGTATCTACTTATATTGATCCATATCCTTTAAGTACATGCCTTTTCCCTCAATTAATAATAATTGATCTTTTCCAAACCACTAACCCGGCTATGAACTATTCACATTCATCTGATTATGATCTCCCACCGGCTTTAAACTATTCATAACACTCTGAGATTCAATTCTTTTTTTTTTCTTTGAGGAAATTTCTTGTCTAAATATATGCTCTTCTTCTCCGTACAGTTACAATATGGTATTGATAAGTCGTATAAGTTATCAATTCTTACATCTGAGAAGCCTTCTTTGTAATCATTTTTTGCTACTTATCTACATATGAAGTTTAATTTCTTAAGAAACATTGTTGTTGATGTATGTCTTCTTTGGCATCTACTTAAAAACTTGACAATTATGTAGTTTTCTTATTCTACTTTTGAGACTTGTTCACTTATTACAATTACGATGAGTTCTAACATGTTGTTATGTTTAGATTATTCATACTAAACAATTTAAAACAGTAATCAGCTAAAAATAGAAGCATTTGATGTTGACGATGACGATCATCAACGCGACGATCAATGTCTTTTCAATATTCAACAAGAAAAATAAAATAAAAAGGCCAGACCGGACCATTTGCAGGCTGTCAGTACGTAATCTTTTGGGTTTTTCAATATTTTATTTTGGGAAGCCTTCTTTGTAATCATTTTTTTGCTACTTAGCTACATATGAAGTTTAATTTTTTAAAGAACATTGTTGATATATGCCTTCTTTGGCATCTACTTAAAAACTTGACAATTATGTAGTTTTCTTATTCTACTTTTGAGACTTAATTCACTTATTACAATTACGATAAGTTCTGACATATTGTTATGTTTAAATTATTCATACCAAACAATTTAAAACATTAATCAGCTAAAAATAGAAGCATTTGATGTTGACGATGACGATCATCAACGCGACGATCAATGTCTTCTCAATATTCAAGAAGAAAAAATAAAATAAAGAGGAACGGACCATTTGCAGGTTGTCAGTATGTAATCTTTTGGGTTTTTCAATATTTTATTTTGAGAAGCCTTCTTTGTAATCATTTTTTTGCTACTTTGCTACATATGAAGTTTAATTTCTTAAGGAACATTGTTGTTGACGTATGCCTTCTCTGGCATCTACTTAAAAACTTGACAATTATGTAGTTTTCTTATTCTACTTTTGAGACTTATTCACTTATTACAATTATGATAAGTTCTGACATATTGTTATGTTTAGATTATTCATACCAAACAATTTAAAACATCAATCAGCTAAAAATAGAAGTATTTTGTTGTAACCGCACACAATGATCGTGAATAGTATATAGAATTGAAAAGAGAGACACAGATTTAATATAGTTCGGCAATTTGCCTACGTCCATAGCGATACAGCTATTATTCTGATAATAACTCTCGCTTCGTGAACGTCGCGAATCGCGACGTTCACTACACTCCCGCCTACTTGACCCTCCACTGGTATTAATATAAGCCACTAACTCCAACACATTTGATGTTGACAATGATGATCATCAACACGACGATCAATGTCTTTTCAATATTCAACAAGAAAAAATAAAATAAAGAGGCTAGACCGGACCATTTGCAGGCTGTCAATACATAATCTTTTGGGTTTTACAATAATTTATTTTGAGAAGCCTTCTTTTTAATCATTTTTTTGCTACTTAGTAAATATGAAGTTTAATTTCTTAAGGAACATTGTCTTTGATGCATGCATTCTTTGGCATCTACTTAAAAACTTGACAATTATGAAGTTTTCTTATTCTACTTTTAAGACTTATTCATTTATTACAATTACGATAAGTTCTGACATATTGTTATGTTTAGATTATTCATACCAAACAATTTAAAACATTAATCAATTAAAAATAGAAGCATTTGATGATCATCAACGCGACGATCAATGTCTTTTCAATATTCAACAAGAAAAAATAAAATAAAGAGGCCAGACCGGACCATTTGCAGGCTGTCAGTACGTAATCTTTTGGGTTTTTCAATATTTTATTTTGAGAAGCCTTCTTTGTAATCATTTTTTTGCTACTTAGTTATATATGAAGTTTAATTTTTTAAGGAACATTGTTGTTGATGTATGTCTTCTTTGGCATCTACTTAAAAACTTGACAATTATGTAGTTTTCTTATTCTACTTTTGAGACTTATTCACTTGTTACAATTACGATAAGTTCTGACATATTGTTATGTTTAGATTATTCATACCAAACAATTTAAAACATTAATAAGCTAAAAATAGAAGCATTTGAAGTTGACGATGACGATCATCAATGCGACGATCAATGTCTTTTCAATATTCAACAAGAAAAAATAAAATAAAGAGGACCGGACCATTTGCAGGCTGTCAGTACGTAATCTTTTGGGTTTTTTAATAGTTTATTTTGAGAAGCCTTTTTTGTAATCATTTTTTTGCTACTTAGCTACATATGAACTTTAATTTCTTAAGGAACATTGTTGTTTATTTATGCCTTTGGCATCTACTTAAAAACTTGTCAATTTTGTAGTTTTCTTATTCTACTTTTGAAACTTATTCACTTATTACAATTACGATAAGTTCTGACATATTGTTATGCTTAGATTATTCATACCAAACAATTTAAAACATTAATCAGCTAAAAATAGAAGCATTTAATGTTGACGATGACGATCATCAACGCGACGATCAATATCTTTTCAATATTCAACAAGAAAAAATAAAATAAAGAGGACCAGACCATTTGCAGGCTCTCAGTACGTAATCTTTTGGCTTTGTCAATATTTTATTTTGAGAAGCCTTCTTTGTAATCATTTTTTTGCTACTTTGCTACATATGAAGTTTAATTTCTTAAGGAACATTGTTGTTGATGTATGTTTTCTTTGGCATTTACTTAAAAACTTGACAATTATATAGTTTTCTTATTCTACTTTTGAGACTTATTCACTTATTATAATTATGATTAGTTCTGACATATTGTTATGTTTAGATTATTCATACCAAACAATTTAAAACATTAATCAGTTAAAAATATAAGCATTTGATGTTGACAACGACGATTAGTAACGCGACGATCAATGTCTTTTCAATATTTAACAAGAAAGAATAAAATATAGAGGATCGGACCATTTGTAGGCTGTCAGTATGTAATCTTTTAGGTTTTTCAATATTTTATTTTGTTAAAAAAAATTATTTCATAATTCAGGAAATAAGTAAGTGGTTTGGTAACCACTCGAGCAGATCTGATGAGTCATGCCTAGTGGCTAGTAGTCTGGTATAGCGCCCGTGCGGCCATAATTATACCAGACTTCTAAGCAAAAAAATGAGCGAAGCATATTCGAAATTATTGCACTGGATTCTTATAAAAAAAAAAAAAATTCTTATAATTTTTTGTGTTTTGTT